>CM040121.1:70087762-70488419 GCA_022559845.1 Amorphophallus konjac
GACCGTGCCGGGGAAGGCCCGAAGGGGCGTACCGGCGAAGGCCATCACAGGCATGCCGGGGGAGGGCAGCCAGGGCCGTGCCGGCGAAGGGTGTTGAAGGGTGCACCGGCGAAGGGTGTTGAAGGGTGCACTGGGGAGGGCCCAATGGGGGTGTGCCGGCGAAGGGTTGATTAGCTGTGCCAGCGAAGGGTTCAAATAAAGTGTACCGGGGAAGACACCAAGGGGCGTGCTGTTGGAGAGCTAGACGGAAGGCCAACTGGATGAATGGGATGGAACCTAAGGGGAAAAGACAGGGGATCTTGCGTTGGCTCATCCAAACAGGGGCGTTGGTTAGTAACGTGGAGATTGTTCTGAGGAAGGGAGGAAGGCCAATGGTGATGTTGGGCTTGGGCGCTCGGAGAGACGGGAAGGTCACCTCCTCGACCAAGAAGGGGAATGAGAATAGGAGGGCCGCTGACCATGACCAAGAGGCTACCGGCAGTGAGTCTTGTGGGGAGAACCAACCTCAAGGGCAAGAAATCGTCGGCATGAAGGGGAAAAATCACTGAAGGGAGGAGGAAGAAGGCGATCAAGCACATACAAAGACCCAAATGGACGGAGACAATAAGTAACCAAAAGGGGAAGCTTCATTCATAAAAGAAGCCAAAACCGGTCATGTACATCTCAAAGCACCGGAGTTGAAAATACAAGTGGTGGGAGAAGGAAAGAAAGAAAGGAGGAGAAAAGATGGGAGGAGCTGGGGTCGAGCAGGGGCGAAGGCTCCCTGCCCTTCCCCCTTCCCCCTAATACATCACACACACTCTCTCTCCCTCCCTCACTCTCTCTTCTGGGCGGTCGGCGAAAGGGGGAAACCCCACGGCGGAGCTCTCCCTTCTTCTTCTTCCTCCGGAGGCGGTGGCTCTCTCCAGCGGTGTGTGTGTGTCTCTCTGGTGGTCTGTATCTTCTGTGTTGGCTGTTTGTTGTTCGCCGAAAGAGAAGGCTTTTATACTCCCATGGGCGGGAGCCCTCGAGCACGAACGGCGGAGGCAGGAAGTGATGGGTCATGATGGGGTTTGACTTCCCCATCCTTTGGTGGCAGAGGAATAGCCTACGTGCCCCAATCTCCGGCCGACACCTCGAATAGCCCACTGCGCGCCAAGGATCTCTAGGGCGTGGGCACGATATTTTGTCTGCCGGTCGTGCCGCTGGAGAGGCAGGGTGGCTCGCCGTTGATAGGCACAACAAGCGTGCCGCTGAGAGGGCTTGAGGGTGTGCTGTTGAAGCGCCACAAGGGCGTGCCGCTGAAGTGCAACAAGGGCGTGCCGCTGAAGCGCAACAAGGGCGTGCCGCTGAAGGGGCACGAAGGTGTGCCGCTGAAGGCCACCAAGGGGCGTGCCGCTGAAGGGGGCACAAGGGTGTGCCGCTGAAGGCCACCAAGGGGTGTGCCGCTGAAGGGGGCACAAGGGCGTGCTGCTGAAGGGGGCACAAGGGTGTGCAGCTGAAGGCCACCAAGGGGTGTGCCGCTGAAGGGGGCACAAGGGCGTGCTGCTGAAGGGGGCAAAAGGGTGTGCAGCTGAAGGCCACCAAGGGGTGTGCCGCTGAAGGGGGCACAAGGGTGTGCCGCTGAAGGTCACTAAGAGGCGTGCCGCTGAAGGGGCCTGAGGGCGTGCCGCTGAAGGCCACCAAGGGGTGTGCTGCTGAAGGGGGCACAAGGGTGTGCCGTTGAAGGCCACCAAGAGGCGTGCCGCTAAAGGGGCCTGAGGGCGTTGTAGATATAATTTTCTCCTCTCTACTTGATGGAAGATAATGCTATGGGTCGATCAACAATGCGATGAATAAGTGAATGAAGAACCGTAAGAGGAGCAAGGCAAATGAAAGTGACCATGATCGCCACCAAAACGCCGAACGTGATGAACACGCCGTGCTTTGGAAAAGAAGGGGAGACACTCGCCTAGCTGCAGCACCGGGAGGATGAGCGGTTGATGAAGAGCCTCCTATAGGAAGTGCGGTACGATAGACCGTGTAGGGGTGCTGCAGAACGTGTGGGAGGCAGTGCTCCTGGAGGATGGACGGCTTGAATAAGACCGCAGGAAGAAGAAGGGCGGCGCAGAATGAGCCGCATCTCGTCTTGAACGGGCAGTCAAGAACCGCTCGAGTCCACCACGCCAGAAGTTGCTAAAGGGTTCACCTCCACCCTCTCCAGCCGGCCAGAGGGGATGGGCCTCGTGCTGATGAAGTGCTGACCTGCAAAACAACGTGAAGACACAAGAAGAACACCTAGGTCATGACTGAATGGTGTAATAAACGTCCAAATAGGAAGAAATAAACATAAACAAATGGAAAGGGGATACCTGGGAGGTTTTAAACCCCTAGGGTGACAAAAACATGGGTGGAGGTGTGCATGATGATGAAAACGAAGGGGGACATGGGGAGGAAGCAATGCATGCAAGGAAGAACGACGAAAACTATAAGAAAACGCAAACGACTCAAAACATGGACTACTCTCTAGACCGGAGGCTCGTATGGACGTAGAGAGCCTCCTCCTTTGGTGCTAGGTCGCTCAAAAGTGCGGCAGGGCTTCGCCGTCGTTCAAGATCTCCCCCCCTTCGACGTTTGGCCTTTAGGGTCTATTTATAGAGCCTCGAAAGCCAGCCTTGAAACTAGGGTTTAGAGCCATTTTCGGGACGAGATTATTGAAGATAAATCGTAGACAATAGAATTATCTCTCATCCAGTCGAAACGGCAACTAAAATAGTTGATTATCCACGGAGATATTGATAAAAGAAGTTGGGGATAAATCATGGATAAAAGATTAAAATCCGTTAAAATTCAACAGTCGACGTGATGAACGGTCTTACGATAGACCGCTCAACAAGATGGGTGGTTACATGGTAACCGTCCAAGACCGTCGGTGGAAATTCAAATAATTAAAAAATAATCCCAATTATCTCTCGAATTGACCGAAACGCCCGCCGTTGGACTCTCATAAATGAACGGCTCCATTGAGACCGTTCAACTGTAGAGCGGCCAAGGACAAGCCGTTTTAGCCTTGTCGGTGATAATTCAATTACTTGGATAATTATCTGAGAGAATTACCAAGCGTAGGACTCTGAGATATAAGCGGTTGGAATCAGTCCATCCACTAAGTTGCACGGGCCTAATGGGACCGTATAAGTGCTTGTCGGTGAAAATTCAGAAAATTTAGCCAAAATGTTCCAAAAATATGGACGGCCCATTGGTAACCGCACACTTATTGAGCGGTCGTGGATGAACCGTGCGTGCATATGGGCATTGAAAACTCATAACAAGGCCCGATCAACCAAAACAAGGTCCATTAAGCTCTGAAATGACTCGGACCTAACCAAGGAGGGAGGTAACCCATAAAACTAGCCCAAGATATACTTGAAAACAGTCCCAATGAGTGATGGGCAACTCGAGGCATCAACAAAAAGGAGTAAGAGAAACGACTCAACTCATCGGCATAAAACGGGTGTCAACAGGCGTGCCGCTGAAGGCCACCAAGGGGCGTGTCGCTGAAGGGGCCTGAGGGCGTGCCGCTTAAGGCCACTAGGGGCGTGTCACTGAAGGGCCCAAGGGCGTGCCGCTGAAGGGGTCTGAGGGCGTATCGCTGAAGGGCCCAGGGGCATGCCGCTGAAGGGGCCTGAGGGCGTGCCGCTGAAGGGGCCTGAGGGCGTGCCGCTGAAGGCCACTAGGGGCGTGTCACTGAAGGGCCCAAGGGCGTGCCGCTGAAGGGGTCTGAGGGCATGCTGCTGAAGGGCCCAGGGGCGTGCCGCTGAAGGGGCCTGAGGGCGTGCCGCTGAAGGCCACTAGGGGCGTGTCACTGAAGGGCCCAAGGGCGTGCCGCTGAAGGGGTCTGAGGGCGTGCCGCTGAAGGGCCCAGGGGCGTGCCACTGAAGGGGCCTGAGGGGGTGCCGCTGAAGGCCATTAGGGGCGTGCCACTGAAGGGGCCTGAGGGCATGCCGCTGAAGGTCACTAGGGGCGTGCCGCTAAAGGGGCTAAATGGGCAGTCATGAGCCCATTGTGAGCGCGAGTTGTGGCCCATTTGATTTTCTTCGAGGCCCATGGATTGTGGGGCTCTTGGTGGTTGATTTCTCTTCACTATCGTGACTCCGGAGACAGCTCCACGGCAGTGTGTGTGCGTTTGGAGAGTCCGGATGGCCCCTCTTCTACGCAGTTTCTTCAGTTGAAGTTGTTGTTAATGCTGGACTAGTTGGGACGTATGGGCGTGCAATTTTGCACGTCTACAATTGCCTAGATGGGATTCGCCACACCGGGACACGGTCCTCGCGATCCACCCATTGATCCCTGACGCTGAAAAGGGACTTGCTGCTGTACACTGCCCGATGACACATGCCTCTGATCCTTGTGCTTCTTACAGAAACTCTTCTTGAGAAACTTCTTGACCTTTGAGCCAAAAGACACGGATCCTGTCGCTGACGCCGCCGGTCTCGGCGCTCCTGAACCACCCGACGCATGCTGAAAAGAGCGCTACTGCTAGGTAACTGACTGCTGGCTGCGGCCTGATAAGGACTGCCCCTGGCTAATCGATCCCCGAGTCCTCTGCATATCCAGCTCCAAGGACGCTGCTACACGAGAAGCGGTCTCCAAATCAGTGGCAGCATGTGCGATCAAATGGTGCCTCAGCTCCTGTCTCAAGCCCTGCACGAACTGCGCGGTCGTCACCTTCTCATGCTCCATGATGTGAGGTGCATAACGACCCAGCTCAACGAATCGGGCTCTATACTGCAACACGGATATGTCGCCCTGGACCAGCTCCAAAAACTGACGCATCCTCTGCGTAGCAATATACTCTGGACAGAAAGCATGCTCGAAAGTACTGACAAAGTCACTCCACGCAATCTGCTCAAGGGGACGTGACTGAAAGGACATCTTCCACTCGGAAGACCACCACGCCCGAGCCGTGCCCTGCAACTGGTTGTAGGCCAACATCACCCTGTCCTCCGCGGTACACCGCATGGAACTGAACACCCGCTCCATCTTGTCGAGCCAACTCCGAGCCAAATCAGGGTCTGACTGACCGCCATAGTAAGGTGGATGGATCTGCATGAAATCCCTCACTGCTCGGCCTAGCCCACCCCTAATCGACGAGCCCTCACCAGCCCCTCCGCCGAACTGCTGCGACATAAGTTGGTACATGCCACAGAAAATATCCTCGGCCCCCGGAAACCTCGCAGTATCCACTGCCTCGGTGGCCGCAGGTGGCACTCTACTCTGCTCCTCTTGCTCCTCCTGCTGGATCTCTTGAGCCCCAGTCGACTACCCCTGCTGAGAGCGAGTGCTCCGCCTCGGTGCCATACTCGCTCTTGAAGCAAAAGACAGAAAACACGGAAACGACAAGGTCAATGAAAACACACGATGCCCGATGCCAGCGTCAACTGTACATCATTGCTGTGGACTAGTGGACCACTATAATTACTTATGATTCTCGTATAATCCCACAACCGCGCTCTGATACCAGCTGTAACGACCCGAGAATCCGATTACCGGGAAGGCCCGATAACCCGAGACTCGTACCGCCGCCCACGAGCCCGAAGACTCGGAAGGGTTAGAAGGATGATGTGGAGACTACACAAGTATCACAAATAATTACAGAAATTAAACAGTTATATGATTAAGCAGGAAATAAATTAACATTTTACATGATACATGGTCCACAAGATATAACAAAATAACAACAGTAGTCCACAACTAGTACAGAGACAAGAAAGAAAAGTACAGCTACACGGGACATACCTCGGCTCTGACCTCTGGCACTAATGATGGGCACCTGAACCATGCTGAGCCTCAGATGCGCTCCCCTGAAGCCGCGCCTCGCCTGAAACATGGTGAAAACACGCAGAGAATAAGTCTCAGAACATGACTCAGTAGGGATCACTCGAACCCTACCTCGCAAATAGAAAACCGCTACGTTAGCATTAAGTGAGTACCTCAGAAGGAAATGCCCTGCAACTACAACACTGGTCTCACGGCACGAAAACCGACACACTCGCTACGACGAGAGAGCCGAAACTCAACGGTCAACCCGACAAAAAACCCGAAGGTCGAAGTCACAGCGATCGACTGACAGTCTGTCACTCCCGACTTGACTAGAGTACCTCCCACTAGAAGCACGGTCGGTAGCGTCCCCTGACGTCTTACACCGCACCGCACGTGTCCGCCTGGCATGACAGCCTGGCACAGTAGCCCCCGGCGGAGGCAAGGATACCGTACAAGTAACCACAAACAAGTGACTAGCTGGGGTCACGCCGGTCAGCGTGGGTCCAACCGCCCCCAACCACGTGTGCACACACAGACCGTCCATCCCTGGTCTGGCCCTCTGAACGATTTTCCCCTCAGCCGGACTCTGGCTGCTAGATGAGGGGCCCGATGGAAACTAGTCTAAAATCGTCCTCAGGGTAGCCTCTCCACCTCTCCCTGGTGGGACCGCTAAACGTGTAGGCAGGCTACGACTAGTGGAGGGTCACTAAAGGAGTAGACTCTCAAGTCAACGGAAAACAACGTCCGTGTCCGACGAAATACGGGGACCGTCCCACGTACCAGCACCGTCGCACGGTGACCACGGTCGGAAAAGAAACGGGACTGCGAACCACCCGGTGCAGCCCAGAGCCTGGCGGTCCAACCTAGGCGCGCCACAGGCTCTGACGGTCTATCACTAGACCGTCACAGTTGTCTGACGGTCCAACACAAGAGCATCACACGTTCGGTGCAAAACAAGCCGTGACGCGCCAACCCTGGTGCGTCACAGTCTCTGACGCGCCTAGCCTGGTCCTCCAGAAGACACGAAGAAAACAACCGTGACGCACACCTCTAGGGGCGTCACAGTCTCTAACGCCCCAACCTAGTTGCGTTAGAACGTGGGGATGCGCCCTCTCTAACGCTCCTACACAGGGGCATTACAAGGCCCTGACGCCCCACTCTAGGTGCGTCACATGCCTTGACCTCAATGGTTAGAACCCCAACGGTTGGATGCCAACGGTCGGATCGTCACTTGACGGTCTAACCTAGGCGCGTCACACGCCCTGGCGGTCTATCGTGGGACCGTCAGGCCCACTGACCACCCAATTGGCAAAGCACCCTGTGACGCACCCACCATGGGGCGTCACAGGCTGTGACGGTTCCTGGAAGGACCGTCACACCGTCCCGACGGCAAAATGGCAGGAAATGCCCAAAAACGTCAACCACGCCCCCATGCCTCCATATGAGAGGGAGAAAACAAGGGGGAAGCCCCCTAGGGACCCCTAGCATGCATCTAAACCATTAAAATGCCGAATCACGGTCTAAAATCATAGATCGGGCGAACTCTCCCCAAATCATGGAAAACCCAAACCCGGTATGGAAACCCATCTCTCGGCCTCCCCTCGGGCTAGAAATCACGGGAATGGAATGCGGGGAGCTAGGGAACGTCACCCTACCTCGATTTCGCCTCGAGGCGCACCGGATCGTCCGCAAATCGCGAAGAACGCTCGAAACCTTCTCGAGCTCCCACGATCTCACCGGGCACCGCACGCCGTCGCGATCACCACGCCGCCACTGTCGTCGCCGTACCGTCGTCTCATCGCCGTCTGCAGCTGGAGGGGAGCACGCCGGAGTCGTCGCGGGAAGAGGAGGGGCCACGGTCGCGTGCGCACGGGAGAGACAGGGAGGAAGAAGAAGAAGAAGAAAGAGAAAGAAAGGGGGAAAAAAAAGAAATGGGATTTTATAGAAAATCTGAAAATTCTAGAAAATACCAAAAAATTAAAAATTTTGTTTCCGCGATTCTCGGAACGCACCGATTGCAACGGTACCACTCTTGTCTAGGTGAACGACCCGGTTCACCCGCAACGAGATTCCGAAGGGATTGTCGAAACCCGCACGCGGAAATCGGAAAACACGAGCGGAAAAGCCGCGGACACGCTCCGGGCCTCCGAAACACCTCCGGATCATGCCGATTCGAACACAAAAGATGTCCGATACGAAATTTCGGACACACCGGAGTCGGACACTCCGAGAAAGTAGATCTGGGACCCAAAAAGAAGGATCCGAAAGGTCCGGGATATTACAATAGCAAGCATAACTTTGATCGAACAGTGCTTCACCACTGGCGAGAAAATCTCATCAAAGTCTATTCCTTTTCTCTGAGCATAGCCCTTGGCTACTAATCTGGCTTTATACTTCGGTGGTTCTTTTTCAGATGAAAACTCCTTCTTTCTGTACACCCATTTACAGCCGATTGCTTTCTTACCCTTGGGAAGTCTAACTAAATCCAAGTTTGATTTTTCTGAAGAGAATTCATCTCTTCCTCCATAGCATTCAACCATCTATCACTGTCCTTACCTTTTATTGCCTCCTGAAATGTCAAAGGGTCAGCAGATATAACAGGAAAAGCATATGCAACTGTATCCTGAAATTTCAATGGCAATTTAATATCCTTTTAGACCTTCCTTTGGCAATAGAATAAGGCTCTTCCTCAATTGGTTGTACATCTTCCGCATCCGGATGTGAAGACTCCCCTGAATCAGTGTCGTCACTGACATTCTCATCACTCAGCTCCACCTGGACTGAGCTACTGGGCTTCTTCTCACTTTGGACTTGTTGCTGAATTTTGTTCAACATTGAGGCTTCATCAAAGATCACATTTCTGCTGAGCTCCACCTTCTGTGTGTCAGGGTTCCAGAGCTTGTACCCCTTCACACCAATTTTGTATCCCAAATAGATACAACGTTTGGACTTAGCATCAAGCTTCGTCCTTTCACCATCCTGCATCAAAACATAAGCGGGACAACCAAATACATGTACATCAGAATAATTAGCTGGCTTACCAGACCAAACTTCCTGTGGTGTCTTGAGTCCCAATGCTGTAGAAGGCGACATGTTAACAAGGTAACAAGGGTGTTAACGGCCTCAGCCCAAAACTGCTTCGATAATTTAGCAAACAATCTCATACAACGAGCTCTTTCCAGCAGTGTTCTGTTCATCCTTTCAGCCACTCCATTCTGTTGTGGCGTATTAGGAATAGTCATATGCCGAGCAATGCCTTCATGTTTGTAGAAATCCTCAAATTCCTTTGAGGTGTACTCACCACCATTATCAGTTCGCAGAGCCTTTACCTTTTTACCTGTCTGCTTTTCAACTCTGGCTTTCCAACTGACAAATTTCTCGAACACTTCAGACTTGTGCTTCAAGAAGTACACCCAAACTTTTCTGGAAAAAGTCATCAATAAAAGTAACAAAATATCGAGCTCCTCCCTGAGATGTTACTGGTGCTGCCCCCCAAACATCTGAATGAATATACTCAAGAATATCTTTACTTCTTTTACAAGAAGTAACAAATTTAACCCTGCACTGTTTACCAAGAACACAACATTCACATAAATCAAGTTTACAAGATTTAATACCCTTGAGTAACTTTCTATTATGCAACTCTAACATCCCCCTCTCACTCATATGGCCAAGTCTCGCATGCCACAATAAGGTAGCATCATCGTCAGAAGAGAATGTGATGGCAGCATCTCCTGTCACAGTTTTTCCAAGCAACTGTACAGGGAACCAGTCTTTTCTCCCTTCATAACAATCAAGGCACCTTTCGACACCTTCAATATGTCATTAGCACCACTAAAGGTGCATCCAATAGCATCAAGAGCACCAAGGGAAATCAGACTTTTTCTTAAATCTGGGACATGTCTGACCTCTGTCAATTTTCTAACAACCCCATCAAACATCTTGATTTTAATAGTTCCTATCCCAACTGATCTACATGCGGTATTATTACCCATGAGAACTCTCCCCCCATTATGAGATGTATAAGAATCAAACCAATCTCTATGAGGGCACATATGATATGAACATCTAGAATCAAGAATCCATCCGTCAGAAGAGTCCATACCTGAGGAGATGGTCAAAACATCTCCATCCTTCTCTGAATCAGAAGCCACACTAGCCTCCTCTGGCTCTTTCTTCTTTTTCTTGGACTTCTCCTTGAGTTTGGGGCAGTCAACTTTCCAATGACCTTCTTCTTTGCAATAACGGCATCTGTTATCCTTTCTTTTGAGTTGGATCTGGATCTATTTTCTTGTCGCCCTTTTGTTTCTGACGTCCTATGTCCTGATCCGAATCCTTCACTACCAAACTCTCACCTGCACCAGATTTGTGCCTAACTTCGTTTGATAGCAAAGTTGTCTTAACCTCCTCCATCTTCAATGTGTCTTTGTCATAGAGGATGGTTGTTACCAAATGGTCGTAGGACTTCGACAAAGATGAAAGAAGAAGAAGAGCCTGATCTTCTTCCTCCACCTTAACGTCAACACTGCGAAGCTGTGAAATCAACTTATTGAAAACATTCATATGTCAAGAAGGTCAGTCCCGTCAGACATACGCAAACTATAGAGTTGCTTTTTCAAGTAGAGTTTATTAGTGAGCGACTTTGACATATAAAGCTTTTCTAATTTCTTCCACAAATCAACAGTAGTATCAACATCGGCAACGTTGTACATTACCTCATCTGCAGGCATAACTGAATTGTGCTCAAAGCCTTCAGATCAAGCTCGTCCCAGTCATCGTCTTTCTTTCCAGATTTCTCCTTCCCGAGAAGCGCCTTATGCAAATTGTTCTGTACCAGAATAGCTTTTACCCTTTTCTGCCACAGACCGAAATCAATTTTGCCGTCGAACTTCCCCACCTCAAACTTCGTAGTCGACATCTTTGATAGCACCTAATGCTTGATAGATTCACACAGAACCAAGCTCTGATACCAGATGTTATGACAGAGCGCTAAACGACCGCAGCGGAACGGATCGACAAACGTGTGAATCGACAAGTTAATCGTGCAACAAAGATCAACCGAGAAATAACCACAACAAAATTGATAGAGCAAACCACAAGGAGACAACAGATTTACGTGGTTCGGAGAGGCGATGTGCCTTCCTACGTCCACGGGGAGAGCAGAGAGATATCACTATGATGTAGAAGAAATACAAAGTGGGAAGATACTCTTACACAGACATTGAGTGATCTTCCCCAAACGGAGCAAGCTATTCTCCACAAGATCTCTCACAATGGGATGATCAAAACAAGCGCATAGGGGGTAGTATTTATAGGCATGGAGGCCAACCTGGTCCAGGTAGTGCCTCCCCAAATATCCGCTGTGTGGATGGTAGGTGGATGGTAGGTGATGACCGGTCAAAACATGTGTCGATTGACCGGTCAAAAACATATGTCCATTTGACCGGTCAAATATTGACTAGTCAAACATTTGACTAGTCAAACCATTTTCTTTGACCAATCAAATATTTACATGCTCCCACTTCGATGACGAGGGCAGCGGCGGTGAGAGCCTAACGATGGTCGCGGTCAACGGAGTTGTCACGACCCAAGGGTTGTGCCCTCCTCCTCCTCACCCTCTCCCTCCCCGGCAAAGGAACCGCGCGGAGATAGAAGAAGAGAAGAAGATGGGGCCGAACTATCGTGGGCCATTCACACACGCATCTAGTAACGGGTGTGAGGCTGACAACGAGGGTGCAGCCAGAGGAGCAACAATAGGAGGTGCTTTATCTAAATTTAACGAAAAAGGGTTGGATGTGCTCAATGTAGCGCCAGCAGCAGTAGTCATCGTATGGGGAGGTGTCGAGGAGGTAGCCTTGGTGGTGGTGATGGTGGTGGCGAATGTGTGCTCTTCTTTGCCGTTGTGGAACTCCCTGTTTCCGTCGGGACGACTCCTCTCCTTCCGCCACCGTGATCAATGTGAGATATATTCACCTAAGATTAACGACATTACAAATAGTTTAACCTCTTAGATTAGATTGTGCAGTTACAAAAATCATGTAAAAAAGGAAAGATAAAGAATAATCGTATCAAAGAACATTTCGATTTTTATAGTGATTCAAGTTCATCTCATATGAAATTTACGCCCACTCTCTCAGCTTGAGTGAGTTTTTTTGACAAACTATCGAATGAATGATAATCACAGGTACAGGTAAATGAACATCCCAACACCATGTTACGAGCAATAACCATACAAGTGCACACAGATCGCACACCCATGATTATACACCTGTTCTTCTTTTATTTTCACGGTACAATGAAGCACGTATAGTAAATAGAGGATAATCAAGAACTAGAGTCATGTATAAGACCCCCCTTAATAAATGCATGATTTAGAACGTGGGAAAAAAGCTCTTTAGAATGTAGACATGTATTTGGATTATCCTCTTGCAATATAACAACGTAGAAGCACGTAGAGGAAGAAGAAGAATAGCCTATTGAATCACAAAGGAAATCTACACGAGAATTGAGTCTCCTTTTTTGTTTTTCCCTTTGTGATTAAGGTTTAGGAATCCCATTGTATCATATTTATACATTAATACATTGAATAACAGCTTTAGAGGTGTTAGATTCGAGATAGAAATCAAAATATCAAAATTAGGAAAATTCAGAAAAGTTTCTTGCGCGGTGAACGGTGGACCATTTCATCGAAACAGTCGACCGTCCCAATGGTTCTTTTGAATATATCTTTACACTATAAAAAAGAGTCTACCGTTTTTTTAAGAGAGATCGATCGTCCCAACATATTTTTGAACAGATCTATACACTGAAAAAAGAGGTCAACTATTTCTTAGAGACAGATCTATGCCCACAGTCGCCTCTGCGAGTGAATGCCGGCCTGCCCCTACCGTCGTCGCCCACGGTCGCCAGAGGGAGAGGAAGGGAGCGTGTTGGGAGAGAGGGAGGGAGCGCCGGGAGAGAACGCCCGCCTGCCCCTGTCGCCTCCCCCACGGGGGAGGGAGTGTGCCGGCGCCAGATGAGGGAGGGAGTGCACCGGCGCTGGGAGGGAGAGGGAGTGCGCCGAGAGAGAGAGAGAGAGAGAGAGAGAGAGAGGGCTTAGATGGCTAGAGGTCGAGACTCTTTTAAAAAAAATATGGAAAGATTTATTTTTTATTTTAAGAAAAATTACAATGGGATAAAATTTTATCTTAAAAAATGGAGAGGATTACCCAACGTGATTAAATAAGTTGTCCATTCCTAATTTTTATTTTGAGAGAAAAATTAAAGAGGTGAAAAATTACAACAAACACCCTATAAATCTTAAATCAATTGTGTCATAATTTAAACTATCAATTTTTAACACATTAATCCGCAATGTCGATACATTATGTATGACACTTTATATTAAAGCGCCAACAAATTAACGAATTACAATTTTATCACTTTAACAAATTAACTAGTTAATGCATTTTAACTTTAATATTTAATTTGAGGCTTAAAGCATAACGTAACACAAAATAATGAGATTTTTGTAAATAGATTATTATTATATATGAATTTAAAAACATTGTTTAAATATATTAACGTATATGTTACTGAGTAAAATCATATAATGCATAAATATTATGTAAGTTCATATACATATGATATTTTTTAAATTTTAAAAAATAGTATGTCTGTAAATAAAATTAATATATATATATAATATAATTTTACACATTGATGAGTCTAATATAGTTTATGAGTGATTTTTTACGTACTCATATTTAATAATAATTTATTTACAAAAATCTCAACTTTTAACGTTTACAGTAACATGTAACCATAATTTTACGTACCGATCCGATACGTGGTGTGTTATATGTACTTAATTGTATCAATCGAAGATCATTACGATCGATATATGGTGCATAATCTATACGTTAATTATCTTTTTTAACTATTATATATATTATTTTAAAATAATTATATTTTCATAAGTAATTTGATTTTGGAAGTTCCTTTGGAACGCTTGGAATCGGGTTCAAAAAGTGTGAGCCACACTATTTTTCTTGATTTTTTTGATATTTTTAAAAAAAAATAATACCTCACATATAATTAACAAACTTATTAACTAATAAATTATACAAAATTTTATATCATATTTTATTATAATAGATATTTATTAAATATTTTTTATTTTTAACAAATACTGTCAATATAGCCGAGGATACAAACCTTAGCTCTAACACTTTAACTATTGACAATCAACTGATTAATGTATCATAATTTCAGTGTTCCGACCAATTAACGCATTAAAAGATAGATGCGATAACGTGTTGTAACACGTTGTTGGCGTCAAGTTACAGTCGGCCGGACCGGCTGACAAGTGAGTCCCCTCTACCAGACAAGAGTTAAGATCCGAATAATGAGGAGATTAAAAAAGTACGTTAAATATTCTAATAGTAATGTTAATTATTTTTTTTTAAAATTCCAGTCTTAAATCAGAGTTCCCACGGGGGTGGGCCGGGTGGCATTAGGTCGACTCCCACCCTTTTCTCTGTTTCTAATCCAGCGTGCGACTGCTGTCGCCTAACGATGTACCTACCCATCGGCGGTCAACAACAACGGCCGAGGCCCACAAGCGCCATTCCCTTACGTGGCCATCCATGACCCTAACCCCGCGTTCCCCATGACGTACGCTTAACCTGCTCCGGCGATCTTGCCGCTCCATCGCGCGATCAACGGTCAGGAGTATCCCCCCTACCAAGTCATCCTCTCCGTGTGCTTAATTAAGCTTGTACCGGCGGCGGCAGGCACCGCCTTAAGACTTAACGAGCGCAGCAATTTCTAAATTTTAAAAGCTAGAACGGGCGAGGGCCGCCTCGCGAACTTTTCCCATGAACAGGGGCTTTCCCATAAACCTCCATCTCCGTCCATCCGACTTCTCGTCGGCACGTTTCCGTCTTCTCCAACGAACACCCCCCGTCCCTCCCTCCCTCCCATTCCAGAGGAACCCATCGGCTCTCTCTGTCTTCTCTCCACCGCCTCCTCCTCCTCAACTTCTCCTCTCCTCTGCCATGGGTTCCGTCGTCAAGGAGGAAATTGCGGAGGCGGAGCAACCGCTGGGCCCTGCGGCGGGGCCGGGGCTGCCGCTCTGCTTGGCGGTGATCGACCTCTCCAGCAGCGACGACAGCGACAGCGACGACGACGAGGGCGTCTGCATGGCGCCGGAGAAGAAGCCCAGGGCCCTGGACGGCGCCGCGGCGGGAGGGCCCCTCAAAAAGCTGAAGTCGGAGGACGGCGCCGCCGTCTTCGTCCTGCCTCTCGGGTTCCTCGACCCCCTCCCACGGGAGGACGCGCGCCCCGCCCCCCCGCCACCACCGCCACGGCCACCGCCCCTGCCCGCGCCGCAGCCGATCTCGGTGGTGCGGCCTCTCGCGCCTGCGGTGAAGGGTTGCAGGCAGTTCTGGAAGGCGGGGGATTACGAGGGCGACGCCCTGGTGGAGTCGGCCTCCCTCCCCGGTGAGTCGTTGTTGCATGCCGCGTTATTCGGCCGGCTTTTCCTTGTTCCGTTTGATCGATATCTGCCCCTACCTCTCTTTGCACTTTTTTTTGGTTCTTTCTAAAGGGGAGTACCTGCTTGGTGAGTCTCCTCGTTTTATTGTCGCTTTCTTTGTTCATTTAATTTACGCGAGTTATAACGGTGGCGGCGGTGGTAGCAGTGCTGCTGTTTCTGTCGTTTTTGTTATTTCCTTATTTGCTTTCATCCCATGACATATATGTGGATGCCATTTTGGAAGGTTTAAATTCGAACGAAAGAGGCATCATGCAACAGATTAATGGTTGTTAATGACCTTCCTCTTGAGTTCTTTTCCCGAAGTTGGTGACAATAAATTGGATGTTTAGTTTCCAGTTTACAAGTTATTTTGAGGGGTAAGCAAATATCAATCAATATCATAAAAGCATGGCGTATAAATACTGAGATCCCTTGTCCGGTACTGTAATTAATTGGGAAACCGTATGATCGTTGTGACCCAGGATTTTGGAGTGGGAAACGCTATAAAAGCAGTATATGAAAATGAAACAATCATGCCTGAAAACTCAAGTTCATGTATAAACTGCCGTGGGAAACGACTACCCCCGTTAAAAGCAAAAGAGAAAACTATCTTGGAAATAATGAAGGAATTCATCAGTGGCTTGCGGAAACTCTTGAGCAGCTGAAATTGTAGAAACGAAAACAGATTTGGGTGATTATTGAATCCGTCATGCGGAGACATTAAGATTCTAACGACCAGAAACCCTGACCTGACAGCATTTAATTGTTTCCAAATGACATAGATTATCAAAAGTTATGAGGTTTCGGATTCCAATCGTTAAACACAGGAAGGGTTACTTTTACCTTTTCTTCTTAAAAAATTGAGAATCCTTCCAAAGATGGGCCCTCAGAAAATGACATAGATTATGCTCATTGTTCAAGGCTTTAAAAAGAATGGAAACCACTTCTAATTTAGTGTTTACCCAAAAGGAAGGAGACCTTTTAAACATGAATGTATAAAAAGGTTTTAGGACTCCAAAAGGTTGCAAAAATCTACTTCATGTAATAACCAGTGGATATCCTCCTGAAATGCATATTGATGTATGTATCTACTTCCATGCATATTCCGAAGTAGCACATTTTGAGTAGTTGAGGATGTCAGTTTTATCAAATATTCGCAAATCTACAATGTATGTAATCGGGAAGTTAAATCCAGTTTCAGTCTGTTCCCTTCTTCGTGGATGTTAATATGGTCGATCCATTCTAATGGAACTCACATGTTGGTTAATTAGGTTGCATTCCAAGAGACAAAAGCTTTTTGATTTTTTATTTATCCTTAGTTATATTTATTTATTTATACTCAACATGGATTTGCAGATGATATTGTCTTAATTGATGAGCGTATTGATGCTTTAAATGATAAGTTAGAACGTCGGAGATTTATTTTGGAGTCTAAAGGTTTTAAAATTAGTAGGAGCAAGTCAAAGTTTATGCATTGTAATTTTAGTAATGGGAGAGTGGTACAGGAAGATATAGTTCTAATTGATGGACATAACATTTCGAAGAGTAGTAACTTTCGGTACTTAAGGTCTATCATACAAGAGAATGGGGAGATTTATGACGACGTTGCACATAGGATTAAGGCAGACTGGTTAAGATGGAGAAGCGCATCAGGAGTCCTCTGTGATCATCGTATGCTTGTGAAACTCAAAGGGAGGTTTTATAGAACGGTTGTGAGACCTATTTTGTTATATGATACCGAGTGTTGGGTAGTACGAAAGGAACATATTCACAAAATGTGTGTAGCAGAGATGAGGATGTTGAGATGGATGTGTGGTAAGACTAAGAAAGACAAGATTAGAAATGAGCGCATCTGTCGGGACTTGGGGATAGCCCCAATTGATAGTAAAATGAGAGAAAATAGACTCAGGTGGTTTGGATATGTGATTCGTCGTTCTAACTCAGCGCCGGTTAAAAGATGTGACTGAATCTTAGTGGATGTTAGTAAAAGAGCTCGGGGAAGGCCTAAAATGAGATGGTGCGATGTTATTAGGAAGGACATTAGTTTCTTGGGTTTAAATATGAATATAGCATTTGATAGAAATCTTTGGCGGAACAGGATTCATGTAGCCGACTCCAAATAATTGGGATAAGGCTCTGATGATGATGATGATGATGATGATACTCAACATGGATAAGTTAGCAAGCAATGAATTAGAGAAGCTCGTCTTTGGGGTATCATTATCATTCATTATTATTATGTTGCTTTAACAACATTCTAGGAGCTGGGTTTTTTGAAGTTGGCTATAAGGCAATCATAGACCAGCATGTATAATCTGCTGTAATGAGATATTCATGTAACCATGCAACTTTGAACTTGATGAGCCTTTGGCCTTACATCTTGTCTCATCATGCAGATATTATTGTGAAATACAGCTCCTTGGCATTTTTTCAGTGCAACACTTTTGTATAAATTTTTGTCAGGACAGATTTGTTTGTAATTTTAATCTTGTGTGAACATGCATTCAGATCTGGATGTAAAACTTATGACTAGTGCCTATGCAGCCCTTCACCAAAATGCAATTCCAGGTTGCTCATCAAGAGCTCTATACTTAGTTTTACAGTTGAGGATTTATACAATTTGAATTTCCAAACTCAAATGCCTTTCTGACACTGTTATACTTTTTTATTAGGAGAATCCCTGTTATCACAGATGTATGTGTTCCTCGTTTCCCTGTGAAAATGCTGTAATGATTTCTTGTGGTGTGTTACTGGTATTCTGGTTCATCTCATTTTATGTTGTTTTCTATTAACTGAAAAGATCAGACTGGAACACACTCTAGCTATTTCAAAATTTAAGCGTTTTGTGTCTTGGGAAGGATAAACTCCTTAAAGCTTGTTTTAAGAAATGTCTTGAACTGCTAAGCCTCGTTGCAAGTCCCTTTTTATTAAAAAAATTCTGTCTGGGCTCATTACTTTTGGTGCCTGACACATTTCGTATACCTGCAGCTGGCATTGATCATGTGAGGGTTCACCCCAAGTTTCTACATTCCAACGCTACCAGCCATAAATGGGCTCTCGGAGGTGATTGGCGATTACTTATTCATAAGTTTGATCTCCCCCCACCCGCAAACACACACTCAAAAGAAAATGAGAAAAACCAATGAAAACCTTCAATTTGTGTGGAAGATAAAACACCAAAGAAAACCTTAACTTTGTGTAGTTAACTTTTCTCATCTCTTTGTGCCTGTGGCAGCTATTGCTGAGCTTTTGGACAATGCTGTCGACGAGGTATTTTTTAGATCTTTCAAGCATGTTTTGTGCCTTTACTTGGGCATCCACAGTACAAATTACATTTGTCCTCAGGTTTGCAATGGAGCTACGTTTGTTAATGTGGATGTGTTGGAGAATAGAAAAGACATGACCAAGATGTTGTCGGTTGAAGGTATGGTGTTTGGCTCAGGTGTCATTTTATTCAAAAACTAAAGATGACTGTTTTTAGTTTGGTTTCTCAGGGGATAGTTTTCTGCATCTATTAAGGACTCAAAGTAGATTTCTATGTACCCAAAGCCACCTTATAAGATTTTTATTTTCCATGTTAAAAGATGAATACATAGGGGTGTAACTTGTCTAGTGTGCTTTCAATTACACGAGGGAGACAAGTTTGAACTAAATTTTATTGTTGGGAACAGGCTCAATCATATTCCTTTAATAATTTGTTCATGTTTCTTTAGTAGCCCACTTAAATTCTTTTATATCACATTTAATAATTTGATTAATCTGTGGATATAAAAACAAGGTGCAAATATCTCTTTGATCTGTTTAATAGTTTATAATGTGCAAATAGCTCTTTTGATCCATTTAATAGTCCCCCCCTCACCGCCAAAAAAATGATGTAGATTATACCACCAATTTTATTGAAGAAAAGCTCAGAAGCATTAAATAAGCTGTGATGATTTATTATTCAAAGAGACTGAATGTGGCTTGATTAGGCTCAAATATTAAATGACCTGAACTAGACCCAACAGAACCTGGCTCATTTTAATACTTGATAAAAGCTCGGCATGACAATAAGCCAACCAAGCTTGAACAGACCTAGACTCAGCGCGGCTAGGCTTCATTGATCCCCTGAGTACATAAGAAATAATAACCTATAGGGTTTGATAAGCCTAGAAGAGTGCATCTCTAATGAGAATGGAGATTTCACATGGCACGTTTCAGGCATTTATTCAAGCTCTGAAAGAAAAGGGAGATGCCACTGTTGATCTTGATGTGCCTTTACTGCTTGAAAAGAAATGCATGTGCAACAGGAATTCTTATGTTTGCATGCCTAATTGACGAAGTTCTGAAGGACAGGAAAGCTTCACCTGACAAAGTTTGATGTTTTGTTTATGGCATTGTTCTGTATGCTGAATGTATTTTAATGATTACATGATAAATGATGAAGAAAAAATATCTAGGAAGAGTTTGGGGGATCACTTATGGGGTTTTAAATTGGGATCACCTTGGAGTCTGAAAGTTACCCGAATCAGTTTGCTTGTCAGCCAAATCCAAATTGGATCTACTAATTAGGACCTATTCTGATAATCCTTTGATTCATGATTTGAGAGTAGTACAAATAATGCAGTTTATGAGATGGCAGAACTGTCTTTAGCTGCAAGTAGGAAAAGCTCAGCTATGTGGAAATTATCATTCATTGGCAGAACAAGGTGAATGCATGAATATGTGGATGTGTCAGCTTTGAATTACTTAGCGGCACTGGCCATCTTCTAGGGTAGGTAAATTATTTAGCAGCACTGGATGTCTTGTAGGGTAGGTGACAGTGAAAATGTTTGCTTCATTCTACCACGAGGATCAATTTTAGACAAGGTTTACCAGATGTCAGAGCTCTATCCATCTGCAAGTTATAGGGAAATATTAGCTATGTGGAGAATTATTTATCGGAAGAAAGAGATGCACATGAATACTGGGGCATCTCAGTTTGGCCTAATTAATGGGATGACATTCCTGTAGGGTGTGCTACAATGGAAGAGTTTGCTTCATCCTCTCACTAAGACGAGATTCCATGTCACAAAACTACTATTACTGGTTGCTTAATATTTTCAAATTTAGATGCTTCATAGACTTGTGAACTTCCACCATAGTAGCACCATATGGAAGTTAGCTCAGGATGTTTGCCCCAGGAAGATATGTCATGGATTTGACAACTCTGGGTGCCATAAAGGGGAAGGACTTACTGTTTGTTCTTGCATAAAAGTCTAAATCATGCACACTACCTTTCCACAATAGATTGATGTTTTCTTTTCAGTTTTCTTTTTCTGGCTCTTCTCACATATTCAAGGGCATATCATGCACATATTATTGTATGTTCAGACTTTATTTGATGTTGTAGACAATGGTGGGGGAATGGATCCTGATAGAGTGCGGCAATGCATGTCCTTGGGTTACTCGGTGAAGAGCAAATCGGCAAATACAATTGGACAATGTAAGTCACCCTGTTTTGACAAGAAAATTTCTATTTGATGTATGTTGATATATTTCTGACTTTTTCCCTTTTAAATTTCCCCTGTAAGTGCATCTTATCTCATGAAAATTTAATGATTTGTGTTGTTTTTAGATGGAAATGGATTTAAGACGAGCACCATGAGGCTTGGAGCAGATGTCGTCGTGTTTTCTCGTTGTCGTGGAAAAGGAGGAAAAAGGTTTTCATTTTGTTTTTCCATGATTTTCTAAGACTGTTTTCTTTTTTTGCATTCAAAGATTATATGTTATGTTGAGAAAAACATAGTTCATACTTTCAACCTGTGCTGCATTTAAACAAACATTTATCAAGTTAACTGGTTGTATTGTCTATTGGAGCCCCTGTACCACACCCCCACCCCCTGCGCATGCATGATGCAAAAAAGATTCTTGCTTTACTTTTTCATTTGATCAGAAGTGAAGTGTTATCTATATTTTATTTTGATTTTCATCAAACATCCCTCTAGTTGGCACTTGTTGAGGTCCCAAGGTTAGATTCTTGTACAATGTACTGCTGAGAAAGATCAATTAGAATCACATATAAACTTTAGAAGTACTTGATATTTTATTTTTTCTTTTATGAAATATGATGTGATACCTTCCATGAGCTGATCGGAGTATTGTTTCACTTTTGCCAGCATGTAATGTGTATCCACTATGTATGTTTGTTCGCTTATTTGTTGGATTCCACGGGATACAATTGGAATTGTGACACTGGATTTATTTATTTGGAGAAAAGTTAGATGGACAGTCAAAGGGCTTTAGCATACTTATTGGTACTGGAATTATGTTCTCCCATTTTTAAGTCATATGATGGGGCTCAATTTCACCTTCCACACAAAAAAAGATTTTTAAATATACCACCCGAATCTTTAAAGGGCAATAGCATATATACCAGATGTGTACCCAATTTTGCTTTTTTGGACATTTTTTTGTTTCTTAGTTCAATTTTTTTTCCCAAAACCTGAAGGATCACCATAGTTGAGCACAGGTGGAATGTGCGGCCATACTTGGGTAACATAACTTCTGTATGTTGTCAAAACTTGCAAATTATCTAATCTTGTTGTGAAATGCCTTGTGTGGAGGAAATAATCTCTCTCTTCCTGTCTGATACCTACTTTACATGAGTTGAAGAGAAGTGACTGGGTCTGTAGTGTAGTGGGAGGTTTAATCATTTGGAAGGATTCTGGTGCTTCAATTTGGTAGGGGAAAAACCCAGAAAAAGAAAGAAAGGAAGAATATAATAAATATGACATCCTAGACTAGTGTGATGTTGTTTGTGCAGGTTTTGGCATTTCTTGACCCTCAAGTGTTCTAATAAATGGCTTGAAACATTTGTGCCCTTGTTCACATTGTTGTCCTACCAAGACTTGAACAGAAAGGGATGAAGGGTTTTACACACTACCTCAAATAAATTGACTAATGAATCTTATAAGCACGATGTGCTTGAGATTGAGCTTTTATTGGTTGGAAAATTATTATTTTTTTGGAAGACTCATTGGAAAATTATTTACATTTCTAGATTTGGCTTAAAAGCAGAATTATGAAAAAAATTGTTCTATATTAAGATTCTGCTGCTTCTCAGTTCTCAATACAATCACCTTTCTGCATACTTTTATCTGAAAACCAGAATCAGTTCTTGTGAATTTGTTGGAATGTTCTCGTCTAATTTATTTGTCTTGCATTTTATTGTTAATCCACATTTGTTGTTCTAATAGGAGCCTTTCATTGCTGGAATTTTTATTTGGTTTATGGTCTGTTTTTGATACCTAACTCACATTTGGTACACCATTTTCAGCTCCACGCAAACTATTGGGATGTTGTCTTACACATTTCTGAGAGATACTGGGAAAGAAGATATTATGGTTCCCATGGTAGGGCCCTGCTAGCATTTTACAGATTAGATGGAAAGATAAACAGATTTTTTCACATTTTGTCTCATGAACTGTGAATTTTCTGTGTTCAACATTGTGTTAAGGGAGAAAAACTCAGTTATCTTTGTGTTGGAATGAATATTATAATGTCCATTCGCTTCTTTCTCTACTTCTGCTGGTATACACAATTAATTTAATGTTATGTGAAAAGCTAAGATTGTCATTGATGAATTGGATCTTGTTGCTGCTGATCTTTTAATCCCTTGGGGAAAGTCAATTGTATACCTACCATTAACTAATAGTCTGTCCGATTCCTCTATCAGACAGTTCAATCACATGTGACTCTCTAGATTCGTGCTTACTTGGATCATTTTTAGGAAATATTATTCAGAGTGTAACCTGAGACAGATAACAGTAGATACAACTGGAGTAAGCAAGTGAACCATTAGGATTAGGGGTCTATGCTTATCTTCTACTATGATGTGGGACATTGTATTTGAATTAGGACAAAGAGGCAGACATGATGGTTGTGCTTTACAAGATAAGCAGCAGCAACATACCTTTGTTGTTAGCTTGGGGTGAGGGAAGTAAAAAAAAGGTCTAGTATTTCAAACTAGAGTTAGCTGAGCCAGGTTGGAATCAATGGATAAAAAGCTGTGTGATTCAAAGTGGAACTGGCGAAACCAAACTGGAACTAGTAGTGGCTGGCCTTATTTTTATTCCATCTTTCCTTGTCTCTCTTACATGCTTTTCATTTCTTTCTCATGAATCATTGATCAATTAAAAATGTAGTAGTTCTTTGAGGGGAAATTTGAGGAAAATCCTCTGAAGAAAAGAAAATAATGTATATTGGCTCATATTCATGTTTTGAAGAGAGTAGCTATGTATGATGTATTACATTCCCAACGTTCTTTTCAACGACACTTAATGTCCCTGCCATCTGGCTTACCATGGCACTATGAACTTTGAACTTGTCTGCAAGGCTGCAAGTCTATTTATCTTTTAATTCTTTAGTGCATGATGGCTTATTTGAAACATTTTCAGATAACAATGCTGCATATTTATTAGTTTTCAATGGCTTTAGTATCCAACTGACTTTTATTAATATATGTTTTTATGATTGACATTTCATTGATAGCTGGACTATGAGAAAGGAAGAGAAAGTTGGAATAAGTTGGTGAGGACATCTACAGATGATTGGAATAAAAATTTGGAAACCATTGTGCAGTGGTCGCCTTTTTCCAGCGAAGATGATCTTCTTCAGCAGGTGATTGTATTTCTCTTTTCTGCTCCTGAGACATTTAAATGCGTCATATATTTATTTCTCAGAATGTTAGGTCTACTTCACATATCGGATGGCACCTGTTGTATCCTCCTTTACAAATGTGCTTGCATTGAGTGTCCTAATATTTTTCATACATTATCCTCATTTGTTCTATGGATCAGATGCCATCTGTTTAATAATCTATTTCATTTTGCTGTCATAGTGACCCTTATATTGTGACCATGATCTGCAAATAGCTGTATTAGCTTGAGAATCCATGATAGTGTTTACTTTTGCTGCTAGTGTTTTTAATGGCTAAAATGAGTGCCTTAAAAGGGATCCTGCTTGAAGGGAATAACTTTATGTGGGAATTACTCTTATTATTATTATGTGATAAGAAATGTAGGAAGGAAGATAAAGAAAGCTTTTATATTGGACGCAATGTCAATATGTATATACGTGCATATATACATATGTATACATATATACAAATGTACAAGATGATTTCCAATACAAGTGGGAATAAGAATGCTTCCTTCCACTAACAGGAATAGGAAATGTATACACTAATTCAAGTTGAAACAGGTGTCTATAATCCTACTCTGAGTAGGACAATAGCATGCTAATCGAAGTAACACTAGGATAAGACTATTAATCATAATCGAAGTAGGACCAGGATGATATATGCACAACATAATAATTTCTAACATTATGAAAAAGTAAACTTGCACCTTTTGGAATGTTGTCATTGAGACTAGGTTTAGAGAAGAGCAGCTTGTTAAATACCTCGTTAACATGAGTGGTGAGTGTGTTCTGTGATTATAGGACTCAAATGGAGTGTGGTGTGACCGGTTGCATTAGAAGGGTGTTTCTCTGTGGTCTATGGGTTAGTTGGGAAAGGAATGATGGCAGGGCAGGCTTGGCAGCATCTTTTATAAGCTTTTCTTTTTTTGACGCCATAATTGTTCAACATGTGTGGTCTCAGTTAAGAGGATGGCAGGGCAGGCTTGGCGGCATCTTTTACAAGCACTTTGTTTTTGAGGCCATATTTGTTGAACATGTGTGGTCTCAGTTAAGAGGGATACCAATTCCACCTAGTTTGGATACTGGATACCTGATGTGGACTTAATGCTTCTTCTAGGGGTGTTGTACATTTGTGTGCACATTATTTGACATTTTTGGTGGGTAACTCTTTTTTACTTAATGAATTATATGAAAGGAGGAATGCAAGAATATCTGTTTTGGGGAAATTATGATTTTATGACTCAGTGCCATAAAAACATGCTTTATGACACTGGATTAAGTGGGTTAGAAACTCTATTTAGACTGCTAGAGATCTCCATTTTTGGTGAATGAGAAACATCGTGGCCCTTAAGGGGACCCACTATCCCCTTTGCTTTTTGCTAGTGGGCCAGGTCCTTAGTGCCATGCAGAAGAAAGCAAGAATTTCAAGGCTCGTCTCAAGGATTACAACGGGTAGAAGGCGTCAAGAGGTTACACACTTAACAGTGTGCAGACAACATAATCTTGTTTTCTTCAGCTGAGGGGGGAAAGCTTATCAACTTAAGAATTCCTCGCTGATTATTGGAGGCAGTGACAGGCCTGAAAATCAACTTCTTAAAGAGTGAATTATTGGGTATTGATATCAATGAGGCTAAGAAAGGTCAGATTGTGACGCAGATCCTAGGAGCCTAGTGGGGATCTTTTCCTGTTAAATGCTTGGGGTTCGCCTCTTACCGTTGGAAGCCTAAGAGTAGCTGACTGGAATGCTATTGTAGACAAATTTGGGGACCACATTGCAGCTTGGAATGGCAAACTTCTATCAGCTGGAGGGATCTCGGTTACTGTCCAAGGTTTTCTTATCTGGCCTAGCAATCTATTACTTGTCCATATTCAAGATCCTAAGAACTGTGTGCCGCAGATAGGAATCACTGATAGCATCCTTCTTTTGGAGGGGTGGAGGCTGGAGGGCCAGAAGACCAGAAGAGAAAGGAGTGCCCCATTTCTTGGAAACATGTTCGCTGATCCAAGGAGGAAGGCAGACCTGGTTGGATAACAATTACCTCTGCTACTGAAGTGGCTTTGGAGGGTAGATATGGAAGACATGACACTTTGGAATGCCTTAGTCCCTCAGAAATATCTAAGGGGAGATGCAGGCTGATTCTCAGAAGGAGCTCAAGGGTACCATCCCTGAGAGAAGCATTTCTCAATCTTTTTGGTAGTGTTGCAAGTCGAGGACTAGTATAAGCAAGCTATGGTCGCATTCAAGAAAGGAAGCTAGATGGAAATAGAATCTCGGGGGAACCTAAATGAAGTGGAAGAGCAAGAGTTCTTAAATTTGTCTCAGATGTTAGACAGCAAGCATGTAATCCAATGAAAGAGATACCGGAAGATGGAAATGGGAAAAAATCAGGGAAACTTTCTGTCATGTCTGCCACTTACATACTCGTTCAAGGAGATCAGAATGTACCTTGGTAAAAACAAGTGTCCCACACAACTCCCAATCAAAGTTTTAGAATTTTCCTAGGGAAATTGCTTGGAGGAGAATATCAACAGTGGACAGAGTGTGTAGGTTGAAACCAGGCATCAGACTTACTGTGTTCTGTGGATGAGGAGATTATGGACCATCTGTTTATGCACTGTGGCATTATTCAGAATGTTTGGAACCAGTTCTTTAAAGCTGTCGAGGTTAACTGGATTAGTAAATCTCATGTCATAATGGATGAGAGAATGGACGAAACTCAATACAGTGCATGCCGAAAAGGAAATATGAAGAATAGTTGATGTCTTGCTGATATAGAGGTTGAGGAGGGAGCAAGGCTTCCTTCCACCTTATAAGGCCCACATGGCCCACAAAGCCCAATTTAGACCCAATTTGGCACTTGGGCTCTTCTCCACAAGGCCCGCGAACTCAACCCACAGAATTCTCCAGAAAAGTCTCAGAGGCCTCCTCACCAACCCGGCCCACTGAGTAGGGGCAACGACCTGTTAGGGGACTGCCATCATGCATGCTTGGTCACTTATCCTTCTTGTCTGGGGCAGCCTGAAGCACCTATGCCGGTACTATTCGCTGTCCGCAATCGCTCAAGGGCCATGGCCCTTCTGGCGGGCCCATAACCTGCCCCATGGGCGTACATACGAATCTCTCCCTGTTGTCTCGCCTTGAAGTAGGGATGCTCTACGAAACGTGGAGAACGATGTACGAGAGAGGTCATAGGGGAGAGATGTACGAGAGAGGTCATAGGGGAGAGGGAATAAAAGGATAGCAGGACAAGTAAGAGGGGTCTCCCTCTCCCCAAGCAGGGCCAGGGAATAGGGAGACTTCCCAACTCTTCCTTCTCGCACTACCACGGCTACTAACTTGACCATCGGAGGGTTTTTGCTCGGTATCCAACCTAGGGACCCTTTACTCTCTCTCTCTCTCTCACACACAAAATGGCTGTAGGCATTCCAACCTTTCCACCTTCAGCCTGCGTCCGCCCTCTGGTGGGCCCTACATGGAGGGCCTGGGTGAGAAGTTCGGTTTCTGACCTCTACACTTAATGGCATCATTTGTGGGAAATCAGATGAGATGCCATTGCATCTTGTGGTGGTGCAACAACGGGTGATGCTGCTCTTGACTAGGGGCATCGAGAAGCCCCCTCGCAATGAGCTCCCCCTAGTGACCCCACGGGTCCCAATGCGTTGGCAGCACGATCGTTGGCTAATCTGCATGATGACATCCACAACCCTGCAAGTCACCTCAACCCTGTGGGTCTTGCCCAAGCACTGGCCGAAGTTGAGGCCCTAGGCTTATTCATTCCGTTCTTGGACGACAATCCTCGCGTCTCCCCCCGCTTACAGGAACGTGCTCTTAGATGCCTTCCCTGAGCCACTGTTGACTGAGGAGAAGGCGGAGGTCCCAGACACAATCAAGTTGATGAAGGCCTTCGGCAGGAGCTAACTACTCGATCACGTTGAGGGTACTCCTTGTGAGACTCCTCCAGTAACCTATGCAACCATGTGCTCTCCTTGTGATTGTGAGCACAAGGGGTAGCTTCTATGACCATTCCAAGTCGGCGTCCTACCTGTAACCCCGGCCTACAGGCCAAGGGGAATAAGGTGAGGGCACGGTCTAAGATGGCACCTTGACTCTTGCTTGGGAAGTCCCTGGTTCTTAAATTGCGGTGATCATCTCTAAGGCCGTTCCAGGTCTGTGCCCTGCCCATAACCCTGACCTATAGGCTGAAGGGAATAAGGTGAGGGCATGGTCTAGGACAGCAACCCGACTCTTACTCAAGAAGTCCTTGATTCTTAAATTGAGGAGATCATCTCGATCCTTGTTCTAAGTTGGCATCTCGCTTGTAACCCCGACCTATAGGCCGAAGGGAACAAGGTGGGGGCCTGGTCTAAGATGGCACCTTGACTCTTGCTCGGGAAGCCCCAATTCCTAATCCGGGGGGATCCGCTCTTGAGATCTCTCCAGATCAGTGTCCCACCCCTATCCCCCCATCTATGGGCTGAAGGGAATAAAGCGACGGTCTAGTCCAAAATGGCTCAATGATCGTCACTCTAGGAGTCTTGTCCTTCAAGGCCGAGCAAGCCAAGTAATTGTTGAGCCATGCTCCGTTTGTAACCTGGCCCCCAGGCAAAGGGGAATAGGGTGAGGGTATGTTCTCAAAGAGACAACTCTTGGCAAGTACGGCTCCTTCTTCCCCCTCTGATTGAAAAGGGCGAAGAAGTTCTGAGGCACTCACACAGACGATCTAGCGGTCGAAGGATCATGAGTAAAGAGACGAAGTTCGACGAGACTCAACCCTGGGAGCCCAAGCCAAAAGGATGCCACTAGCAAGCAAGACTGTCCTACTACCTTCATGGATGGTAGTTTCGGCTGAAACCGATACGTTTCGGCCGAAACGTATCGGTTTCGGACCTGGACGATCTGAAACCATACGCCCAAAATCGGGCGAAATCGGACGCCAACTCCTCTCTTAAAAATATTATTTTATTATGTTTCAGACCGAAATCGAAACCAAAATCGGTACTATTTCGATTTCGAACCCGACCGAAGTCGGGTCCAAAAACAAAACTGCCATCCTTGACTACCTTCATAACTCCATCCATTGCCATTCCATTTAGTCTTTGAGACACTTCATACATTTCGAGCAAAAAGAAGGTAGTTCGTAAAAGAAAGGCGCGGCAAAAGTCATCTTGCTCCTATCCCACACGTTGAAGCGGTGCCAGAGGGAGGCCAACTATTTCTCATTTTGGGGGCTGCAGTTCTCGAAAGTGCAACTCCAGCCCTCCGCATGCCCTTGCTGGCGCCTCTTCTCAAAGGCACACTTCGCTTCCTCGCTGCCACATTACATCGCCTCCATCACTAGGCATTGGACTTTTGTGAGAGTCACCTGCGTAGTCATCCATTGCAACAAGCTCTCTACCTTCGATGTTGGGTCCCAAGCCTTCTCAAGGTCCTTCCAGTGGAGAATAGGGAAACCGCTCCCTTTGACTCCTCTGAAAGAACCTGCCAAGGTAAGACCCCGTTGTGATGCCATCAGCCCTGAAGCACTAAGAATCTAGGTAGGAAGGAAAGGAGCAACAACCTTGGTGGAAATTGCAGTGCTTCTACACCCCCTAGTTATAGGGGAATTGGAGGCATTAAGACCCCCCAGAACCTAAAGATACTGCCTGGAGAAGCGGAGTCCGTTGGGTATTCTGCCGCCTCCCCCAAGTTGAGATTGACATACACGACACAATGTGCCCTTATTAAAGCTACTACTTCACCACCGAGACTGTGTGGCATGCATTGTAGGCTGCGCCTGTGAGCCTGTTGCCTCAGAACGAGTACCTTTTATAAGACCGTGAGTGCCCAAGCGCAACACGACAGATCTAAGCTAATGACTTTTTAAAAGCATATGGTGCAAGTATTTTGGGCACAAAAGTCTCTAACAAAGGAGATGGTTTTCACTGATAAAAAAAAGGCATGCAGCCCCTCCTCCTCCAAGGGAGGGTACATTCATGAAAGCTAAAAAGAAAAAGAAAGAGGAGAAAAGGGGGCTAGTCATCCTTGAGCCCCTAACATGGACCAGCAGGGCTAGAGGGCTCAACCACGCTTGGTCCACCAGCTTGCTCTGGGCCCACCAAAGAAGCCTTGTTTGGAGCTGACGAGGATCATTGTCTCCGACAATGAAGTGACCAAACCAAGGGGGGGGGGCTTGTGCACATCCTCCTCGATTGAAGACTCCACCACAACCACAACTATGGCTAACATAGTGCTCGGTGCGTCTGGAGCTATAGAAGGGTCCTCCAAAGCCTTGATAGCCCTATCAACAGGTACCTTACAATTTTGCTCAGCCAGCTACCCTTTGAGGTCTAGCCTGAGGACACTTGGGTCTCTAGTCAGGCAGTGTGTCACTTCCAAAGCACTCTCCCATGCCATTGCATGCATCGATCGCCCCCCTAGACCTCCCTGGTCCTCTGTTCGGCCTTAAGGACAATCTCAGATCATGTGGTGCCAAAGGCTAGGAGGTCGGCTCTTTGCTTGATAGAGCTCTTGTAGGTCCTTACGGCGTATGTAGATGCGATTGTCGCCCCTCGTTGAGGGCTCCTCCCTCTCCCTTTGCGAATCTCCTGGCTGCCTCGCCCTAGGGCTCGGGGAATTTAAGTGTTGCCCAGTGGCCTCCCGAGATTTTACTATTTCAAATAGCCTTTCTTCTGTCATGGCTCTCACCCTCCCTACCTTGGCGACCTCTGTCTTCAATCAACCACGGAATCCCTTTGCATCCATTGCTCGCCTTCAGGCCTTCGTCAGGATTCTGCCTTCTAGCTGTAGCTACGATAGCTGCCCACAAGCTAGTGTGGGCCCACTCCAAGACCACCTCCTTGGGGCAAAAGTGACTCAATCTCTTGACATTCCTTAGGAGGGAGCAAGTTGAGTGCTAATTTGATGGTGATTCTCCCCTTTTGAAGATGGTCCTCCTTAGTGGGACCCTACGAGGGTGCCCAAGAAGGAGGGACCCTACCTTTCGCCACATATGGAGGAGACATCGCCAATGATGCAGTGATTGTTGGTGGCAAAGAGAAACAGGAAGTTGCTTCGGGCCTAGACTAGCGCCTGCTACCCCCTCCATCTTTCTAGTTGGGGGAAGGTAGGGGTATCCCTTGGCCTTCTCTCTGCCCCTAACAATTGCCATGTGATGCTTCCAGCTAAAGGCCTTATCCAGTAAGGTCTTGGACGGGACAAACTTTAGGCCCTTCAAAAGCGCGACGAGAGGGAGGATGCTTGGGTGCACCCGACATCTCACTTGGCGCCATAGCCACAAGGGCGCACCCGACATCTCACTTGGCGCCATAGCCACAAGGGCGCACCCGACATCTCACTTGGCGCCATAGCCACAAGGGCCTTTGGCCCTGCCACTATTCTAGGACCACTGCTGTCACTTTGGGCACTAACGTGCCCCCACCGACATAACTTGACCCTCGCGACTTAGATCGGACTCATATTTGTTGTTTTCACCTCGAATGCTCTTACTGTTGGGTGGTCTGGGCTCGCTGCAGCCTCATTCCAATGGTGCTTCTGGGGCGAGGGTTCCAATGCTAATTGGCACCTCCCTCCCCCTTTGCTTAGCTGACCACTCCTTATGGGTCCATCGGAGGGGTTACTAGTCCTCATTCACGTCCCTTCTGAGTTTGAGAGGGCCCCAGACAACAATGCCGATGGTTGGTGAAGAGGGGAAACATGGACCCTGGAGGCCTCTACCTAGAAGGTGGCTTGGTGAATGATGATGGGGGGCCTGGCTCTGGCCCTCTCTTTCTCAGAAACGTTGTCCCTGGCACTCCATTCTTCAGCACTTGACATGAGCAATTGAGCAGTCAGCAGTAGACCAAGCAAACACTCCGTCGATGATAAAACACTTGTAGGAAGCCTACCCTACAAGGGACTATGCCCTAGCTCCACAAGACCCTCCTTCAAGAGGAGATGCTCGGCTTCGCTAATGTACATGCTTAATAGCCTGCTGTTTGCCCCCCAGAGAGGAGGGACCTTTGGCATAGGGTCACTTAGGAAACCCAATACCCTAGAGAGTCCCAGAAATTCTATTCCATAACCCTCTTGTTGTCCCTGGTAATAAGGAGGAGGTGGCTTTGCTACCCCCTATAGGTTGACAACGAGCGGCAAAACTCCATCCGCATCTCTTCTGGGTGAGGTTTAAAAATGTACAATCCCAACCCCAAGCAAAGTTGGACTGAAGAAAGAATCGAGAGCGAAAGAGCATCACGCCCGGTTCCAGTTGATGGTCCCTACAGTAAACTAAGAAGCAAAATAAGGGTCGCCAAGAATTAGGTGCTAGTTGGATTGGAGCAAGACTGAGATCCTGGAGCAACTCAACGACTATTGGGGACCCTGGGACTCTAAACCAGCTTCCATCATGTCAACGGAAGCACATAACCTGTCCCTGATAGTGGCATAATAATCCTGCTCCTCCCGTAGGTTGACGACTCCATAGCCCCGCGGGATCTTGAACCTTTGCTGCACTCCTTCAAGCATCTTGTGCATGATGCACCATGATGAGCTATCGACGGAATCAGGGGCACTCAAAGTGCTGCTAGCCTCCTCGGGCCCCCCACCTCCCACCCACCCACTAGAATCTCCAGTGTCTGCCATCGCCGCTGACGTGTCCTAAGACTCTACTGGATGCACAGGCAGAAGGAAAAGCAGGAAGGAAGCAGCCCACTCAGAGGAAATCACTCACCTCATTAGCAGCATTGGAGGAAGTAAAAGGGGACTAACTAACCGCCCCTTTGCCCCTTTGGCGGCGAGCACACCCTGATTGTAAAGGGGGAAGGCCAAAAGGACACGAAAATGGTGCGTTGTTTTCTCAGCAGAGTGCCCTGGAGCTTCATCACCACGGACACAACTCTTCAACACATACCCTCATCATGATGTGCAAAGTTGTAGTGTCGCCTCCATTTCTTAGGCACTAGGGGGGGCGCAGTGGCCTCACCAATCGCTCATAACGCAATGACGTTATCAGACACACGGCCCTCTCCCCTTCACCACTCACCAGCCACGAATGGATGCCAGATTGGCCAAAATCAAAGGGGACGCAACCTGAAGGAATTGCCTAGCCTAACCAACCCCCTAGTCCTCTTGATTGCGGAGCCAGCTTACACTTGGGAGTGGTGGGGGCAAATGAGGAAGGAGCAAGGCATCCTTCCACATTTTCCAAGGCCCACACAGCCCACAGTCCAATTTAGGCCCAATCAGGTGCCTTGGCCCTTCTTTGCAAGGCCCACCAACTCAGCCTGCAGAATTCTCCAAAAAAGCCTAAGAGGCCTCTTCGCTAACGCCGGCCCACCTGGTAGAGGCAGCAACTCAGATGCTTGGGTCGCCTATCCATCCCGGTAGGGGCAGCCTGAAGCACCCCATGCTGGTACTATTTGCTGCCCGCAATTGCTTAAGGGCCATGTCCCTCCTGATGGATCCATCTCAAGGACCCAACTCTCTCAACTTTAGGTGTTCCAACCACCCCGCCTTCGGCCTATATCCGCCCTTCGATGGGCCCGTACACGAAGACCCAAGTGAGAAGTCTGATTTCCGATCTCTACAGAGGTGATTTGGGAATTTCAAGATACATTTCCTGAGTATCTTCCACATTTGTTGAGAGGTTATGTTTACTAGAGTTGTTTCTAGACTAAATTTATGCTCATTAGATGTTCTCTATACTCTATAGTGTATCACGTGAAGGAATATCAGAACATGAAGTTTAGCTTGGTTTATTCTCTTCTTACTTCATTTCTGGAGTTCTGCTTGCTAAGTGTTTCTGACAGCCATGTACTACATTTGGAGAGAGAGAGAGAGAGAGCGGGAGAGGGAGGGGGAGAGAGAGAGGAATAATATAGTTTTCAAAGAGGAATTCAGACATCTCTCTGCCATCATGCAGAATTGTATTAAAATTCTCCATGAATGGCATTTTAGAGCGTGTGGGTCCTTTTTTGAACAGTCTTCTTTAATTTTTAAAATGGGAAAGTGGAAATAACTCTTGTTATAACAAACTGTGTTTTTCTCTTTGGTTTGATGGAGCTGGGTGTGTCTCTACCATCTTGGTAGTTCTCTAAGGGTCACTTCCATTGTACTTTGCCTAATCAGTGAATTGTGGCCTGGGTACCTTCCCAAAAAAGGCTTATTGGCCATAGACATGTAGTTGATAAGTAGCAAGGTAGAGAGCATTGGAGAATGGTGGATGATTATTCTTTTGAAAGTCAGAAGCATAGATGTTTTTTGAATGTGGCTTTTGATATTTGTGTTATCTAGTGTCAAGTAAAGGTGCTGTTGAAGCCAAGAGCAATGGTGGGTTATGTTATCAAAGGCGCTTGAGGCGCTCGCCTAGGCGATGAGGCGAGGCGAGGTTCCAAAAATTCACCTCGCCTTAGCCAATCTCGCCTTGGCGATTAGGCAGGGCCATGGATGCCTTTGGGTCAAGCCCACTTTGGCCACCCAGCCCATTCCTATAACACGTGCATATATAAATTAAGTATTCTTATAGCTTTTTTACGTGTTGTTGGCATATTTAATGAAATTTGTGCATATCTACCTATTTATAATTTTAATGAAATGTCGCCTCAAAACGCCCTAGGCCATCGCCTAGGTGTTTGAGTCTTGAGGCAACACCTTGGTCGCCTCTCGCCTCTGACTACATAGATGGTGGGCAATATGGCACTGTGTTTTTAGTTTTTACTATTTGAAAAGCAAATGTCTTTCCCAGGAGGGCTGATGAACTAGCTTTTTTAACACCGAAGTTCAGGGAATGCCATATGGAATTTCAACATTGGCGTAGAAGGCCAAAGAGGAGATCTCAAAGAGATAGGGAATATGGTGCAAACTCAATTTGAGAAAAAAAATCAAAGTGTTCAGATCGGACAATGCTAAGGAATTTTTTACAGGAAGTCTGAACATCTTCATGGAGGTTAAGGAGATTATCCACCAATGCTCGTGTCCTTACACTCCACAAAAAAATGGAGTGGCCGAACGGAAAAATAGGCACCTATTGGAGGCTGCTCAAGCCTCTCTCTTCCAACTAGCAGAATCTTCCTTGAAGATTTTGGATGGATGCTGGCCTTGTTGTAGCCTATGTCATTAATCATATGCCTTCTAGGGTTCTCGGCTTTCGTGCCTCTGACCATTTTTTTGTCCCAACCACACTCTATTTCCTCTGCCTCTTCGAGTGTTCGGGTGTATATGTTTTATTCACCTTCTGGGTCTTGGTGGGTCCAAACTTCATCCTAAGTCTATCAAAGGCATCTTTTTGGGTTATTCTCTTACCCAGAAGGGATATAAATTTTTAGATCCTATTACATGGAAGAGAGATGTTTAGAAAGATGCGATTTTTTTGAGTCTAACCTTTATTTCTAGCCCAATGTTTCGTCTAAGGGGGAGAAATGTGACGTCTCTACAGACGTAAATCCTTTAATATCTCATTTCACTCCTTGCCATGTCATTCCTGAATCCTCTTCTCTTGATACTCCAGTCCAAGAAGACATTGAAAAATGTGACATCTCTGCAGACATAAACCCTTTTACATCTCATCACTCCTTGCCATGTCATTCCTGAATCCTCTTCTCCTGATACTCCTGTCCAAGAAGACATTGCCACATGAGGAGGAGATAAAAATGAAGGAGCAGGGGAAGAAAAATGGGAAGGAAAAAATCTGAAAATCTGGAGTTGGGAGTGAAGGAGCCAAGAAAAAAATTACAAAATGGTATTCCAAAAGAGGGAAGAAATTGCAAGATAGTCAAGGAGAGCAACAAGAAGTCCCCTGTACTAATGATCACTCCTAAGAGAACACAAGGTCCTTACATCTTAAAGTTCCAGAGATTGAAATTGGCAGAACTTCAGAATCTGATTTGCAACTTGTTTCTGAACCAATTCCTGATCTTGATCAACCCATTACTTCTCGCAAAGGTGTAAGAGAATGTACCAAACATTCAATTTCGAAGTACATGTGTTATTCTAGAATTCTCCTTTATATCATGCCTACATTTTTTCCATTTCTGCCTGTTGGAAGTTGGGAGTGAAGGAGCCAAGAAAAAAAATTACAAAATGGTATTCCAAAAGAGGGAAGAAATTGCAAGATAGTCAAGGAGAGCTATAAGGAATCCCCTGTACTAGTGATCACTCTTAAGAAAACACAAGGTCCTCAAATCTTCAAGCTCCAGAGACTGAAATTGACAGAGCTCCAGAATCTGATTTGCAACTTGTTTCTGAACCAATTTCTGATCTTGGTCAACCCATTGCTTCTTGCAAAGGTGTAAGAGAACTCACCAAACATTCAATTTCGAAGTATGTGTTATTCTAGAATTTCTCCTTCATATCATGCCTATATTTTTTTTTTCCATTTTTGCATGTTCCTTACCTTCATCCTTCACACAGGCCACGAGAGATCCTAAATGGGTTAAAGGTATGGAGGAAGAAATGCAGGCCTTGGAGAAAAATGGCGCATGGGAGCTTTTTGGCCTTCCTTTTGGAAAGAAGCAAGTGGGTTGCAAATGGGTGTATACAATTAAATTCAAGTCTGATGGTACTGTGGAAAGGTATAAAGCTCATTTGGTTTCACTCAAACGTATGGCATAGGTTATCAAGAGACATATGCATTGGTGGCCAAGTTGTCCACTGTGAGAGTGTTGTTGTCCCTTGCCGTCCAGTTTTCTTGGGAGTTACATCAGCTTGACGTAAAAAATGCATTTCTTAATGGACATCTATATGAGGAGGTGTACATGAAGCCACCATCAGGTTATGATGCAGAAGGAAAGGTGTGCTGGCTAAAAAGGGCATTGTATGGCCTCAAACAATCTCCCAGGGCGTGGTTTGAAATACTTAGAATTGCTATGCTGAAAATGGGGTTTACCCAAGGTAATGCTGATCACACTCTATTTACCGAATAGAAGTATGGTCAGGTTGTTATTCTTCTTGTATATGTGGATGATATGGTTGTGACAGGTGACAACCTATAGGAAATAAATTTTTTGAAGGAAAGTTTGGCGAAGGAGTTTGAAATTAAAGATCTTGGTCCCTTGAAATATTTTCTTGGGATTGAAGTGGTGAGGGAGCATTTACATTTCTTAAAGAAAATATGCTCTGGATCTCCTGAAGGAAACTTGTAAATTGGGAAGCAGACCAGTTTATACACCTATTGAAGTTAATTACCAGCTTAATGATCTAGGTGGAGAAGTTCTCTCAGAAGCTGAAAAGATGAGGTACGAAAGAGTAGTGGGAAAACTCTTGTACCTATCTCTCACAAGGCCAGGTATTACCTGGCCAATGCATGCATGCTCCTAGAACATCTCATATGTAGGCTGCAGATAGAATTTTGAGGTACATTAAGACCTGTCCAGGAGAAGGATTATTGTTCAGCAAGAAAGGTTAGTTATCAATAGAAGGGTTCTCAGATGCTAATTGGGTTGGATCCCAAGATGATAGAAGGTCTACCTTAGGCTTCTGTACTTTTATAGTGGGAAATCTTATTACCTTGAGGAGCAAGAAGCAAATGGTTTGTGCTAGATCAGGTGTTGAAGCCGAATATAGAGCCACGGCGCAAGTTGTTGCTGAACTCTTATGACTAAAGCATTTGTTGAAAGACATTGACATAGAAGCTTATCTACCCATGAAACTTTATTGTGACAACAAAGCTGCAATAAATATTGTCAACAACCCAATGCAACATGATATGACACAACATATAGAGATTGATAGACATTTCATCAGGGAGAAGTTAGATTCTGGAGAGCTATGCCTACTTTATATTCGCACCCACAACCAAGTTGCTGACGTGTTGGCAAAGGGTAGATAAGGAATGAGTTCAAATCTTTTCTTGGCAAGCTGTGCATGAGGGACATCTATGCTTAGTTTGAGGGGGAGTGTAGGAACACCTGAGGGCAATTTGGTCCTTTATTCTCATGGTTTCTTCTTAGTTATTTTCTATCTTTTATCATAGTACCTACTGGTTAGTTACTTAGCTAGGGGTTTTATGGTCATAAACTCATGTAACTGATTGCCCTATTATTAATGGAAGAGGGAGGAGGGCCATGATATCAAGGATTAGTCACGGTCCCAAGAAACTGCTGAGCCCTATCTCTCAGGTTCTCTCTCCCATGCTTCTCTTCCTCGCCACCTTCTCAATATACAGATGGGAATATTTCACCTTCTGAAAAATACAGTTCCTTTTAGTACTTCCATCTCATAGCTTTCCAAAACATTGGCAGATTCCCATGATCAATGTAATTGCTTAAAAATATTGCTGACAGGTCCAATATGGTCCATACAGAATTTCACGACCTTTTCATTTAAAAGTTGTCTTAATTCCATTGATTGGTTGCAGAAGAGTTTTGTTTGAGAAATGGGTTAAAACATATTCAGTTTCTTCCCAAACTTCGATGAGCAATTTTAGTCATATTTTTGATCTGTTTCTCCTCTGTATTTCTTTCCCACTTTGCCCTTTTTCTCTGCTGCCACAGGTTTGTTAGGTAGGACTACCTTGGAGGTAAGCCTACCAGTCTATGTGGTTGGAGGAGGTCAATCCTCACCTCAATCAACCTGAATCTCAACTAGGTATCAACTGGAATCTAAACTGTAAAATTTTAGTCTGCATCATGTTTGTGCTTAAGATGGGATTTTGGTGGGCAGAAAGGGGTTGTACCAGTTGGGGTGGCAGATGGGAATGGATAACATTAATACATGATAGGCTGGTCCATTGCCCTTGAAGGGAGAATCTACTTTTGGAAAAGCGGCTTGTAGCTTTTGAGAGAGATGGGTTGTGCCTATCTTTTTCTACCAAGGAAGCTTTTGAAAAGGGGGAGACAGTTTCAGGAGGGACTGGAGGCATGCTTGTATCTTGTGTGTGGTGAGGGAGATGGTAGACGTGTTACTCCCATGGTTGGCTGAAGTGAAGAAGCTTCTTCCACAAAGTTGCCAGTTCATTGGTCAGCTATCAGTTTCAGCATGGAACAAATGGTTAGAAATAGTTGAGATCCATAAATCATTTAAACCTGTGGATACTGATTATTCGTATTGCTAAATAAAAAATGACTAGTAACCCTCTCAATGAGATTTATATTACAGCATGCTTTGGGAGGTTGTGCCTTTTTACTGGAAACAATGTCACACTGAACAGAAACTATATTGGACCAACAAACTAAAACTAAACATTATATATGTATAGCATGTTGAATGACCTCGCCTTTATTTGGAATTCTATTTGTCTCCCCAAATACTCCCCAAATTTATGTGATCCGAACCTGAAGCCAACATAACGTAAGAGAGCCATTGTATGTTCATAACATGTGCAGTGACTTTTACTTAACACTTTCTGTGACTTTACTAACATTATATATGCATAACACATTCAGTGACTTCACTCAAACTAGGAAAAAGAGTTAATAATGATAAAATAGATTCAGCTTGGGAGAATCAATGATAGTGAAGTCCAGAAAATCGAGTGGTATGGTGTTTTGTGTGTGTGTGTGTGTGTGTGTGTGTGTGTGTGTGCACTTCGTGGGTGGAAAGTAGTAGAAGAATATGATGAACATTTTCACAGTAAGAATATAGGTTTTGATTTGTTGAGTTAAAATCTGAAACTTAACTTTTACAAGAACTGTTTGCTTATAACTTTGGTTTTTAGTGAAAAAAAGTTTAAGGCTGAAGAATAGTTTTTAATCATTTATTTTGTGCTCTATGTGCAATCTCATTTTTACTGAATTTTATTCTTTTGCCACTTCTGTAGTTTGGTTCGATGACTGATCAAGGTACACGGATTGTTATCTACAATCTCTGGGAAGATGACCAAGGGCAGCTGGAACTTGACTTTGGCACTGACAGACATGTGTGTCTCTTAGTCTTCAGTAATTTGACTCGCTTACCCATGATTGGACAATTTCTCTAATATTTGCCACATTTGATAAATTGACAGGATATTCAAGCAAGAGGTGTTAACAGGGATGAAAAAAAGATTCAAATGGCCAAGCAATTTCCTAACTCGAGGCACTTCCTGACATACCAGCATTCACTAAGGGTATCTTTTGTACTTGAGTGCTGTATGAGAGACATTTGATCAACTTGATTTGTGGTTTTGTATGTCTGTTGGCCATTCATATAGATTGTATTCCTTTTCTAAGCCATGCTTACTGAGATGTAAGAATTTTGGTTTATCTTATTATTTTACTTGGTGACATTCATTCAATAGATAGTACCTTCCAACTGCAAACATTTGCTTTTCATTTTCGAAGAAGTGACACTCATTTGATAGACAATATTTTCCAATGACAAGCATTTATTTTTAAGCTTAGGGTACCTGAGTTGATGCCTGCTGGATGCTGATGTCAATTTTAGGTAGTGGTTGTCAAATTTTTAGCTTAAGGAGATCTTTATATGCTTGCTTGTCTGATAATTCTCTTTTTGATGGACTGCCTTTTCTCTTTTGAGTATTGTACAGTTATAGTAGAAGGTATTTGGTAACCCAAGTTCTTAAAGTTGGATTGATCTTTTATTTTTTAAAAGGAGGTGTAGATTTGCACCACCAATTTTATTATAAATAAATATAGGCAATACACCAATGTGGCAAGAGGTGAGGTTACACCTCCACCAGTAGGACGTAGGCACTTCATCGATTGGGAAAGAGTGCTAATGTTCACCACCATCCATCAATCATCGGCAGAGATGTGAAGAATATACCTACTCCTGTTGTCCAATAAAGACAAAGCTCTAAAGCAGATGTTTTCAATGTAAGATCGATTTCCCTGGAAAATGATATCATTGTGTTCCTTCCATATACTTCAACTTATTGCAGGTGGAATTATCAGTAAGTGTTGAGACTTATGTTGCATTTCCAATCTTGATCCTGTGGCTATGGAAGTAATTCCAGATCTCCTCGTTAGATTTAACATTATTCTGAAAAACTGCGAGGCTTCCAGAGATCCATCAGATCTCCTGCTTAGTGTTGCAGTTGATCAATAAGTGTTCAATGTCCTCATTATCTAACTCACATAGTGCATAAATAGTCTCATAATCCTTGTTCCAGTTCCTTCTAGTCACTTTAGTGACAATTCTTTTCTCAAATGTTAGCCACATGAATGCTCCAACCTTGTGAGGAGTCTTCACTTTCCAAAGTCCAAGACTTCAAGGTGCTTTAAGTCTCTTGCTTTAAGTCTCTTGTGAGTTAGCAGCTGATCCTCTACAAGCTTATATAAAGATCTTACTGAGAAAATGCCCTAGTCTCTGACCCATGCAAATCTGTCTTTCTGGTCAGTATTTATCTGAACATCATTTTGATGTCCTAAGAGAGAGATTCACATGTTCTCTCTCTTCCTTTAATCCTCTCCACAGTATGATGCGCCTCTGAATATTTATTCCTTTTTTGAGATGAATGCCATCCACCTTCTGCCATTTATATGAGGCTGTGGAAAAATTCTCAGAAAACTTTCTTTCAGAAAGAAATTGCCTGATCTTTTATCAATCCAGAAGAAAGTGTCACCATTTTCTATCCTTATAACAGTTCTTTGCTTAATTCTTGCCAAATGTCATAGTTCTTGTCACAACCAGCTCCAACTTTTATGATGGTCCACTTTGGACCAAACTCACGTAGTTTTTCCCCCAATAGAAACCTCAAGTTATGGAGCCAAGCCCTACGTGTATAGGTCGATAACTTTTTCTTGCTTTCTGATATAAGACTAATTCAATTCAGTCCTACCCTTCCTCCTAGACATAGTCATAGCTTCTCTCTGTGGTAGCTCTACACTAGCATGTTTTTACCCCTATGTCCATGTAGCTCTTTCCTATAGGTAGCCCTCTCCTCTTGCCTGGCTTGTGACTAGATCATTATAGGCCCACCAACTTCTACCTGGGTTACCCCTGAACCAAGCCATGTCGTACCATGAGTCCTGCTTTGATACTATACTATTATGACCTGATTTAACCCTTGTGAGGTATTATCGGTTTTAAACGATGACGGCATGGTTTTGTTTCTACATGATGCTTCATAAGTCATGGATCCAAGTTCTGCTTACATAGTATAATAATTTTTTCTCGCTTTTTGATATGGACCAATCCAGCTCATTCCCATCCCACCCCCCAGACACAGTGGTAGCTTTGCATTGGCATGTTTTCACCTCTTTGTCTGGATAGCCATTTTCTATGGATAGCCCTCTTCTAGTACTTGGTCCATGACTAGGTCACTGCAGTTTGTTTCCAGATAGGACTTACATGGGTTTGGTTTTTCAGTCTGCAAGTAGAAAATGTTATGGTTTCGTAATGTTTTCGTTGCATCACCTTCATAATTTCATGTTCGATCATTAGTTCCAAATCTATCTCCATAGAGATGTTTTGACCCTCCGTTTTTACAAGTTTGTAAGGATCTTTTACTTATGTATTTATTTTTGGCTAGCTATTAATGCCAAAAATTCGGCTTATTGTTTGTTTCTTTTGTTAGAAGGGATAAACTTGCCTAGTCCTACTGCACCTCTGCCGTTGACATCCGTTGCTGAGATTTCCACTTGCAACATTCTTCTCCTTCCGACAGCCTACAAATGATCAAAAGTCTAAAAAAAAGGGTCAGAATTTCGTGAAGTTAAAAAAATGCACGTCCATGTCAACTCCTATTCCTTACATACATGGGTTTTCGGTGATTTCAAAGGTGATATCTTGATAAAGTGATGTGTTGATTTTGGTTTGAGTTGGTTGCACTCTCACAGATGCCTTCTTGCCTATATATGTTTACCCCTCTAAATCTTTCAAATTTTGACTTGAATGACAGCCTAGTTGGTAAGATAGACATTGATTAATGCGAGTGTAGAGCCAGCAAAAGTAGGAAGGTTAAAACTGAAAACTATGGCATGTAGGCAAAAGTAGCAACAGAAATCATGTAGCTATTATTGTAGATAAAGTTATAAAAGTGAAGAGAAAGGTGGATATTTTTTTTAGTTAAATGTGTGTTAGCTGAGGAGATCTTAAATGTAACAAGTACTTACACACACAAGTGGGATTACAGAATATTAGAAATGGTTTTGGAAGAACATGGATAGGATAATCTAAGATATTCCTAAGGGGGAGAGGATTTTATTAGAGGCAACATAAATGGTCATGTGGGGGGGGGATAACAAAGTCCATGAAAGAATCCATGGAGGCATTGATTTAAGTGAGACAAATGGTATGAGAAAACCCATTCTTGACATTTGTCTCTCTTTCATCTTTTCTTATTGCCACAGGTTAGGTCAGGGTATTTTTTGTTATTGCTCCTTTTGTGAGGGGCATTATTGTCCACCTCATATTTTTCATGTTTACCCTAACAATATAAAAAGAAGAGAGGCCTGCAACTCTTCTTTCTAAGCCACAACCTCTCTCTCACTCTCTCTCCTTCTTCTAACTTTAACATGGTATCAGAGCCAAGTTATGATATGGGCCGTGCATCCTACATTTGTCATGGTCCATATGACAGAGTCTAAATCGACTTGCATGAGAACAGTCCCCTATTAGAAAAGGGATAAAGTAAGATGTGCTAAGAATGCTGGAGCCCTCTCCACTTAACATCTTAAGGTGGGGTTAGTGAGACTTGAAATTTAATTTTTAAGACAAAAGATTTTTTTTTTGTAGTGAACCATATATGTTTAGGGATTTTTATTTTTTAGTCCCTACAAATAAACATATTGCCTTTTTAGTCCCTCTAATACAACTTTTTTTTAAAGTCCTTATAATCTTCTTTGTTTCACTTTTTAGTCCATGTCGTTCCCTTCGTCCCATACGGACCACAAAAATGTTAACCGTTAACTCATGTATAGGAAAATACCTAACTAACCCTAGTATATGAGAGAGAGAGTGGGGAGGAAGAGAGAGAAAGGGGCTCGAAGACGCAAGCCCGACGGTCCCGGTGGGGGATGAGGCAGAGGGAGGAGACGCTGCCCAACTGCAGCACGTGGAGAGGGAGGGAGCAGAGCCGCGACACCTACCGATCGCCCAGGATTCCCACCACCCCGCACCCTAGAATGAATAGCATCAACGGTGGGAGAGGGGAGAGGGGAGGGGGCAGGGAGAGGGCGTTGAGCTTGTACTTGTCAGACGAACCCCGTCGTGGTGGGACCTCAGAGCGCCGTAGTTGGCAAATGGACCCCGTCGTTTCGGCTATCGGCGTCCATGTCCTGGTGGTCGACGGCACCTTCAGCTTCCTCGACGACGACCCCTGTGCCGTCGAGGTCCACTGCGCGGATGGCGTCGCCACCGCCTGCGAGCCCATGTCAGACGCCTTCAGGGGGTCGGCCTCTACCACGTTCCTGTTCGTCGCCGCCTCCGACAAGAAGATGTACGTGATGGAGAAGACCACCAACTCACCTGCTCCTTGGACGTGGAGGCCGGGGCGTGGGGAGCCACGACGCTGCTCCACCTGGACTCCTCCCTCTTCTCCGCCATCGCCTTCTCCGGCAACCGTTTGATCCTAGTCGGGTTCGTATAGGATGGCAAGAACGCGGTGACCCTGAAGCTGTGGATGGTGGACTGCGACACGTTCGAGTGCGGCAAGGTCGAGGCCATGTCAGGAGAGATGCTTGACATCTTTGTCGTGGGGGATTTCGCCAACCTCTGTAATCCGTCTGAGCCGTCCTCTGTAATCCGTCCGAGCCGACGGTGGCCATCTCCTGCGACTTCACGCTTGGGATGGGGGGAGTGCAACTGGACAGAGGTCCTAGCATCGACGGGGGTAGGAGAGAACCCGACGGATATGTACTTGTTCACCTGCTTGGAGGTGGGAATGGAGGATCTCCGACTGGTGACGGACTTGAGCGTGCCGCCATCGCAAGAGATGATGCCGGCAACCTCTTGGCCCCGGTGCGGTAGTGCGTGAAGAGCGAGGGGCATGAGCCCCGACCTCGCTTGGAACAACCTCTCTTGCGGCATCAGCCCCGACCTCTGCTTTCTCCCCCCCCTCTCTCTCTCTCCCTCCCTGCTCGCATCGTAGGTGCTGACGCACGGTGGTGGTGTCGTCGGTGTTGGGCGGGGCGGCCGTGCCAATGACGTCGGGGCTGGCGGGGGGCTGGCAACGAACTAGGCGCTGCAGTGGTGGTGGTGGGGGGGAGGTGGGGTGAGAGGGAGGGAGGGTTGTTTGCGTAATTTCATTACCCAAATGGAATATTCCATCCATTTTAAATGGCATATTCCATTTTTCTACCGTCAACTAACCTTAGGGGCTTTTAAGTAAGAATTATAGGATTGTTGGGACTTTAAAAAAATTGTTGTGTTTGAGGGACTAAAACAGAAATACGATTATTTGTGGGGACAAAATAAAAAATCCATATGTTTAATTGGGAATCATATTTCATTGGGAAACAGGATTCCTAGTAAAACTTAGACTAAAGAAGACTTTTGGGGTATTGAATTCACACCTTGGAGAGGTAATAATTCAATTCCCTCATTTAGTCATCTTTCTTAAAATAAACTTGTGGTCACTAACTCATGAATTGATTTCATAGTCAAAACTCTCACTTAACTCATGAAACCAAGAATTTAATCCCCAAACAAAACCCAACCAAAACCCAGTGAAATACATTCGCAATTTGAAATACGATTCATAATTTAAACTCAATTACACATCTCACTAACCCTGGGTAAGGCTTTAAGTCGGATGGCCCAATCTAATAAACTCTAATATTAAAGCAATTGTTATTGCCAACAGCCCTGTCCAGCATGATATAACCAAACATATCGAGATTGATTGGCCCTCCATTAGAGAAAAGCTGGATTCCCATGAAACTTGCTTGCCTTATGTTAAGTCTTAAGATCAAGTTACAGATATCTTTACCAAAGGGTAGTCTATGGCTCGGTTTCAATCCTGTTTGAGCAAGCTGAGCATGCATGATATTTATTCTCAGCTTGAGGAGTGTAGAGAGAAGTGACCCTAGCAGAGACATTGTTGTCTCTGTTTTGTTTTATTACTATCGCCATAGGTTAAGCTAGGGTATTTTTGGTTATTAATGCTGTTACGAGGGGTATCATTGTCCCTCTCATATTTTTCATGTTTACCCTAACAATATAAATAGAAGAGAGGCCTGTGGCTTTTCCCCCCAAGCCGCAGACCCCCTATAGTGAAATGAGTAATTAAAGGTAGTTTGGGTATTTTTTAAATTATTTTTTCTTTATGGAGAGCAGTTCTATTTTTTCTTTTTTCTCTTCCCTATGAGGGACATTTATGTAATTATGCTCTTCTAGAATTAATATTATATCTGAGAGACTAGTTGACCTCTTGTCTTGGATAGGCCAAACCCTCCCTACCCCCCCCTCTCTCTCATGATATCAGATCAAAGCCTTTTCCTGGTGTTGTTCTCTCTGGATCTCCTCTCTTTATAGGCCACGACCCCTTTTAGGGTTCCTCCAGGTTAGCGCAAGGGAGCAATCCTCCCTTCTCTCCTCTCTGGTGCAGTTCTGGTCCACCGCGGCCTCTCCTAGGGTTTTCTTTTACCCTGTTCTACAGGGGGAGATCAGACCCACTGTTAGGGCTCCTCGAGCACACCTCATCGCGGATCTCTCTTCTTGGAACCACGGTGAGGTCTTCTCTCTCTGCTGCGACTCTGAAGGCTCTTGTCTTGGATCGCGGCCCCTCCTCTTTCTATTGCGTCCCTCCAAGGTTGCTGCAGTTACACTTCTCTTTGTGACCAGTGGTTATTTTCTACCTTAAGCCATGGTGGACAATCACTCTACAGCATCAAAAATCTCTTATCCTATGGTTCAGCCTACGCCACTGGCTTCTACTGGCAAGACCACACTGTAGATTATTTCAGTAAAACTGACGGAGCACAATTATCTTTCATGGGTTGTTGCTGTTGAACTCTACACTGCCGGCTGTGATAAGTTGTGTTTTTTAACTAGTGATTAGAAGATGCCAGATCCTTTGGACTCTCTTTTTCCTGCCTGGAAGCAGGATAACAGTATGGTGATGTCCTGGCTACTAAACTCTATCAGCCCTACAATGTGACCGACAATTCTACACAATTCTACTACTGCAGACATGTGGAAAACTTTGGCTGGTCTCTATGGTTCCAAGAAAAACAAGGATCGCCCCTATCAGTTGAGCCACAATATTCATGAGTTAAAGCAAGGATAATAGTGATCATAGTTTTTATATTCCAGATGAGTAAAATCTGGAGTTTTTTTTTGTATGATTTAGGCATCCTTTTATGATTATGTGTTAACCTTTTTTTCCTCTTATTTATGCAGAGTTATGCATCGATTCTCTATCTCAGACTTCCACAAGATTTCAGAATTATTTTGCGTGGAAAGGAAATTGAGCATCACGACATTGTCGATGATATGATGCATAAGCAGGAAGTTACATACAAACCACAAAATACCAGTGATGGCACTCCAAGGGATCCAAATGTATGTATGCTATGGCTTATTGCTCGTATTATGTCTTATTGCATGTATTGTGGTGATAAGTGCTGATTATACCATTTATACATGATAGATGGTTGCTGTTGTGAGGATTGGCTTTGTAAAGGATGCTAAAGACCACATTGATATTCAGGGCTTCAATGTCTACCACAAGAACCGGCTCATAAAGGTTTGATCTTTTCTACAAAGTTTCTGGTGGATTTTTTATGCTATCATCTGGATGTTTTGATGTAATTTGATGCTTATGTCATGTGAAGGATTTCATGTTTTCTGTGATGGAGAATGCTCTTCTGCAGTTTCTAGATGATGTTTAATGGTTATCTGAAATGCACTTCTATGCTGAACCACTTAGAGAACACTCCAGTAGCTTTTACTTAATAATAAAAGCTCTCACGTGTTTTAAGTCTTTAAGATGCTTGGTGGTAAACTATTAACATGTGTGAGTCTATCGTTTATAATTAGGCCACACTTCTTGAGATAAAATTGTTTAGGAGACCCTTTTTTGGCAATGATAATCACCTACCAAGTATATAAAATGGGATGCTGCACCTATCTCTTTTGTGGCATGTATATCGTGCTACCCCTGGACATATGAGATTTCACCGCTTTACAGAGTTAGAGTGTAGGATCATTTATGTTTTAGCCTTTTACCATCATGTATCATATAAGGTTTCCCATTATAGACATGACTCATATTTTTTTCTCAGCCCTTCTGGAGGGTTTGGAATGCTTCAGGAAGTGGTGGACGTGGAGTTATAGGTATTCTTCTTTTACGTTGTGTATTTGCTATTTTGTTTTAACTTCATATGTTTGGTTTTCTTATTCAAATGGTTTTCAACGGCAGGTGTATTGGAGGCAAATTTTGTTGAACCAGCACATGATAAACAAGGTTTTGAACGCACAACTGTGCTGGCTAGACTTGAAGCACGATTGGTTCAGATGCAAAAAAGCTACTGGTTTGTTTAGCTTCTGTGGTTTTAGCCCTGCAGGGGAAACATCCCAGTCTTTGCTAATTACCTTATCTAATCTGGTGACATCTAATCTTGTATCCAGGGGAAAGCACAGCCATATGGTTGGTTATGGTCAGCAGACAAGGAAAATGCCTTCAAAGGATATATCTGACAAAGGTATTTATGGCTGTTATATACTGTCTTCTGTTTGATCACAGTTTATGGTCATTTAGTGTTCTCTGTCTCTTAAATTATTGATAAGCTACTAGAGGCCGGCTGTATGCAGGCTGTAGAGGATGATGTCATGTCCTCTGTTTTTCTTTTTTAAAATTTACTGTTTGCTTGTCCTCCACTGACACATTAGTTGCATCTTACTACACAGAAACTTCTCCTGAGGCAGTTCTTCAACAATTACCTGGGTTCTCTAAGAACGAAACACAGTTTCAGAGGTCAACTGAGAAAGGCTCCTGGTCGCCGGTTGAATGTAGCAGAATGAAAGATGGCAAATATGTGAATGGACGTATCACTTCTGCAAGAGAAAATGAAATGGAAAGTGGGGAAATATTTGCTAAGAAACTGGGCAACTCACAGGGAACTCACACACAGTCATATGCAGGCAACAATGGACAAAGTTTAAATGCATCTAGTGACTCCAGAACTTCTGCCTCAAGTGGGCAAGCTGGTAGCAGATCAAACTCAAAGGTAATCTGAGTTCTTATTGACAATGCTGGCACTGCATCATTCAGGTGGTCACACTTTTGCATTTTGAATCTGCTCTTGTTTCCTGTTTTCTTCCGTCAGCATCTGTGTGTTCCCCTGGACCTTTTATATGTTGATACCAAATACAATGCCCTCGTGTTATTTTGGAGCTGATAGATTTGAGAATTCCTGTATCTTGCCTGTTTTTAAAGTTCTTGATGGTCAGCATTAGGTATATTCAACTTGTTTTAACTTTGTTTAGTTTTTCAGTGTGCACTTGCCATGATTTTACTTGCTCTTCTTTTCTGTTGTCTAAAAATTGCTTATATTGCTTTCATTGTTCCCATATCTTTTGTATGTGGAAAATGCTGTGATTCAGTCCATCCACTATGCGAATGGATTGACACTGTTTCCGGATTTTAAAACCACTCTTACTACTACTACAACTTTCTCTTTGATGCAGGAAACTGGCGTTACTTGTAACCGAAATGAACATAAGCTCCAAAACACTGATGTTGTTAGCTTTGAACAGCTGAAAAATGAAAATCGTGAACTGAAAGAAAGGTGATTCGCTTTCTACATGCATTATCCTTTTCGTTTACATATCTGCTTTTTCCTCGCATTGGCATTAATGATCATATGGTGCATTTGGTTTCATTAGTACTTGAATATGATCTAACCATGGTTTTCTGCATTTATCTAGGTTGAAGAAAATTGAGGACGGGAAGAAATTATTAATTGAGAAAGTAAGTATGATGCTAGTCGGATGATTTAGTGTTTTGTTTCCATCCCATGCGTGTCCACTTTCGAAGTTACAAATGTGTTTTAGTTATTTTTGATCTTCCCTGTGGTTTTTAATGGTCCATTGCAACTATGTAAAACTATAGTCGGTATATTAGGTCTAATTCTGATGCATTTTGGCCTTAATCATGTTTTTCCTCTGCATTTCTGGACAAGCAGCGTGAAGAAGCGGAGAAAAAGCTGGAAGAGGCGAACAAAGAACAGGAAGCCTTGATTGATATATTTTCTGAGGAACGGAAACGCAGGGATATGGAGGAAGAGAACTTGAGAAAGAGGTTGAAGGTGAGGACCTTGATACATCAGTGCTGGTGTATTTCTTATATGGGTTTCTGTAGGTTAATTGTCATTGGTAATTTGTAAACTGACCGCTTTTTCCCACTCTTAATAGGATGCTTCTGCCACCATACAACAGCTGCTAGATAGGTTGAGTTGTAACAGGAATTAACGCCAAAAATTAGGATTCCAGTAGATCGTTTTGGAAGGTTTTCAAGGTGATTCCACCAGTAGTTGCAGTCCGCGTTTAGGCGCTCTATTTACGTACGATTCTTACGTTGTCCATGATTGTTGAGCGGCAGCAGTTTTGTTCGTCTGGGCTTGCGTAATCCATCGTGACCTGCGGGATCTCCTTCGAGCTTACAATTTTGCTACCAGAGCTGAGTTGATTGTCGATCGATTCGTCTAACCTGAAACCTGTACATTTTTATAGGGTTTTGGTTTGCAGAGGGCCAGGTCAGCTTATTTTTCAGTTGGGCTTCAGCAGACCTCTCCCGTCAAACCATGAGATCGGCCATTGTTTTGTAATGTATAGCTTCGTTGTGACTTTTGACTTTTCATTTCCATTTCATGTACAGCGTCCTTGCTGTAGTTAAACAGGATCATGTTCGTCATTTATGGGACCACCGTTTTTGGTTTCACCTCCTGGCCTCAAAAGTTGTATATATGCTGTGTGATGTGCAAGTGTGCGTAGAACTCTTGTTAAGAGTCGTCAATCTGGGGGTATGAATTCGGTGACAATGATCCTGCTGCATCCTTGTCTTGTAAAAAAATAACCTCCTTTGCTTTGCACGTTGACAAGTAAATGCCATAAATTTGGACTGGCCCGGGACTTAATTTGACGGTTATTGGTTGGGCATAAGACACTCTTAATTAAAACACCCGACTGCCGTACAATTAGTTTTGTCACGCAAACACTATGGCCGTCTTTGACAACGGCTTGATCCCTCGGTTAGCCGGTGTCGGCTAACCGAGGGGCCCCACCTCCGCTCGCCCTCCCCCTCACATAATCGGCTAACCGAGGGTCGATTATCTCAATCGACCCTTCGGGGTCGGTTAGCCGCCCCCCTTACCCGGATGTCAAAGGTGCTCTGTATATCTTATGGGGTTTTGCAGGGCTCTACGTTACCACCCTTGAATGAAACATTTGATTGGCTCAAGAAGGTTTTGTGAGTTGTTGGGCTTTCGATAGGATGGTGCTAAACTCCTGTTAAGTGGTTCAGGTATGTTCGGAAGGGAGGGAGTCGATCTGTCAGAGAGGTCAACAAGAAAGCCCCCTTGATCATTGATCACTTTGCTCGAATCATTCAAAAATATATGTAGTCTGATTCATGGTTCGTCAACTTGATGATCGGTATCGGATCGAGATCGCTCTGTGATACGCACGAGTCACATGTGATTTGGGTCGACTCGGTCGCCTTCTATCTCACTTGGCCGACCTTTCTTCCCTCATCTCGATGTCCTCTCACCTCGGTGGCATTTTCTTCCCCCACCTCGGTAGCCCACCCCGACACCCGTTCCCCATCTATGGCGACCTCCACCGCGACTGGCAACGTCCCTTTTGGTCGGATCATCGTCGCCACCACCGTCGGATTCTTGCCGTCACCGTCGGATCTTCGCTGGAGCACGTCTAAAAGGTCGCATAGAAGTGTAGAGAGGGAGGGAGAAGTGACTCGGTCCAAGTCTGTCGGATCATATCTCGGATTTTCGTGGATCCGAGTAGATCCGCTCGAGTCACCCCGACTCGAATCGGTTTGGGTGACGTGATTAAAGATGGCCGCAATAATCTTTAAATACTAGTTTCAAAATTGTGTTTTACTTCTTGCCGTTGATAAACCATGATAAATCAAATACGTACTTGCTACTTAATATCCTGTTTGGTGGGAGTATTAATTCTGATACAGTATTAGTTTCTATATTAATATTTTTACTGTATAGGATGCCAATATTGATATTGATATACAAAGGGTATCAAGGATGGAAATTAAAAAAGGAATAATAAAATTAAAAGTGGAGGATTGGACTCTCATACTTATCATTGTATCATTTTTAATATAAATTTAGACGTACATTAAATTTGATGTAGTATTGTACTCTTTTAATATATTGATACTAAAGTCGATAAGGATGTTTGATGTGGTAACCAAACATTTCCCTAACGGATGATTCATGTTTGATTTTGTCGGAATGATTTTGGTTGGAAACCAACTTGTGTTAATTGTGAGGAATTAAGTCGGGGGCTTTGCTTTTTGCTACATCCAAACCGTTCTTATTTTATTTTCCCTTTTTCAGAGTACAAAATAGAGTATGAATAATGGGAACCAAACATGGGGATCAGAGAATATGATGCTCACCTGGGTTGGCTGAAGCCATCGAGGCAATTGGATAAAGAGTAATTCATGTGATCAGGGTTTGTTGACTCGATTATATCACGGTTTGTTGACTCGATTTATTGGCCATACCAATCATGACTTGGTACGATACACTATCGTATCATTACTTGTCGAGATAAAACAGACACTTTGACATATATATTATAACTAAAATTATTGTTTAAGTGTAAGGTCATGGGTTCTAATTTGACTAGATCCATGTGATTTTACAAAAATTTTAGTGTCAATAGAAGAAGAAAAATGTACAAAAATATGTGTTACATGTTTAGAACCCGAGTCTTCACTGAAAATTGAAATACTTTTAACAAATTTACTTATGTATCGGTCGTACCGATCATTAGTCGATATGATCCGATATATGTGATGCGAGACGTATTGTATCGATTTATCAAATCTTACACAAATATTACACGATGTAACAAAAAAGACCTGTCGATTAAATAATTTATGTTACCCATGCCGGAATTTTGTGTTAACTGGGAAAAACGGACTGCCCTAGGTGAGTCCACGTGTCCCGAGAATGGACAAATATGAAAGTGATAACCGGCCGCGTATATATACTTCCACGTTCAATCATACTTTCTGTATTCTTTATTATGAGATCATACACATCTTATAATAATTTGTGCTAAATCATTTATAATCCAGCTATCATCTCCGTTTATTTACTTAAACCTTAGGTGGGTTAAAGAAGAAAACGAGTTAACATGTCTTCACTTATTACTCTCAGAAATAAAATTTTGGCATGTATATAATCCTACAATCTTATATATATATATATATATATATATATATATATATATATATATATATATATATATATATATATATATATATATATACTCGTACACATCGCTCCGCAACGTTATAATTTACACCTCCTTGTATGTTTCAACAGAATATTCCTTCTGTTCTGTCTGTACTAGCTATAAGGGGACATAAAGTGAAACAATGTCACTCACCGTAAGAGTGTACATGACATTATCAAAGATATGAAATCATACGGTAAGATATGAAAAAATTTAGGAGTATTACGTAATTATCTCAATCTAAATTGTAGAAGCTGTACTGGAAGACAAAATGCCGGGTCTTTTTAGGGATGTTCATTGTTCCGTTCAAACCGAAAAATCAAACTATTTGTGGGGAGCCAAAGCTAAAATCAAACTGTTTATTTATTTATTTATTTTTTGTTCAATTTGATTTCAAATCAAACTTTCTTTTTCAAAATTTCAAACTGAACCAAAAAAAAAACTGGTTTGATTTTATTTTTGATTCTTCATAAACTGAACCAAATCAAACAAATCGAATTACATAAAATGATATATGACTAGTATAGAGTTTTGACACTCTTTATATTTAAGTAAATAAATAAAATTTTAAGAGCAATATGGCCAACTCAGTTTTGAATTAACAAGAATCTTAGATCGTCAATTAATTGTTGTATCTTTGACCATCACATGTTCAATCTTCAAAGGCTTCTCGTGTATGCCACCTCTGTCCATTGCTTCCATTGCAATTCCTACAAGGACCCAATCTTGACGCACTTTCTTCAAGACGAGAAATTGGGGTTTGCTTGTCTTATGCAGAATTCTCCTCTCGTTTATCCCTTGTCTCTATCCCTCAAATTCATTGATTTATATCCTATGAATACCTGACACGTGGCTCTTTGCTCCATCTTGTCATAATTCTCCTTTTCATATGTTTTTTCCCCATACTTTGAGAGTCCATTTCAGCTTAATTTTAAGAAGCTTAGGGTGTGTTTAGGAGAACTTGTAGTTGGCAATTATTTTTGGCTTTTATTTTTAACATGAAAATTTTAAATTGGAGGGTGATTATCTATACTAGATTTGGGTGGTTATAAAAGTCAAGCCTACCTAACAGCTCTATGTTTACTCCCAGGAAGCTATAATTTGGAGTAGTTTCTCAAAACTAGATAAATTATCCTTCCCTCAAATTAACTGGACCAAAACTTGTGGAAATCTACGACATGGTTTGTCGACTCAGCTCAACTTGGGTTAACTCAGATCGAATCTGGATGTACCTAATATGTGATTAACTAAGAATCGTATAGGTTACTACAAACTATTTAAATAATAATATAATATCTAAAATTAATTTATTTTTTAAAAAAAAATTAAAAAGTATAATAATCATATTGTAATATAACAATTGTCATAGATCTTGAAGACCATTAAATTATAAACTATAATGTGAAGTTTGTGCTGTTAGAATACACTTTTTTAAATCAAGTTAATCGGAATCCAATTTATATTAAAATATATCATGATAAAATATAAAAAAAGATGTTCCCAAACTCTCTATTATCTTGTCTCTCAACCTTTCATTGAGATCACTTGTTGAGGATACTTGTGTTTAAAAGTCATGTATTAAAATATAAAATAATAAAATAATAATTAGAGAAAATACATAATTAATTGGTTCTTTTTCTTAAGTAAAGATCAAGCATGATTCACAAAAATCTATGTCAATTTGGGAACTTTCTTCTTACAATATGTATGGCTCTTAATACAATTCGTTTGATCCACGCTCAAAATATAAATTAATATATACATAAATTAATCCATGCTCAATATACAAAATTAATACACAAACACAAATAAATACACAAATATGAAAATATAAATTAATACTAATATTCACACACAAAATACATTGTTGCCTCATGTAACAGATGGTTGAATATATAGTGGAGGGGAAGGGGGGGTGCTTGCGATGCGCCGGAAGAGGGGAGGGGAAACGCCGGTCAGAGGAGGGTGAGGGGTGTAGGGGACACTGGCCGGAGGAGGGGAGAGAGAGTGGAGGGGGGACGCCGATCAGGGGGGGGAGGGTGAGGGGTGCATGGGAGAGAGGAAGCAGCAGGGCTATAAGAACTAGGAGGATAGGAAGAACTGTAGCTTGTGCAGGGAGGAGAACTGTAGAGGCAGCAGTAGGAGAAGTAGCGGCAGCTGGAGAAGCAACGGCAGCAGAAGAAGAAATGTTAAGAATGTTAAGTACAATTTACCCTCATGTGTATATCGATTCTTGATAACTCATGGTGAACTGTCTAAAATGGTAAAAATTTGATTGAAATGTTAAGTACAATAAAGTAATTAAAATAATAAATCATTGTGTCATTCCTAAAATTTACCACTTATTCAAGGTAAACGGGTCGTTTATCGGGCCTATAGTTCTTTATTATGTAACATCAATACATGCAGACTTCACTTTGAAAGAAAGAAATTTTGAGTGAAACTTGTACCCGAATTTTTCGAAGGGCTCCATTAATTTGTCTTTTAGATCACGAGGACTTGTGTTCTTGAGAGATCCTGTCCGTTCTACTACCCTAATGATCATTTAATTAGTCTAAATCCCACCTTTGTCCACAAAAATTCTATCCCAGAGCCAAAAAAAGAGAGATATAGCAAGAATGGACCGGGGTTATGTTCATAGGCAAGATTGTGTTTGTCTTTGATGTCAAATTGTGGGTGATCGAGTGCACGACTTCATCAAGGTGCACGCACTGATTCCAGACATGCCCCCCACACTGGACACTGTAGAAAAACACCATATTGCAGCTCCTAAATACATAGCCATGACTATTTTGGATGTTCACATTAATACCTGTCTAGTATATTAATCATCAACCATGCATGGTGTTTGAATATTTGGGCATAGTTCCCTCTTGGGCAATAGTCCCGTAGTGGTTAAATGAGTTGTGGTTCATGTGCTTATGACCATGGGCCTGTGTATCTCAACACCGCAGTTTTGTGGATTCAACATGGTATCATAGTATGGTCTTGACCCAACTCCTCTTGTCACCTCCACCCGATTAATGTCCACGGCCCATCTTGACTGTGAGGAGGAATGTTTGAATATTTGGGCATAGTCCCCTCTTGGGCAATAGTCCCGTATTGGTTAAATGAGTTGTGGGTCATGTGCTTATGACCTTGGGCCTGTGGATTCAACACATGTGATCACCAACTCGAACTAAAACTAGAGAAATAAATAGTTACTTCTGTTGGTTGCTTAAGCGTGATTATGGTGATTGATGTTACTCTAAAGATTGTATAGGGAGTGAATGGAGGTGAGGGTTGGTAGAAGTCAAGGGGAAACAAGACAAGAAAGATTTAGGAGATGATCGAGGAGGAAGAGCAAGGAAGTGATGTCATATTGTAAGGAATGAGTCTTACTCTTTCTCTACCATACTTTGCCGGATGACAGGGACCAAGTGAGGTATGACGACTACTGACTAATTCCCATATCGATATATCGGATAGCCATGGTTCAAGAATGATCACTGGTTCTAAGTCTTTGAAAATAGAGGATTATTTCTCACTACCACGGTTACATCTAAACTTAGAAGAGTAATATTTTGTGCACCAAATTCAATACATAAAGTCACGTCAACTTGCAACTTTTATTCTCATTGACCCCCAAAAAAGATGAAAGGATCATTTATATGCATAAAAGGATGTCTCGCGTCAAACTCGTACGACGCATATTTTCGAACATTAGACATGGAACTCACTCGTTGAGAAAACTTAAGAATGAAATATTTTGTAGAAGAATAAAATATTTTGTTACAGGAATGAAATATTTGGTATAGAATTGAAACATTTTGTTAGATTTTATTCTTATAACAAAATATTTCATTTCTATATTATTTTATCCTTATAAAAAATACTTCGTCCCTATAACAAAATAATTTATTTGTATAAAACATTTCATTAATTTATTTCTGAAGTTAAACAAAATATTTCATTCATGTGTAAAATATTTCAATCTTACAGAATATTTCAATCATGTGTTTTTCCGTCGAGTACGCTCCATCTTCAATACGCGAAAAAGTGGACTGTATGATTCTGACGTGAGATTTTATTTTTTGCGTAAAAATGATTCTTTCACTTTTTTGAAGGGAAAACGAGAACAAAGATTATATTTTTGACACGACTGTGTGCACCAGATTTGGTGCACAAAGCATTACTCAACCTGGAAATTGGAAGGACAGAATTGACATCAAATCTATAAATCAGGTGACAGGGAGGAAATGTCATTAAGACACTGATGAAAAAGAAATAGGCATAGGGGAGGCAATAAGATATAAATCGACGAGGAAATGTTGTCGTGGCATCCCTTACCTTGAATCCTACGAACCGGGTATGTACGGGGATGGACACCTTTCCTACATTAATTCGCTACGAGTCTAGAGATTCGCACGCACTACTAGTTAACCATATCAAATATTGTTTACATCTCACGCACTGAGACTTCAAAATATTACATCACAAAACGAGATAACTAAACTTGATGGTTATGAATAATACTACCCAAAATGTATGCAGAACCACTCGTAATGTAACCGCAGTCTAGCTACTCGAAGGGAACAATTTACCCTTGGATCAAAATAAAGATCTAAGGGAGCAACTTACAGTTGGATCAAAATAAAGATCTGGATAAAACACTACGGAAGTTGTAGTTATAGAATAACAATGCCATGAATAGTTGTCCCCTTCTAAACAAGTAATTTATGCAAAATTCAAAGATAGGAATATTTTTACCTTTGATAAAGATCAAAAAATGAAAACAAATGAAAAGTTGACCCTTTTGCTGCCAATTAATGACCATCTACCTGTTCTTGCTCGGAAGTAGCATGAGACAAAAAGTGCTAGAGATGAATTATTAAGTATATCATAATTTCTATGGAGTGCACTACTACCAGACTCAATAATATCTTGACCAATTTTAAATTTTATTATCTTCTTTTCATTACCAATTTAAAGATATTTTATTTTCATTGCTTAATTGAAAGCCTATGATGTTCGGATTGCTATTCACCAGGGGCAAAGGACTATAAGAAGGGGTTATCTACAAAGTGATCATAAATTATTATTCACCCCATCAACGTATTGATGAATGTGGAAGGTGAAAAAATGTATAAACATTCTCCAGAAACAATGGTTGTATACTGACATTTGGTCACAAACATAGTTGTATATAATCATATGGTTAGTCTAAAGGGTTGCATGCATTGACATCATGGTGACTCATCCATCAACTATGTCCATGAGAGAGATGGGTAAGTGAAATAACCACATGCCAATCCGTAGTCTCACTTCATGCAGACCCCATCGATGTTGGAAACTTGCACTAATTCCATGCCCCATCCACCTGGGTTGCCATCGGGAGGAAAATGACTCCTTAGAACACAATATCGAGCTCCATTCAAACCTAAATTATTGATGACAGCCAATCACCAGTGGAGTTCTATATGCACGATCTACATATGCATCTCATGAGTAGATTATCGACTGTATGCAAATTTAAAATTACTGGAACAACCAATCCATAGAATTTAAAGTATGTAAGCAATCCACATAACCAAAAACTTCAAATGGAAATTTTGCACATGGTTTCAAGACACAAAATCTACAACCATGATGAATTTTAAGTTTAAAAAACAAAAAATAAAAAGAGTGCAACCTGAAAAACAACGGAGTTCCCTAAAACAGGACTCTCAACCTATATAGATGATCAGCCTACAAACATCATGTAGTGATTGACATCAGACAAGGCTTTAATAAGAAGAGAAACCACTCCCGTCATGCACCGAGATCTCACTCTATGTGAGGTTCCTGCATGGCTCGGCTGGTGACTGCAGTATGCTCATGCACGCTCGGTGCCTGACCAATGAGTCGCAGGTCCAAATGTTAACACAATTTAAAATTCAAATCCAACCTGTGTGCGGAAGACATAGGAACCGAACAACCGAACCGGATTAACCCAAAATATTTGAACCTACGGGAAAAAAAATCTACAATTCTCTTATAGTATGTTATAGATAGACAGATAATGGGCGACGAACGTATTTTACTCGGGAAAGACTCAATAGAAACGTGGGCTCAACAACAATAAACTAATAAGTTTTGTTGGGAGAAGAAGAAGAAAGAGAAGGAGGTGGTGGTGCTCGTGCTATGTAGGAGGAGAAGAAGGATAAGGAGAAGGAGGAGGTGATGTAGCGAGAGGATAAAGAGAGAAACGCAGTAGGCGGATGCTCGCAGAGGAGAAAGAGAGAAACGCAGGAGCGGCCGGAGCAGCGATGGCGGCAAGAGAGCAAATGGCGGAGGCAGGCAATGGCAAGGCAAAGGGTAGGTGCTCACGTTCCGCAACTCTGCTTGCAGTGGGACCATGCAGGGAGAAGAAAGGAGGGAGGAGGAGGAGAAGAAGAAGCAGTGGCGGGTGTGTACGCCATGCCGAGAGAAGAGAAGAAAGAGGAGCGATGGCCCGGCTAGCCAGTGTGTCGAGGGAGGAGAAGAAGAAGGATCGAGAGGAAGAGGATAGAAGAAGGAGAAGACGGGCCGGAAGAAGGTGGGGAGAGGGGGGGGACGCCGGTCAGGGGAGTGTAAGGGGTGCAGGGAGGGAGATGGGATGGGACGACACCGGTCAATCTTCCGGCTGGTGTGTACGCCGAGGATTTTGAAACCCAACAATTTCGGACATATCAAACATAAAAGAAAAAGATTGTTAAACTATATTTTACAACATTTAATTAAAAGATATAAATAACACCATTTTTATAATATTCTAAGATGTTTTATATGTAACATTTTGCAACACGCCAATTGAAGGACCCCTCAGTCTGCAGTGTCCTCGGGCAAGACATCTATTTAATTGGCGCGCGCCATCTTGACGCCATGTCTGGATCTGATGGATGGCTCACCCTCCTTCTACGTACGTTGGTGGAATTGGTTGTTCTCTACCCCAGCCATAAGATTAACATTAAAAATTAAAGGTGGGCTAAACCCTAATTAGATTTAGATGATCAGGAGATAAACCTGTCCAGGAAGGGGAATTATTTGTACAAATAAATATTTGACTGGGCCTGTTATCAAATGCTAGCTGGTTGGACAGTAATCATGCCACACGCTCTTAACAATTGCTTGCTAATTGGTAAATGGGTGACAATTGTTGTGAAAATCGAAACATATAAGAGTAATCATGCAAAAAAAAAAACGGGGGGGGAGTGGAATACGAAAAAATGCACGTAAAGATTTATAAAAAAGATGTATATTAATAATATAAATTCAAATGAATATAAGCATAAAAATAAACGGTAAAAAACAATGGATATAGTTGTTGCTTCTTCCAATGTTAACATAAAATTATTTGCGGATTCTTTAGTGTTTCACCTCCTATATAATTAATATGCCATATTTAAGATTAGTCCTTCTAATCCTAATGCTCTTATAGCTCCACGCAATATATTTCGTAAGTAAGTTACCTTAAAATATTAGAAATAAATTAAGAAGAAAGTCCCTACAAATGTGCTTACCAAACAAATATATAATCGCTAGAGGTTACAAATTAATAAATATTAGGATGGATGGATTAATACCTACATATCATATGTTATTGGGGTAAAAATTAAAGAATTTTTTGCATATCTATCTAGCTCTCTAAATATCAGTTATGCCAAATATATCTTGGCGTCATTTGAGTATATTATTAAAAATATCTTCCATTTAATCTTAAATATTACGGTTATACCCATGTGATTTATTGTCATCGAGGGGAAGTAAATATTTCGTGAAATATGTGTAAGTTACCACCGTTAGGTGTAATGAAATGTTTAAAATACCTTTAGAAAGAGAGAGAGAGAGAGAGAGAGAATCTAAGAGTAGATTAATAATTTCACCACTTAACTCACGTTTAACTTAAAATAACGAAGGTTACGATAAGAGTATAATCATAACATTTAAGACTAAACGAAGGGTATTCTTGATAATATAATCGAATAAAAGATATGTTTATGATATAATCATATTTAGAGAGAGATATATATGAAAAAAACTCATAAAATTATTAATTTATTCGACACATTAACAATAACAGTCGGGATTCCGTAGAAGAGAGGAGAGAATTAAGCACAGAAAAATGTGAGGAAGAGAGCAGGCCAGAGGCGCCGTACGTCCTGTAACGGGTGCCGCCTCCACGCTCCATCACTCCTGCAAAACTAGCTTCACCTACTTTCTATTACCATGTTCATTTCCAATGCCACAATTCAATTCGATGCCCATCTGGACCTGACCAGCCACATACACACACACACACACTAATAAAAGCTCTAAACTTGGAGACCTTGCAGGTGGTTGTACTTAGCAGGAGACGGAGGAGACCACCGTGAGCGGGTAAGGGTATGTGTTGGCGTATTGGAAGGAGACGACGCCGCCCGCGGGAATGGGGCCGCCGTCGTTCACGAGGCAGTCGTTGTAGAAGAGGCGCCGGAAGACCTTGGGGTCCACGAGGCGCGCCGAGCTGAACGACCCGCAGCGGAGGTGGACGCCGGAGATGTTGCCGCCGGGCCCCCCGCACCCCAGCCCCGGCAGGCAGTTGTTGATCACCTGCACCGTGTAGGTGGGGATCCCGCTGGGCAACGGCGCGGTCTGTGCCTGAAAAACAACGATGTCGTCAGGGCTGCAACCCCCTCCTGGTCCCGTCCGCTCCGGCTTCACCGACCCCTTTCCGACGGTGCCGGTGCCGCCGGCGCCGTCTACCCCTGCAAGGCCATGCAAGCATCTCATTGATCATCTTTAATCAGCTTCTCATGATCCTACAACAAAATATTATGCACGCAGAGTAAATCGAGACGACGTACACAAATTTCCCCGGCCTCCCTGGGTCTGAGGTACTGCCAGATTTCAGAACAGTGGGGTGCAGGTGGGAACTTTTATCTCATCCACGTTACAAGCATAATTAAGAGTATCTTAATTTTGATGCCGTGAATTTAATGCTACTGCTTAATCTGTGTTCATACTGAGAGCTAGCTAGCGGTGGGGGAATATTTGTGTGGTTTCTAAATATATATGAGCCGTATGTCCTTAGCTGCATGCAGCCTAATTTTCCCATGCACGCACGAAGGGCCAGATAATTAGACTAGAAGAACAAAGAGACGGACATGGAACAAAGCAAATCAAGCACAGAAGAAACATATATTTATATATTGCTTCCTAATTAATTAAAGAAGCCGCCGGCGGAGAGAGGTTCCGACATGGGGAGGGCCTCTCCCTTCGCCAGAGAGAAGAACTCGTGCATGCATGTTCTCATCTGAAGTCTGTACGTATCTTCTTCTTCCCGGCCGGAAGCCACGCACGAGCTATGTAAAAGGAGAGCACCTACGGGAAGAAGAGGTGGAGACGGTGGTGGGGACGCTAGCCGGGTTTCACGAGCTCTCACCATGCGATACGGCGAGGAAGAGGACGAGCACCGCCTGCAGGAGGGACGCCATGGCGAGGGAGGACGCCATATCAGTGGAAGGGATATATCCAAGATCACGTAAAACAAACCGAACAGAAACGCGAGGGAGAGCAGAGCTCGTTGGTTATGAATGTATTCACAGGGAAGACGTATTTATACAGTTTAGATGATGGTTAAAAACAGCAATGTGCTGTCCAGGAAAGGGAGGATCTCCAGTACAGGGAAGGTGCATGCCATCCGGGGAGAATCGGAAATATATATATATACAAGCAGGGCATGCAAGATATCAACAGATCGAATTAATGGACCTTATACGTACGTTCCGATGCGTATGCAAATCGGAGAGATCGCCTGAGAAGGCAACGGGATCCGACTCGGCGCCTGGAAGATTCTCCTGTTGATATATGCTGCTGTGTCGAGAGCTTGGTTTGGGGAAGATCGACTCTCATGTACGTATAACATGGGCATGCCCAGCACTTCGTATACTGACCGGACTCGGAGATCGTAATTAGGGTTGCCTGCCATGCACAGAGATTAATTTGTTCCATAAATTAATAAATGGTCTGTTACTAGATCGATCAAGAAGGTAAGTCAATTATATATGGGATATGATTTTTCCGGTAAACAGGAAACCTAGAATTAAAATGCTAGTTCCAGGAGGAAAATGACGAAGGGATTTGGGTGTTCACAATAATACGTGTATTTAGTATGATTTAATTTGAGGGATTCTGTAACCTCCTGATGAAATGATCAGGACTTAATGGAAGAATGTTACGGGTTCCCAACATTGAAGATACAAATCAAAAAATTTACATAATTGTGATTAATAATCAAATATTGCAAATTAAGTCTCGGCATTTACCACCATTCAAACTCGGACCATGGTGGAATTTATGTGTACAGCAGCACCATAATATTGGATTAGGAAGGAAGATCAGAATTAGAATTTGATAGAAAAGCAAGTAAGTATATGGTCTCATGTGAGTATAGGAAACAAAAAAAACCTATTTTCTAGCTAGTTCTACCATCAGCTATATGTGTTTGAATCTAAAAGAAATTCTAGATAATGTTGTTATCCTAAGATTTTCTTGTCTTTCGTGAATGATAATTAAGGAAGAGAAAAAAATGGGTAAAAAAAAAAAGAGTGTGGATCTTCTCAATGCACAAAGAGCTAGGACCGCAGTCTCGGATAAGAGACTGCCACGTACACTTCATTGTAATTTTTCAAGTAGGTTCCTTCATTTCATCGAGCAGATAAATATGCTTAATGCTGTATTTATATATACACTTAGCGTTGTATCTACATATTCAACATAGATACAACGGTGAGCAGACAAATGCTACCTTGTGCAGATAAATATAACGCTATTTTAACGTCATATTTATCTGCACAATCTTGTATTTGAAACTGGCTGAATTGAAGGTGTTGAAAGTAGAAGGGGAAAAGTTAGTGGAAATACATGTGATAGACTGCTAGCTGTTAGGATTGCTTCCCTTGCATTAAGAGGATCCGATCTCCAAAAGAAAATGGCATTATGAAGTTTTATCGACAATTTGCTTGTATAGGTGGGGATCCAATATTTCCCCAGTCCTTGCATATATAAGGAATTAGAATTTTTTTCAACAAAGATGTGAATAATTAGGAAGAATTGGTCGGCAAAATAGCAACAGGAGATTGAATCTTGATATACCTTCGAACAACACATTTTTGTTATTGCAAGATGTATTAGCTACTGTAGATCATTTGATCGGAATGAGATTTGGAATGGGTATGCCTGATGGCATGAATCACTCGAAAAATAGACATTTGTTTTATAGATGATCAGTAGATCCAATTCAAGATCAATTTTGATTGGCTCTTGTTCATTTAAAGACTGCAGTTCGAGGAACTGGAGAATTAATTAGGCATAGAGTGATACTAACTCCTCAAAATTTTGTAACTTTCAGTTGCATTAACAAATAGTTATGAATCATTTTTCGACTCACATCCATTATCTTAAGTTTTAGATTGAACTAATTCATTGACATAAATTGTTCATGGGTGAAAATTGAGTTTGAGAGGGCAAACTATTAGTTTTTGGATATGAGATATTTGCCCTAGTCACTATGGACATATTTGTCCAATCTGCACACCTAGGAAGGAATTAATGTTGGACTTATCGCATCCTTAGCTAACCCTAAAAGTAAAGACCAAACTTTTGCATAAAAAATCATATTTGATATTCATGTGAGGATTGGTCACTGGGGATCCGTAAATAGTCTATTTTTATGAAACATCTAACAGATCATAAGAAAAAGATGCACAAATGATTTATTTATCACCCAGTAGAGATAAATATTGTATGGTAGGGACAGGAGATTTTTTGGCCTTGGATATGAGCATTGGAGAAGAATACGCTGTTTCAGCCCCATGCTATCAAGAATTCTTGACTATTGCATAGGAGCAGGTTCTTCTTCGAACTATTTTTCCCTTTCAATATTTTTTTCTATATATTGAAGTCTCCCTCATTCCTTTTATTGAGCATAATGATGTGAATAGGATCTTAATGAGTTCTAATATGCAAGCAGTTTTACTTTCTAGATCTGAGAAGTGCATTGTCAAAATTAACCATACTGCTGGTTTAATGCCAAGCGACTCTCGATTTGGGGGGTCTCAATTATATATAGTTGAATGCAAGGGAAATTAAGGTCATTTCTACCATACTCACCAAATTGTTTTCTCAAGCAATAAATATGCAATAAATACTCAATTAGTTATGTATCGATTTTCCAACAAAATATTTGTATGCACAAAAACCTCAGGTACAGCGGGGTGAATACATTAAAAAATAACAAATTTTTGCAGATGATGTGGCTACCATAAGTTAGAGAACTCGCTTTGGGAAATAATGTATTAGTAACTTATATGTCATGGGAAGGATACAATTTTCAAGCATTAGTGAACACTAATTGGTATATAGTGACATGTGTACTTCTTTTCACATCAAAAAAATATGATAATTAAAACTCATATGACAAGTCAAAGACCTAAAAGAATTATTAACAAAATACGACATTTAGACACTAATTTATCCTCCAATTTAGTCAGAAATGAAATTGTGATGCTTAGATCTTGGGTGGAAACCGATGATATTTAAGTAGATTAATGCCTCTAACAATGTGTGTGTGTGTGTGTGTGTGTGTGTGTGAGAGAGAGAGAGAGAGAGAGTTCAATTTACCATCATGTGTATGTCGATTCCCGATAACTCATGGTGAACTGTCTAAAATGGTAAAAATTTGATTGAAATGTTAAGTACAATAAAGAAATTAAAATAATAAATCATTGTGTCATTCCTAATATTTGCCACTTATTCAGGGTAAACGGGTCGTTTGTCGGGCTTACAGTTCTTTATTCTGTAACATCAATACGTGCAAACTTCACTTTCCCGAGGACTTGTGTTCTTGAGAGGGTTACGCCGAAATCAAACCTACCCTTCCGTCGATCAAGCCATTTTTAGGGTTTTGAAGAATTTTTGGAAGTCAGTCAACCCTGATGAAGAAAAATAGACTTTCCTCCACTTTAACCAATTGGCATTAATGATGTGTCTTCACTTTAAACATGCCTGATCTCGTTACCAGGCCCCAACTTCGGGCGAGCCATTTGCCCATAAAGCTCTGATATCGATCAAGTGATTACTGCTAAAGGATAGAGCAGCATTTGTGATTAAACTCTCCATGGCTGACCAAAGATCGATCTTGTCCGTTCTACTAACCTAATGATCATTTAATTAATCTAAATCCCACCTTTGTCCACAAAAATTCTATCCCAGAGCCAAACAAAGAGAGATATAGCAAGAATGGACCGGGGTTATGTTCATAGGCAAGATTGTGTTTGTCTTTGATGTCGAATTGTGGGTGAGTGCACGACTTCACCAAGGTGCACGCACTGATTCCAGACATGCCCCCCACACCGAACATTGTAGAAAAACACCATATTGTAGCTTCTAAATCCGTAGCCATGACTATTTTGGATGTTCATATTAATATATACCTGTCTAGCATATTAATCATCAACCATGCGTGGGATCACCGACGCGAGCTACAACTAGAGAAGGAAATAATTACTTCTGTTGGTTGCTCAGGCGTGATTATGGTGATTGATGCTACTCTAAAGATCCTAGGGAGTGAATGGAGGTGAGGGTTGTGTAACAGGTAAAGTATGACTCGGCCGGTTCAGGTGTAGAACCATAGTAGTCCGGCAGTTATTTTTGTTAACAGCTGAGTTAGAATTATTAGTATTTTTCAATTTAATCTCTGCAAGACAGATCGAGGACTGGCCAAGGGTGATGTGGCGCAGACTCAACCACTAATGTAATTCATAATTACATGGTAGTATAAAAAGGATGGGCTGGAATTTTGGGGCCATCATCCGAAATATACCAAACTGATCTGTTCCACTAGTAGTTCACCGTTCTAGTGAGTAGAGTATCGTAGTGTTCTTCCACCTTCTTTTCCCAATTTCCAAATCTGCCAGGAATCAGAGGAGCTGTGTTTCGGAGTTCAGAGTTGGGAGATCGAACCTCTGGATGCAGGAAGATCTGCCTCTGGCTCACTGGAAGAAGCGCAACAAAATGGTGTCTGAGCTTCCTCCTAGCGGCTCCGGATCCCACACCGCAGCTTCATCTTCCATGGACGTAGTAATGTCTCTACTTCTTGAATTGCAGTCTAAAGTTTCTTCAATTCATGATGAAATGGGATCGATAACTCAAAGGATGAATACTCTTGAGTTGAAATCCCCGGATTCTTCCATCTCAAATGAACTTCCACATGATACTTCGGTGATTGTCCGCCCTAAATTTCATGAATTCCCCAAGTTTGATGGCCGATCTGATCCGGTTGAATGGAAATTTAAAGCCAACCGGTATTTCTTGCATAATCAAATACCGGATTATCATAAGGTTTCATTTGCTTCCTTTTATCTTGAGGGCGAAGCTTTACAATGGTTCTGGCATTACACTAGTAACAGAGATTCAATCTCCTGGTTGGAATTTCAGAAAGGTCTGGAGTCCCGCTTTGACTCTCTTAATCCAGTTGAAGCCCATGGTCAGTTGAGTAAACTGAAACAAACTGGCTCTGTAGCTGACTATCAACGTTCATTTGAGACATTGTGTAATAGGATTACAGGAGTTTCTGAAGATCATCTATTAGGCATATTTCTCAGTGGACTCCGGGAGGAATTGGCATGTGAGGTCCGGTCTTTTATGCCCCACTCCCTCTCCCATGCTATGGAATTAGCTAGAATTCAAGAACATAAGTTTTCCTTTAGGCGCAGAAATTCCTCCAATTTTAGCTTCCCTACTGCACAACCTTACAGACCTACTTCCAACAATTCAGGCCCTCCAGTTCCTCAGACCAAAATATCTCCTCCTGTTCGCAGACTATCTACACAACAGTTACAGGAGAGAAGAGTTAAGGGTCTTTGTTATAACTGTGATGACAAGTGGATTCCAGGCCATACCTGTCAATCTCAGAAATTATTTTTATTACAGTTGATCCCTGATTCAGCTGAGTTTGATTCGGTGCAAGAAGAAGATTCAGAGATAATTCCTGATCCTACTGAACCAGAACCTTCTATATCATCACATATAGTGCCTCATTTAGCATCTCCAGGCACCTTTCGTCTACAAGGGTATATTGCTCCATTATCACTAGTACTTGTTCTCATAGACAATGGCAGTACTCACAATTTTATTGACCCCTTGGCGGTTCAGAAATTAGGATTATCTCTAACATCTTGGGATGCTCATCCAGTCAAGATTGCTGCAGGTTTACAACTTACTTCTCAAGGGTTCTGTCTAGGGGTTACACTTAAGTTACCAGGGATTTCTTTTACACTGGATTTCTTAGTACTACATCTGGGCTCTGTGGACGTGGTCATGGGTAATACCTGGTTGCAGTTGCTGGGTGATATCACTATGAATATTTCTCAGATGATAATGAAATTTTCTCTGGAAGGTCAAAGTTTCACATTACATGGACTACCACCACCCTCCCTTGAGACAGTTTCAGCAAAACAAATTTCCCATGACTTACACAAAGCCAGGTCCATATACACATTACACAAATATTCACTTGATGCTTCTGGCTCTCCACCTTCCAGCACCACTTCAGTATTTTCATCATACCCTTCTTCTTTAGCATCCATACTACAGCAATATTCTTCTGTATTTTCAGAACCTACAGGTCTACCACCCAGCAGACCTCATAATCACCGTATAGCATTAATAGATGAAACTAAAGCAATAGCACTGCCATCATACAGACATTCTCCATTACAGAAAGATATTATTGAATCTGAGCTTAAGGAACTTTTTCGACAATCCCACATATAGTTTAGTAACAGCCCCTTTTCTGCACCTGTCCTTCTTGTACAAAAAATAGATGGCACATGGAGAATGTGCATTGACTACAGAGCTTTGAATCAGAACACCATTAAAGACACATTTCCTATTCCCCTTGTGGATGATCTACTGGATGAACTTCATGGGGCCAGATTCTTTTCAAAGTTGGATTTAAGGTCCGGATATCATCAAATTAGGATGCACCCTGATGATGTGTCGAAAACAGCATTTCGCACACATGAAGGACACTATGAATTTTTGGTACTGCCATTTGGGTTGTCAAATGTCCCATCTACTTTTCAGAACCTTATGGATGATATTTTCAAACCACTCCTTCGGAAGTTTGTACTGGTTTTTTTTGATGACATACTAGTTTACAGTACCTCATGGGAGTTACATTTGCAGCATGTCCAGCAGGTCTTACAGATTTTACATGATAACAGTCTTTATGCTAAACTTTCCAAATGTGTTTTTGGAGTATCCCAAATTGAGTATTTGGGTCATATAATCTCTGAGGATGGTGTGTCAATGGTGAATAGCAAATTAGAGGCCATTGTATCTTGGCCAACTCCCAAATCAGTGAGAGCTCTGCGGGGTTTTTTAGGCCTCATAGGCTATTACAGGAAATTCATTCAGAATTATGGCACTATTGCAGCCCCTCTCACTCACCTGCTTAAGAAGGAAGCGTTTATTTGGTCATCGGCTACTGACCATGCCTTTCAGGCTCTTAAAGATGCTATGTCTAAGTCCCCAATTTTGGCTCTTCCAGATTTTAATGCTCAATTTATTCTTGAATGTGATACATCTGGGACTGGAATGGGAGTTGTACTTATGCAGCATGGCTGACCAATTGCATACTTGAGTAAAGCATTCTCCTCTCAACAACTTGGCAAATCAGCTTATGAAAAGGAGATGAAGGCCATCATCTTTGCAGTGCAGAAATGGAGAACATATCTCTTGGGCAGGCCCTTTATTATTCGGACTGACCACCAAAGCCTCAGATACCTCTTGAATCAGCAAGTGCATACACCAGCTTAACAACGCTGGTTGGTTAAATTACTGGGGTATGACTTCAGTTTAGAGTATAAAGCATGCCTCCATAACCACGCAACAGATGCTTTATCCAAAATTCATGAAATTCCTCCTACAGCTACTTCTTTTGCCATTTCTGTCTTGGTACCTGTTTGGTTTCAAGAGATCCAAGCCGCTTATTCTACTGATGATACATTCAAAACTCTTCTAAATAAATGGCATTCTGGACACTTAAATCCTCGCAAGTATTCTGTGAAGGGTGGTGTACTCTATTACAAGGACATGATTTATCTGTACTGTGGCCACCAATTACTACCTACCTTGCTGCTGGCACACCATTCATCTCTTGAGGGAGGCCACTCAGGCTACCATAAGACCTTATCAAGGTTGAGAAGATCTTTTTACTGGCCTGGCATGTAGAAATCTGTAAAAGCTTTTGTCAAAGAATGTGATGTATGTCAACGGAATAAAACTGTTCAGCAGAACCCAGCAGGTCTTCTCCAACCCCTGCCTATTCCAGATAGCATATGGACACATATTCACATGGATTTCATAGATGGTCTTCCTCTCTCTCAACAAAAATCAACTATCTTGGTAGTTATTGACCGTCTCTCCAAATATGCACATTTTATTGCCCTCAAGCATCCATATACTGCAGTATCTGTAGCACATGAGTTTATTCAAGGGGTGGTCAGACTTCATGGGTTACCACAAGTTATTATCTCTGACAGGGATGCTGTCTTCACCAGTCGCTTTTGGTCTGAATTATTCAAGCTACAAGGGGTGCACTTGAGAATGAGTAGTGCCTACCATCCTCAAACTGATGGTCAGGCTGAATGTTTGAATAAATGTTTGGAAACTTATCTTCGTTGCTTTTGTTTTCAGCAACAACATCAATGGCTCCAATGGCTTCCATGGGCAGAATTGTGGTATAATACCTCTTTACATTCATCCACATCTACTACTCCTTTTGAGGCAGTTTATGGCATTCCTCCCCCTTCCCTCTTATCCTATGTACCGGGTACTACTTCCATCCAAGAAGTAGGAGATACTCTTTTAAAGAGGGACCATATCCTAAAGGAGATCAAACATCACCTTTCAAGAGCTCAACAGAGGATGAAACGCTTTGCAGATCACCACCGCACTGATAAGCAATTTTCTGTGGGTGATTGGGTATATCTGAAACTCCAACCATACAGGTAACATTCATTTGTGACTAGATATAACCATAAACTAAGTGCCAGATATTATGGGCCCTATCAGATTGAACAGAGAATTGGAGTTGTTGCTTACAGATTAATCCTACCTCCAAATTCCAAAATTCACCCGGTCTTTCACATATCACAGCTTAAGCTCAAGGTTGGCAGTCAGCCGTCCAACTACTCATTCAATAACTTGGGAGGACTATGAAGCCTTTATCAATTCTTATCCCTCATTTGACCTTGAGGACAAGGTCACTTTTCAAGGGGGGGAGGAATTTGTAACATGTAAATTATGACTCGGCCGGTTCAGGTGTAGATACATAGCAGTCCGGCAGTTATTTCTGTTAACAGCTGAGTTAGAATTATTAGCATTTTTAAATTTAATCTCTGCAAGACAGATCTAGGACTGGCCAAGGGTGATGTGGCGCAGCCTCAACCACTAATGTAATTCAGAATTACATGGTAGTATAAAAAGGATGGGCTGGCATTTTAGGGCCATCATCCGAAATATACCAAACTGATCTGTTCCACTGGTAGTTCACTGTTCTAGTGAGTAGAGTATCGTAGTGTTCTTCCACCTTCTTTTCCCAATTTCCAGATCTGCCAGGAATCAGAGGAGCTGTGTTTCGGAGTTCAGAGCTGGGAGATCGAACCTCTGGATGCATGAAGATCTGCCTCTGGCTCACTGGAAGAAGCACAACATGTTGGTAGAAGTCAAGGGGGAAACAAGACAAGAAAGATTTAGGGCATGATCAAGGAGGAAGAGCAAAGAAGTGATGGCATATTGTAGGGAAGGAGTCGTTTTCTCTTACTCTTTCTCTACCATTTGTGGACGTGCAAAATTGCACGCCTTTATGTCCCAACTAGTCTAGCATCGTTAACGACTTCAACTAAAGAAATCGCGGAGAAGGGGGGGCATCCGGACTCTCCAAATACACACACACTGCGGTGAAGCCGTCTCCGGAGTCACGACAGTGAAGAGAAATTAACCACCAAGAGCCCCACAATCCATGGGCCTCGAAGAAAATCAAATGGGCCACAACTCGCGCTCACAACGGGCTCGGAACTGACCATTTAGCCCCTTCAGCGGCACGGCCCAGGCCCTTCAGCGGCACACCCTCAAAGCCCTTCAGCGGCACACTTGGATGGCTCCTCAGCGGCACGCCTGATAAGTGTGTATTTTTACATATTAATTCATGATATTACATATTTTTATGAGCTTAAATAATAATAAATATACACGTATCACACTCACTGTTAATTTAGAGTCAAATAGTTAATTTTCTGAAATTAAAGAAATTTAATAACAATTTTTACTTATTTATGCAGGCACTCGGTACGAGAGAAGCTACAAGAAACAAATATAAAGAAAAAAAAAGAAAATAAAATTATATGGTGAACTGGGCCAAAAGCCCAGGGAGTTGTTCAAAAAGAAAAGAAAAAAAATAGAAAAAAAATAAATTGATTTGACAGTTTTTAGGAATTTTTCTAAGCTATATATGATATATATATCAATATGTATATATAATATATAATATATATATATATATATATATATATATATATATATATTATATAACTAATTTAGTGTGTGTGTGTGTGTGTGAATGTGTGTGTGTGTCGGCAGGGACTCGCACCCGCCCACGCAAGGGCACGGGCGACGATGGAGGAGGCGAAGGCGCGGTCAACGCGGCGAAGGCGCGTGGGGAGAAGAGGCTGGGCGGCCGGGCGCATAGTGCCACGTGGCCACGCGGCGAGCAGGCGAGCGGGCGGCGCACTGCGGGCCCACGCGCGCGCAACGCGGAGGAAGAAGAAGGCACGCGGCGCACGGGCGCAGGCGGCCGGCCAGGAGAGAGAAAAGAGAGAGGAAGAAGGAAAAAGGAAGAAGAAAAAAATATAGAAAAATTAGAAAAAAATATTCAATTGTGCAACACATGTTGGCACAAAATTTTGGGTCAAAATAGCAGCAATGGGTTGTTCACATTGGCAAGAAGTGTTCATATTAGAATGGGGTTATGTGAACCCTATATAAAGGGCATCAAATGTAATGGAAGGGGGAGGAAGAGTTGTAAGCTAGGGGTTGCTAAGATTTGTAAGTGTTTACTTTGTGTTCTTGAAATTCTTACTTGTTGGCTTTAGTAGTGTCACGTCCCGAGCGCGGAAGCTTACCCGTGGCGCGACAATTTTATATAGAACCAAAGCGAGCTAGCTATTCGATGGAATTCTTCATTTTGATAGTCAATAGAGTGCGCAAATAACTAAGATTTAACTTGAAATTAATACAAATAATCTGAGATGACAATTGTTACCACTAACCAAATGACAATTACACACATTTCTCGAATCCGACTACTAGGCTTCAAGCCCTTATTACAGTTCTAATAAATTAGACTAATACAACTAACATCTGACATAACTGGATACAAATGACATAATTACTACACCACAATTAACAAGACAACATGATGAGTCCATTTCTACACTCATCACTCAGACTCATTCCCTTCCGAGTTCTGGCTGATATTCGCACTACCTGAAAAGGTTAGAAAACAACTAGATGAGCGAATCGCTCAGTAGGATTTACATCTCAAGTTCTAACATGCTTTAAGTGAATTACACGTTCATTTAATGTAGGTAACCTACGCATGCAGACAGATAGATATCAAGGAATCATAAGATCGACAAGAGTAGAAAGTGAGAATATATAGATTTCACAATTTCAATAGTAAGTGATAGTAAATGATATCAGGCCAGTGATAACTAAGAAGTGATAACTGGAATAGAAACATGTTAATCAGGCTAGCAATAGTAAGCAAGTAGTTTCAAGCATGTGTAACTGGAATTGGCTATTTATCAATGCATTCAAATAAACACTTTTACCCTTCTGCGGGTCTCAAGTCAATCAATCAAGTAATATCACGAGAATGAGTGGAATGCCTAAAGTCTAGCAAGCAAGTACTCCGGTGCAATGCCAAACACCGTGGTCAATAAACTCCCATGGGCACAAGTACCTTCGGGTGCTCCTCCCAGGACCAGACCGGGCCCTATATGCACAGCATTGGTCATATTTGTCGACATCCACTCTCATTTATAGCCAATATGGAATTTCAAGGATTGACCCAGTAGGATGGTTATAAGGTGGATTGTAGAATAGAGGTCAAGACGTATCGTTATGTAGGGACGATCTAGGAGTAAAACCCGTAACGTTCGATACATGCTAATGACAATAGGAGTTTGAGACTAACTTGCTGGTATTGACACTATCCAATATGTATATGTATATATATATCGATTATAGAATTCTGTCCAATATAATGGAGGTTATAGGTATGGATACCTTCTGTCCGACATACCTATATGAGTTAGCCAAAATGGTGATTTATTATAATAATCAGAGTTTTTATGTTGAATATAGTTCTAACTTGCTAAAAATGATATTAACATGTTGAGAATGAGTTTCATATGTTACTTTACTGGTAAGATGATAAAATAAATTTTTCATGCTAGATTTAATTTTTTTACATGCTGAAAATTAATTATTAACATGCTAAAATTAACTATTAACATGTTCAAATTAATTAGCTTACTGATATGATGATAAGATAAGGTTTCCATGCTGATTACAGAAATTTTCTGATAACAACATAATTTTATCATGCTAAAATTTATTTTTCTACATTTATTTACTAATTATTTGATAGGAGAATAGAATTATCGTGCTGAAAAATAGTTCTAATACACTGAAATAACTATAACATGCCAAAAATAATTATAACATGCTGGAATAATTTTTACCATACTGGAAGAAATGTTATCATGTTGTAAGTAATTTTTATGCCTTACTTTACTACTTTATCTAATAGAAAAGTAAGTTTTATATGTACAAAATAGCTTTAAATAGATTTTAACATGTTGAAAATAATTTTTTTATATCTATACTCTGTAAGAATGAAGGAGTCCATTTTATATTGTATTTCGTTCTCTATATATATTCGGTGAGAATGGAGGTGTAGACATTAGATATATATATATAAATATATATATATTCTTGTCTAACAATATATAATGAAGGTGTTTTGTATATACAATTAATGAAAATATATATGAATTTATATACATATATAATGAAGGTGCTTGTTAATGGAAGTATATATATGAATTTATATACATATATAATGAAAGTGCTTGTATATACAATTAATGGGAGTATATATATATATATTTAAGGGGTTTTATGTTGTTTTTCATTAAGTTCAAATCATGTGTCGACACTAGTGTCGACACTTACTGTTCATTTTTGGTCTCTGTTGTACAGTTAACATTAGAATGTTTTGTGTGTCGACACCGGTGTCGACACCTGAGTCGACACGTGGCTTAAATGCACACGGGTGGTGTTACGTTAATAGCATGTGTCGACACATGTGTCGACACTGGTGTCGACACCTGTGTCGACACATGGCTTATACAATCATGCACGCCGTTAAGTTAACAGCATGTGTCGACACATGTGTCGACATTGGTGTCGACACCTGTGTCGACACATGGCTTATAAGGGTATGAAAGCGGTAAAGTTAACCGCATGTGTCGACACATGTGTCGACACCTGTGTCGACACATGGCTTATATGTTCAAGTAACATGTTAGGTTAACAATTTTAACAGCTAGGTGTAGTTAACAGCTAACCATATATTGTATATATAACTATTGTATATATTGTAAGTGTCGACATTACTAACTTCCACTATATATATATATATGCTAGGTGTCGACACTTTATTATATACACTGTGTAGTTAAAAGTTTGATTAGTGTTAACATATAACTAGTACTATATATATATTGGTAACAGTTAATAGTTTGCCGGGTGTTAACAGTTAACTATACGTACATATATATAGTTAGCTTGGTAGGTGTAGTTAATATATGTTTTAACAGTTTCAATAGTACAGTTAACATATGCTAATTATAACTATTACTATATATGAACAATATATAACGTGTTAACGTGATGGGTGTACTGGACATATGAAATGTCGACGTTTATTAACATTTATTAACTATACTTTAACTCTATATGTACTTTAACTATATATATATATATATACTTTACGGTTTTACCCGTTTAACGGGTTAACAGTTGACATAAACTTGCTGGGTGTCCTAGGTGTGTAACAGTCATACATTTAACTATTTTAACAATTAACTAACTATTCACCGGTATTAGCTAATACTGTAATCTAATTAACATTTAACTATAGTAACAATTTATTTTAACAACATTAACAATTTATATTAACAACATTATAGTAACAATTCATATTAACCATATTTAACTAGATTGACAATTTGTTCTAACAACATTAACAATTAATAGTAGCAACATTTTACTAGATTAACACATTTAACCATCTTGACAATTATCAGGTAGATTTATATTGCAGGGTTACACGTGAAACCATCGCATGGAGGTGAACTATCCTAAACCCTGCATACTACATTAAATACTTAGTCAAAAGTTTGAGAACACCTACCTTAAATGCTCTCTGCAACTCTGAAGACTCCCTCTGCAACACTGCAACACATCTGCCACCCTTGTCTCCCACGCACAGCAACCATCACCCAGCTAACGTAGCTGGGTCTTGGTTATAAGGTATGAGGTCGTGGGATTAGAATTATTAAGTGGGGGTGGGATTAGAATGATTAAGTGGACACTAGGGGGTGCAAGATCCGTAGAACACGGATCTGGGTCGATGGAGTGCGCAGCTGGCCAGCTTAGACAAGTTGGATTGAAAGTGACATTTTTCCCTATTCTGGACAAAAAGAAGGGGTATACTAGGATTGGAACCCTAGTCCTCGAGTTGAAAGGCAAGTCCTTAACCAACTACACTAGAAAGTTAGTTGTTAGAGAAATAAACTTTCTATATGATAACGTCTATAGTGAAAATTGTTTATAAATTAATTCTAAATAAGAAATTGACTTGTTTGATTATCCAAAAATTGATTTCTTTGATTCTATGAGAATATAATTTCGTATCTTTTTAACTATTAGAAATTAAATTAAGAAATTAAATATTTAATATTCGTAAAAGGTTTCCTATGCATATTTATTTTCTATTTTTTATTATTTATTTATTATTATTATTATTATTATTATTATTTTTAACGGGTGTTACATCCTCCCCTACTTAAAAGAATTTGGTCCCCAAATTCAACTGTATGAGGATAGTTTTGCTATGTAGGAGAAATTCAGAGCGTATAGAATACTTACAGTCTAAAATAGTTCTGGATATCTTTTCTTCATTGACTCCTCGGTCTCCCAAGTTGCTTCCTGCTCGGAGCATCGATTCCATTGAATTTTTACCATAGGGATCGTCTTGCTCCTTAGAACCCGGATTTCTTGATCGAGGACGCGCATCGGCCTTTGCTCGTAGGTAAGATCCTGTTGAATCATCAAATTGGTGTGGTCGATGACATGAGAGGGATCGTGCACGTACCTTTTTAACATAGAAACATGAAATACGTCGTGCACTTCGAGAGCTGAGGAGGTAGGGCAACACGGTAGGCTACCTCGCCCACTCTTTCCAACACCTCAAATGGGCCGATGAATCTTGGTGTAAGCTTACCTTTGACACCAAATCTTCGGATACCTCGACTGGGAGATACCTTAAGAAATGCATGATCACCGATTTGAAATTCCAAGTCTCTCCTTCTGTTATCAGCATAAGCTTTTTGCCTGCATTGAGCCACCTTGAGTCTCTCTCTGATAAGGAGAATCTTCTCAGTGGAATCTCTGACCATATCAGGACCTAGGAGTTGTCTTTCACCAACCTCCTCCCAACATACCGGAGATCTACAGCTTCTACCATAGAGTGCTTCGAAAGGTGCCATTTGAATGCTGGCTTGGTAGCTGTTATTGTAGGCAAATTCGGCTAATGGTAAGTGGTCATGCCAACTCCCGCCGAAATCTATAATACATGCTCGCAACATATCTTCAACAACCTGATTAGTCCTTTCCGTCTGACCATCTGTCTGAGGATGGAAAGCTGTGCTGAAATTAAGCTTCGTTCCCAGAGAGCGTTGTAGACCCTTCCAGAAGTGAGACGTGAAGCGAGGGTCTCGGTCAGATACTATAGACACAGGAATTCCATGGAGTCTAGTAACTTCCTTGATATACAAGGCGGCAAGAACATCAACCGACCATCGACTCTTAATAGGTAAGAAATGAGCCGATTTAGTAAGGCGATCGATGATTACCCATATGCTATCATATCCGCCCCTAGACTTGGGCAAACCCATGATGAAGTCCATGCCGATATCCTCCCATTTCCACTTGGGGATATCTAGTGGATGCAATCTTCCAGCGGGCTTCTGATGTTCCGCCTTCACCTGTTGGCATGTCAAGCATCTAGACACAAAGTCTGCTATCTCCCTTTTCATATTGGGCCACCAAAAGGTTCTTTTTATGTCTTGGTACATCTTAGTGGCTCCAGGGTGGATCGTATACCTCGATCGGTGAGCTTCTTCAAGAATCCTCTTCTTCAGCTCAGGATTGTCTGGTACACATGTCCGTTCATGGTATAATAATCTGCCATCGAGTGCCGACTCGAAATCAGATTTCTCGTCCAGCTTTTCTTTTATTTCCACTAGGGTAGGATCTTCTTCTTGCAACCTTTTGATTTCAGCTAGCAAATCCGGATGTACACTTATGAGAGATAGAGTAATACACCTGTCATTCTCATCCATGCTTATATTGAGTTCAGAGAATTTTTCCAGCAGCTTCCATTCTTGAACCATACAGTTGGTTATTAGGGCTCTCGGCTTCCGACTAAGGGCATCTGCTACGGAATTACCCTTACCAGGATGATATTGTATAGTGAAGTCGAAATCCTTGAGATACTCGAGCCAACGCCTTTGTCGCATGTTCAGCTCTCTCTGAGAGAATAGATATTTAAGGCTTTTATGATCGGAGTATACGGTGAATTGCTCTCCGTAGAGATAGTGCCTCCAGACCTTTAAAGCCAATACCACTGCGGCCAGTTCCAAATCATGCACAGGGTAGTTTTCTTCATGCTTCTTTAATTGCCGGGAAGAGTATGCAATGACTCTTCCATTCTGCATCAATACACATCCGAGGCCGATACCAGATGCATCAGTATATACCTCGTACTTCTCTCCTTCAATTGGTAGAGATAAGACCGGAGCAGTAGTCAAAAGATCCTTCAAAGTTAGGAAACTCTTCTCACAGTCTTCACTCCACTCATAAGGCACTTCCTTGCGAGTCAATTTGGTAAGAGGAACAGCAATCTTGGAGAAGTCCTTGATGAAACGCCGGTAATAACCAGCTAAGCCCAAGAAGCTACGAATTTCCGTTGCGTTCGTCGGTCGTCCCCAGTTTTGCACGGCTTCGACCTTTACAGGATCAACAGAAATTCCATTCTTGGAGATAACATGTCCCAAGAAGGACACTTCCTCCAGCCAGAACTGGCATTTGCTGAATTTTGCATACAACTTATTGTCCCGCAATACTTGTAATGCCTTCTTGAGATGTTCCGCATGATCTTCTTTAGTCTTTGAGTAGATCAATATATCATCAATGAAGACCACAATAAATTGGTCTAAATAAGGCCGATAAATGCTATTCATTAACTGCATGAAAGCTGCAGGCGCATTTGTTAGTCCGAAAGGCATAACAGTAAATTCGTAATGCCCGTACCTACTCCGAAATGCAGTTTTGTAAATATCCTCCTCCTTGATCCTCAATTGGTGATAACCCGACCGAAGATCTATTTTGGAGAAACACTTTGCTCCTGATAATTGGTCGAACAGCTCATCAATTCTCGGCAGTGGGTACTTATTTTTGATTGTAAGATTGTTTAACTGCCGATAATCAATACATAATCTCAATGTGCCATCCTTCTTTTTAACAAATAGCACGGGTGCTCCCCATGGGGAAGTACTCGGCCTAATAAACCCTTTCTTCAGTAAATCCATCAACTGCTCCTTCAGCTCTTTCAGTTCCGTAGGAGACATCCTGTAGGGTGCTTTAGAAACAGGACCGGTACCCGGAACAATATCTATTGTGAATGACACTTCCCTCACCGGGGGTAAACTAGGTAATTCGTCTGGAAATACATCGGAGAAGTCCCGAATCACTCGGATGTCTTCAATTTTCATCTTCTCGACTTCTGTGGTAGTTACAAAAGCCAGAAAAGCCATACATCCTTTCTTCACCAATTTACTAGCTCGGAGAGCTGAGATAAGCAGGGTTTTATTCCGAGATTTGTTAAAAACTAGCTCGGGATAATCCTCAAAAGCTATTTTGCCATGCCGACAATCTACCGTTGCTTGGTAGGTGGATAACCAGTCGGCTCCCAATATGACATCATAACATTCCATGTCAAGGCATATCAGGTCGACAAGTAGATTATTATCTTGAACCATCACCTCACAACTTGGGTAGTGATGCATGATATCCGATTTGTTTCCAAGAGGTGTAGATATAATTAAATCTATCCGTTCAGGTTCTTTGGAAAATGAAGCAGTAAACTTCTTGGAAACAAATGAATGAGTTGCTCCAGTATCAAATAAAACTCTAGCAGGTTTAGAGCAAACAGTCAATGTACCTTCCACGATTCCTCCTTCCACAGATTCCGTCCCTTGAAGAGCTTGCAGACGGCCTTGCTTTTTAACTGGACGCTTCTCGTCCTTGTTGGCTTGCTCCTTCATCAACGGACAGTCGGGAATTCGGTGCTCCCGACTACCACATCGGAGACACGCTCCCAGTTTCCTCCAGCACTCCTCGGTCTTATGACCAGCTTTATCACAATATTTGCAAATCTCCTTAGAAGGCGTAATATTGGAGAAGGGCTTGTTGCTGATAGTGAGGAACGGCTTGTGACTTTTCTGGAATCTCTTCTCCTTGGAAGACTCGCCTCCATTAAAGACTCGCTTCTTGCCAAATGGAGGTTTGAAGCTTCCCGAACTTGTAACATGTTCCTTCTTGTCCTTGCCCCGAATCCTTTCAGAAAATTCGGTGGCATCTTCCAGCAGCTGAGCACGCCGAACCATTTCCGAGTAGACTTGGATGTCCATCGGTGCAAGCTGGGTAATATACTGGGGCCGTAGCCCGTTGAGAAATCTCCTCGCCTTCATCTTTTCCGTACACACCAAGTGAGGTGCATAACGGGAAAGTCTCGAGAACTGGGCCTCATATTCGGCCACCCTCCGGGTCCATTGCTTTAGTGCGGCAAATTCCGCGGCCTTCTTCTCCTGCACCCGGTCTGAGAAATATTTGCCGTTGAAGTGCTCGACGAATTCCGTCCACGTGACATAACCGTCGGGCAGTGTGGCTTCCACGGACTCCCACCAGCTTCGCGCATCCCGTTCCAATTGGAATGTAGCCAATAAGACCTTTTCTTCATCTGTGCATTGCATTACATAGAAGATCCTCTCGGTCTCCTTTAGCCAATGTTCGGCATCATCAGGGTCCACCGAACCCGCAAACTTGGGTGGGTTCATGTTACGGAAATCCCGGTGAAGGTCACCGGCTCCACGGTGAGCTCCGCGAGCACCGCCTTGTGCCACCTGCTGTAGCGCCTCAGTAAGCCCTTGCACAGTGCGCTGCATCTCGCGCCATTGTGCCCTCTCGGCGGCCATTTCCTACAAAAGAATTTTAAGATAAATGATATTGAGCTTTAAGGTTAAGGGGGACATTTATTATTATAACTTAACCCATGGCTCTACCCGTCTCACGAGGTAGGATCTAACCAATTCTATCCTTAGACATTTCCAAATTTTACCTAGGAAAATTCTTAATCCTAGGCTCTGATACCAAGAAAGCTGTCACGTCCCGAGCGCGGAAGCTTACCCGTGGCGCGACAGTTTTATATAGAACCAAAGCGAGCTAGCTATTCGATGGAATTCTTCATTTTGATAGTCAATAGAGTGCGCAAATAACTAAGATTTAACTTGAAATTAATACAAATAATCTGAGATGACAATTGTTACCACTAACCAAATGACAATTACACACATTTCTCGAGTCCGACTACTAGGCTTCAAGCCCTTATTACAGTTCTAATAAATTAGACTAATACAACTAACATCTGACATAACTGGATACAAATGACATAATTACTACACCACAATTAACAAGACAACATGATGAGTCCATTTCTACACTCATCACTCAGACTCATTCCCTTCCGAGTTCTGGCTGATATTCGCACTACCTGAAAAGGTTAGAAAACAACTAGATGAGCGAATCGCTCAGTAGGATTTACATCTCAAGTTCTAACATGCTTTAAGTGAATTACACGTTCATTTAATGTAGGTAACCTACGCATGCAGACAGATAGATATCAAGGAATCATAAGATCGACAAGAGTAGAAAGTGAGAATATATAGATTTCACAATTTCAATAGTAAGTGATAGTAAATGATATCAGGCCAGTGATAACTAAGAAGTGATAACTGGAATAGAAACATGTTAATCAGGCTAGCAATAGTAAGCAAGTAGTTTCAAGCATGTGTAACTGGAATTGGCTATTTATCAATGCATTCAAATAAACACTTTTACCCTTCTGCGGGTCTCAAGTCAATCAATCAAGTAATATCACGAGAATGAGTGGAATGCCTAAAGTCTAGCAAGCAAGTACTCCGGTGCAATGCCAAACACCGTGGTCAATAAACTCCCATGGGCACAAGTACCTTCGGGTGCTCCTCCCAGGACCAGACCGGGCCCTATATGCACAGCATTGGTCATATTTGTCGACATCCACTCTCATTTATAGCCAATATGGAATTTCAAGGATTGACCCAGTAGGATGGTTATAAGGTGGATTGTAGAATAGAGTCCAAGACGTATCGTTATGTAGGGACGATCTAGGAGTAAAACCCGTAACGTTCGATACATGCTAATGACAATAGGAGTTTGAGACTAACTTGCTGGTATTGACACTATCCAATATGTATATGTATATATATATCCGATTATAGAATTCTGTCCAATATAATGGAGGTTATAGGTATGGATACCTTCTGTCCGACATACCTATATGAGTTAGCCAAAATGGTGATTTATTATAATAATCAGAGTTTTTATGTTGAATATAGTTCTAACTTGCTAAAAATGATATTAACATGTTGAGAATGAGTTTCATATGTTACTTTACTGGTAAGATGATAAAATAAATTTTTCATGCTAGATTTAATTTTTTTACATGCTGAAAATTAATTATTAACATGCTAAAATTAACTATTAACATGTTCAAATTAATTAGCTTACTGATATGATGATAAGATAAGGTTTCCATGCTGATTACAGAAATTTTCTGATAACAACATAATTTTATCATGCTAAAATTTATTTTTCTACATTTATTTACTAATTATTTGATAGGAGAATAGAATTATCGTGCTGAAAAATAGTTCTAATACACTGAAATAACTATAACATGCCAAAAATAATTATAACATGCTGGAATAATTTTTACCATACTGGAAGAAATGTTATCATGTTGTAAGTAATTTTTATGCCTTACTTTACTACTTTATCTAATAGAAAAGTAAGTTTTATATGTACAAAATAGCTTTAAATAGATTTTAACATGTTGAAAATAATTTTTTTATATCTATACTCTGTAAGAATGAAGGAGTCCATTTTATATTGTATTTCGTTCTCTATATATATTCGGTGAGAATGGAGGTGTAGACATTAGATATATATATATAAATATATATATATTCTTGTCTAACAATATATAATGAAGGTGTTTTGTATATACAATTAATGAAAATATATATGAATTTATATACATATATAATGAAGGTGCTTGTTAATGGAAGTATATATATGAATTTATATACATATATAATGAAAGTGCTTGTATATACAATTAATGGGAGTATATATATATATATTTAAGGGGTTTTATGTTGTTTTTCATTAAGTTCAAATCATGTGTCGACACTAGTGTCGACACTTACTGTTCATTTTTGGTCTCTGTTGTACAGTTAACATTAGAATGTTTTGTGTGTCGACACCGGTGTCGACACCGGTGTCGACACCTGAGTCGACACGTGGCTTAAATGCACACGGGTGGTGTTACGTTAATAGCATGTGTCGACACATGTGTCGACACTGGTGTCGACACCTGTGTCGACACATGGCTTATACAATCATGCACGCCGTTAAGTTAACAGCATGTGTCGACACATGTGTCGACATTGGTGTCGACACCTGTGTCGACACATGGCTTATAAGGGTATGAAAGCGGTAAAGTTAACCGCATGTGTCGACACATGTGTCGACACCTGTGTCGACACATGGCTTATATGTTCAAGTAACATGTTAGGTTAACAATTTTAACAGCTAGGTGTAGTTAACAGCTAACCATATATTGTATATATAACTATTGTATATATTGTAAGTGTCGACATTACTAACTTCCACTATATATATATATATGCTAGGTGTCGACACTTTATTATATACACTGTGTAGTTAAAAGTTTGATTAGTGTTAACATATAACTAGTACTATATATATATTGGTAACAGTTAATAGTTTGCCGGGTGTTAACAGTTAACTATACGTACATATATATAGTTAGCTTGGTAGGTGTAGTTAATATATGTTTTAACAGTTTCAATAGTACAGTTAACATATGCTAATTATAACTATTACTATATATGAACAATATATAACGTGTTAACGTGATGGGTGTACTGGACATATGAAATGTCGACGTTTATTAACATTTATTAACTATACTTTAACTCTATATGTACTTTAACTATATATATATATATATACTTTACGGTTTTACCCGTTTAACGGGTTAACAGTTGACATAAACTTGCTGGGTGTCCTAGGTGTGTAACAGTCATACATTTAACTATTTTAACAATTAACTAACTATTCACCGGTATTAGCTAATACTGTAATCTAATTAACATTTAACTATAGTAACAATTTATTTTAACAACATTAACAATTTATATTAACAACATTATAGTAACAATTCATATTAACCATATTTAACTAGATTGACAATTTGTTCTAACAACATTAACAATTAATAGTAGCAACATTTTACTAGATTAACACATTTAACCATCTTGACAATTATCAGGTAGATTTATATTGCAGGGTTACACGTGAAACCATCGCATGGAGGTGAACTATCCTAAACCCTGCATACTACATTAAATATTTAGTCAAAAGTTTGAGAACACCTACCTTAAATGCTCTCTGCAACTCTGAAGACTCCCTCTGCAACACATCTGCCACCCTTGTCTCCCACGCACAGCAACCATCACCCAGCTAACGTAGCTGGGTCTTGGTTATAAGGTATGAGGTCGTGGGATTAGAATTATTAAGTGGGGGTGGGATTAGAATGATTAAGTGGACACTAGGGGGTGCAAGATCCGTAGAACACGGATCTGGGTCGATGGAGTGCGCAGCTGGCCAGCTTAGACAAGTTGGATTGAAAGTGACATGTATACTAGGATTGGAACCCTAGTCCTCAAGGAGAAAGGCAAGTCCTTAACCAACTACACTAGAAAGTTAGTTGTTAGAGAAATAAACTTTCTATATGATAACGTCTATAGTGAAAATTGTTTATAAATTAATTCTAAATAAGAAATTGACTTGTTTGATTATCCAAAAATTGATTTCTTTGATTCTATGAGAATATAATTTCGTATCTTTTTAACTATTAGAAATTAAATTAAGAAATTAAATATTTAATATTCGTAAAAGGTTTCCTATGCATATTTATTTTCTATTTTTTATTATTTATTATTATTATTATTATTTTTATTTTTATTTTTAACGGGTGTTACAAGTAGGAGGAATTTTGAGAGCTTTGTGTTTAAGTTTTGGAGTTGGTTGTTAGTTTGTATTGAATATTTTCATTATACTCTTAGCCATTTTTGACTCTTCATAGTCAATTTACAAGCTTGTGTGATCCTTATTTCAATTTATTATCTTCTACAAAGTTGTCCATCTATACGTGTTCTTCAACTTCTCTTTATAGTTTTCCCCTCAATTCCTTCTAGATTGAAAGTTATTTTCCGTTTTCTTAAGTGCTATTCTACGTGATTATTGTTCATCCGAGGTGATACCTTTTAGTATTCTTCTGTTTTAAAGTCTTTCCCATCTTCTTTTTACTCTACGTTCTTCATGAAAGTTGTTATTTTCTTGTAGATATAAAATTTATTCTTCTATCACTTCTTCTAAATCTTCTTATTTTGAGAGTTATAATTAATTTATCACTGTTCTGATTTCTACCATATTACTGTTCATCCGCATTGATAGCTCTTGAGTTTTTCACAATTTCACTGTCTTCCTCTCATTTTCTGTCTCTGCACTCTTCATGAAAGTTTTTCCTAACCCTCTGATCTTCAACTTTATCTTCTGTCACTTCTTCTAATTTTGACTGATTTAAAAGTTATTTCTCTTCCTAGTTTACTTTAGTTTCATTATAATTGTCTATTTGTTCTTCTATCGATTCCACCCTTCTAAATTGCATCCCAATCTTTCTAAGGCGGTTTAAAATTCAATTCTCTTGATTTTTAAATCTTAAAAATTAAAGGTTTTCAACTTTTCAATCTACTTCTCCATGTGGATTCGACTCGGTCTCACCACTTAACTATTCTAATTATTTAATTTGTGGGCCGGATATTGTAATTTGATAGTGAGGCGTATTAACGACGTGTGTTTTCCGCGCATCAAATTTTGGCGCCGTTGCCGGGGAGGGTATGAATTGGAAGTTGATAACTTTGTGCTTTATTTTGTATATATATTGCTGCTCATTCTGATCCTTGTAGAAAAAATCATCAAAAGCAAAAAAAAATTAGAAAATGTTAAAAATGCCACAAACAGATGTTGTGTCTCCCCGAGGTAAGTCTTATGTATCTTCTAATCTCGTTATTTTTTATTTGTCAAATAAAGAATGAGGGAATGCGATTAAGGTTAGTACTCTTACCCTCTTTCCATAAATTTAGTTTCTTTATTTTTTACTTTCAATATGTAATTAGTTTTCATGCTTAGAAATATTCTTAAACAAATAAAAAAAATAGAAGACATAAAAAATATGGTGGATTAGCTCAGTTCACTAACAAAAAAATAGAAAAATAAAAGTAAAAAAAAAGTATAACTTGGTCTCACTATCATCTTTGAAACTGGTGTCTAAGGCTAGAGGTCAACGGCAAACGCTATAAGCGAGAAAGTGGTTACTTAATTAGGACCTTGTGAAAGCAAGGGGAGCCTCCCACTTCCACACATGTTACCTGGCCGGTGGATAAGTTTGATGGTGAATCTAAGTTGAACTTTCTTTGATAATTTGTTTGTATAAAAAAAATCAAAAAAAAAATCTACAAAAAATGGTGAGATCATAACTTTCATCTATGGATTGGGCACACAACTTAGCTAGGTTTGACCACTTGGCTCATAAATTTAATCAATTTCTAGCCATGGATCAAGACCCCTTCATACCACCTAGTCACCATGATAATGATCACATGTGGGATAACCCGGCCCATTATGTAGGTGGTTGCCCAAATCCACACTCATTTCTCACCCAAAATAACCCGACCTCTTATGACAGTCCATATTCGTGGTCGGCCCAAAATGAGATCACGTCATCTATGATGGCCCAGTTTCCATCGTTTACCCAGGACCATGTTTCAACCACTCAGTTTGGGGGCCATGATCTACCTTTCCTCCCAGAGCAAGCCCAATATGATCAACAATTTTTTCAGCCTGATTATGAATCACCTTCAGATACTTATACCTCTAGCTGAGAAAATCAACCAACAATCTCTTGGATGGACCAAGCAAGGCAAACCCAAATGTCTCCAGAACTCTCCACACCTTATTTTGACCCATGTCCAAACAACTTTAATTCTGGTTGGAGAGATCAACATGATCCTTCTTGGGAGTCTTATCAGGATCAAGGTCAAAGTCCTCAAGAACAAGATTTTCAAAATTGGGCCCCATACCCAAATGATTCTTATGATCAACCCTATTATGGAGGGCAACCCATACACTCTCCACCACCTCATTCTCAGACTGAGTGCCCTCCAAATTACTATCCATCTCAATCTGACTTTCAGTCCACTTTGAATAAGGCGGAGATGTTTGATCAATTGATACGACTCTTCCAAACTCAACAACAAGCCTTCTAGGAACAACTGCAAAACTTTGAGGCTCATGTGAGTCGGGTTGCTAAAAACATCGTACAAATGGAAGTCGATCTAATGCCTAGCAACTCCACTACAAGTCTTGAGGATCACCTTCCTAGATTTGATAACACTCAAAGTCCATATGATCAATCTATAATTCCCCAGTCTAACACTCATATCCCTTTTGATCTTGAGAGGATAATGGGGGAGTTTTATGATGAGGACTTAAAGGATGAGCAGCCTGAGAAGCCTAAAATCCATTCCATTTGTGAAGAGGATTATGATGATCTTGAGTCGGGGGGAGAAGAAGAGGAAGATGATTTGCCTGTCAATGATCAAAATCCATTACTTTCCCTTCCTGAATTTGATAAGTCCTCCTTTCAAGAGAATGACGAGGAAAATGTGAGTGTGGAGAAAGACTTGAGTATGGCCATAGATCTATCTTCTTGGATAATTGAGGAATCGAGTACTCCATTTGAAATCCACTCTAGCCGGGCATCTCCTGATTTATGGGAGAATGTGGATCTTTTACACATCCCTAACCTTGGTGAATCTATAATCATTCCAAATATTATGCAACTCACCAACTGGTTAGATCCATATGAGCCTTCTAAGAATTCTTGTGTTGAGGAGCGCACTGATTTCATTCCTAATCCTCGTTATCTCCTTGACACTGGCCATGTGGTAAATTCTCCAAAAATCTATAACACACTTATCCTCTCTCACCTAAATAATACGCAAGTACATCTTAAAAGTGAGGATGAAGGAGAAAAGTTGAGAGAAATTAAGGTCCGCATTGATGTGTTTAATACTTATAAGGACCTTATACATACAGAGGAATATTTTATAATTAAAGATATGATAATTCCTCCACCATTCTCTGACCGAGGGAGTCCATCCAAATTCCTAGACCCACCTTGGCATGCTTCTAGCCCACATGCATCGAGGCATAATCTTTTCCTCCAATGGTACACGGGCTGGAATTCATCTGAGGATAAGATCATTTGGTGGCTCATTCTGAATGCCACCCGTTGGTTAGTGAACTGTAATATGTCTGACTGAAGACGTTAAACTAAGCGCTTCTTGGGAGGTAACCCAAACTTTTTGTGATTTCTGTGTGAGAATAAATAGCTTCTTGGGAGGCAACCCAAACCTTTAATAGTCTCGTGTGGTAATAAATGGCTTCTTGGGAGGCAACCCAACTTTTAATTGTGGTTTGTATTTTTATTTTATATATTTGAATCAAAGATACGTTGGGGGGAGAGAGCTGATTGCTTACTCTGTTGCTCCGATTTTCAAAGCCAAGTACCGCCTCTCAAAAACCAAGGCCGTCGAAGTACACATCAGGTTGTCCCGTTCCTTCCCAAACATATCATGTCTATATTGTTCTATTGTTCCATATTGTTCATGCCATTGAGGATAATGTCATTTAAGTTGGGGGGGCGGAAAACATGTTGCACATACATTCATATACAACCTCAGTTTTTTTTTCAACCCATTTTGAGTTTCATGATTCATGCTTCAATTGAAAGTAATTCTGGAATAGAAATGACTGGATAAGGATGATGGAAGATTCTTAAATCTAGCCATGGAAATTTGATATAAGAATCTTGTTAAAATTCATGTGCACTTTAGAAAAAGAATATCACTTGCACGCATATGAAACAAGTATGACAACCCTTCTGCTATTTTGGATATGTTGTCTGATATTCAGCACTTCTTGAAGAATAGATCTTTTAGAAGTTTTCTGCCATGTTATCTATTGAAAAATAAAATTTTAAGAAAAACACCATGAAAAATGCTCCGATTCTGAGTAACCGGGCCTACTTCATCTAAGACGTGTTGAGGTTCGCGTCAAAAGGAAAAGGGAACTTTGATCTGTGTAACCGGGCCTACTTTACCTAAGACGTGCTGAGGTTCGCGTAAAACAGTGAAGGGTAGTGTAGCATCATGTGTGTATAGAAAAAAAAGTAGAAAGAAAAAAAAAGAGAAAAAAGGAAAAGAGATCCCAAAAGGGACATAGCAATAAGGTAGACAAACAAAGCTATTATGCTGAATGCTCTAGTTAAGAAGTGCAGAATTGAAAGGCATTTGTTCGGAATAGCAACTGGAGGACGCAATTGTCTCTACTGTGAATTTAGTATTACACATGCACAAGTGCTACTGAATTTTGATTAGAATTCTTGATCATGTACTTGAATTTCCTACATAAGGTTAGTATGTGATAATGATTCCAGATTCTTAATCTTTAGTTGACTCTATGAAAGATGATCTAGAAATGAGGCATGAACTTTGTAAACTCTTGTTAGTCCTTACATTTTGAGATTATTTGCATTGCTAAGGGACTAACAATGAGTAAGTTGGGGGGTGTGATAAGTGTGTATTTTTACATATTAATTCAAGATATTACACATTTTTATGAGCTTAAATAATAATAAATATACATGTATCACACTCACTGTTAATTTAGAGTCAAATAGTTAATTTTCTGAAATTAAAGAAATTTAATAACAATTTTTACTTATTTATGCAGGCACTCGGTACGAGAGAAGCTACAAGAAATAAATATAAAAAAAAAAAGAAAATAAAATTATATGGTTAACTGGGCCAAAAGCCCAGGGAGTTGTTCAAAAAGAAAAGAAAAAAATGGAAAAATAAATAAATTGATTTGACATTTTTTAGGAATTTTTCTAAGCTATATATGATATATATATCAATATGTATATATAATATATATATATATATATTATATAACTAATTTAGTGTGTGTGTGTGTGTGTGTGTGAATGTGTGTGTGTGTCGGCAGGGACCCGCGCCCGCCCACGTAAGGGCACGGGCGACGATGGAGGAGGCGAAGGCGCGGTCAACGCGGCGAAGGCGCGGTCAATGCGGCGAAGGCGCGTGGGGAGAAGAGGTCGGGCGGCTGGGCGCATCGCGCCACGCGGCGAGCAGGCGAGCGGGTGGCGCACCGCGGGCCCACGTGCACGCAACGCGGAGGAAGAAGAAAGCACGCGGCGCACGGGCGCACGCGGTCGGCCAGGAGAGAGAAAAGAGAGAGAAAGAGAGAGGAAGAAGGAAAAAGGAAGAAGAAAAAAATAAAAAAAAATACCCAAGTGTGCAACACATGTTGGCACATAATTTTGGGTCAAAATAGCAGCAATGGGTTGTTCACATTGGCAAGAAGTGTTCATATTAGAATGGGGTTATGTGAACCCTATATAAAGGGCATCAAATGTAATGGAAGGGGGAGGAAGAGTTGTAAGCTAGGGGTTGCTAAGATTTGTAAGTGTTTGCTTTGTGTTCTTGAAATTCTTACTTGTTGGCTTTAGTAGGAGGAATTTTGAGAGCTTTGTGTTTAAGTTTTGGAGTTGGTTGTTAGTTTGTATTGAATATTTTCATTGTACTCTTAGCCATTTTTGGCTCTTCATAGTCAATTTACAAGCGTGTGTGATCCTTATTTCAATTTATTATCTTCTACAAAGTTGTCTATCTATAAGTGTTCTTCAACTTCTCTTTCTAGCCTCTCTCAATTCCTTCTATATTGAAAGTTATTTTCCATTTTCTTAAGTGTTGTTCTACGTGATTACTGTTCATCCGAGGTGATACCGTTTAGTATTCTTCTGTTTTGAAGTCTTTCCATCTTCTTTGTACTCTGAGTTCTTCATGAAAGTTGTTCTTCTCTTGTAGATATAAAATTTCTTCTTCTACCACTTCTTCTAAATCTTTTTATTTTGAGAGTTATAATTAATTTATCACTGTTCTGATTTCTGCCATATTACTGCTCATCCGCATTGATAGCTCTTGAGTTTTTCACAATTTTCACTGTCTTCCTCTTATTTTCTATCTCTACACTCTTAATGAAATTTTTTCCTAACCCTCTGATCTTCAACTTTGTCTTCTGTCACTTCTTCTAATTTTGACTGATTTAAAAGTTATTTCTCTTCCTATTTCACTTTAGTTTCATTATAATTGTCTATTTGTTCTTCTATCGATTCCACCCTTCTAAATTGCATCCCAATCTTTCTAAGACGGTTTAAATTCAATTCTCTTGATTTTTAAATCTTAAAAACTCAAGGTTTTCAACTTTCCAATCTACTTCTCCCTGTGGATTCGACTAGGTCTCACCACTTAACTATTCCAATTATTTAATTTGTGGGCCGGATATTGTAATTTGATAGTGGGGCGTATTAACGACGTGTGTTTTCCGTGCATCAACGCCCCTGTTGGTTTTCAGCGGCACGCCCCTGTTGGCTTTCAGCGGCACGCCCCTTGATGCTTCAGCGGCATGCCCTTGAGCGCCTTCAGCGGCACGCCCTTGGGCGCCTTCAGCGGCACGCCCTCAGGCCCTTCGGCGGCACGCCTTTTAGGCACTTTAGCGGCACGTTTACCTTGTCTTCCAGCGGCACGCCCTTTTGACCCTCTCAGCGACACGCTTATTTAGCCCGCCAGCGGCACGACGTTCGGGCATTTCAACGGCACGTCCGGCAGACAAGATCTCGTGCCCATGCCCTATAGATCCTTGGCGCGCAGTGGGCCGTCCGAGGTGTCGGCCGGAGGTTGGGCCACGCAGGCTACTCCTCTGCCACCAAGGACGGAGAAGGTCAAACTCCATCATGGCCAGTCACTTCCCGCCTCCGACTACCGTGTTCGAAGGCTTCCGCCGCGGGGAGTATAAAAAGCCTCATCTGCCGACAAACAAATGGGGCACAAGGGAGAAGAGACGACTACGCAGACGCACACACGCTGTTGGAGAGAGCCACCGCCTCCGGAGGAAGAAGAAAGAGAAGAAGAAGAAGGGAGCTCCGCCGTGGGTTTCCCCTCCGACGACCACCCAGAAGAGAGAGTAAGGGGGAGAGAGAGAGAGGGCGTGTGGGGAGGGCAGCGAGCCGTCGCCCCTGCTCGCCCCCAGCTCCTCCCTTTTCTTTCTCCCTTTACTTTTCTTTCTTTCCCCTCCGTCGTGCCTCCGGTTCCAGCGTTCTGAGGTGTATGTGGCCGGCTGCGGCCTTTGTCGTCCATGAATAAAATCTCTCTTTTGAGTTCTTTCTTTTTACTGTCCCCGTTGATTTGAATATGTGCGCGTGCTTGAACGCTTCTCCCTCCGCCTCCCGATCGTTTGATCCTCAGCGTGGGCCTTCGTCCCTCTCGTCATTGTTCTTTTCTTCTTCTTCGCATACCCAAGCCCAATATCAGCATTGGCCTTCCTCCCTTCCTCTGAATAATCTGCTCGTTACTAACCAACGCCCCTGTTTGGATGAGCCAACGCAAGATCCCATGTCTTTCCCCTTAGGTTCTATTCCATTCAGTTGGCCTTCCTTCAGCCCAACCCTCTTAGTCTTCGGGCGACACACCCCGTCTAGCCCTCCAGCGGTACGCCCCCTTGGTGCCTTCCCCGGTACGCATCCTTTGAACCCTTCACCGGCACAGCTAATCAACCCTTCTCCGGCACACCCCAATTGGGCCTTCAGTGGCACACCCGGCAACTCTTCACCGGCACGGCCCTGGCTGCCCTCCCCCGGCACGCCTGTGATGGCCTTCGCCGATACGCCCCTTCGGCCCTTCCCCGGCATGCCCTAGCCAAGCCCTTTACCGGCACACTCCCTACGGGTCTTCCCCAGCACGCCCGGGCCACTCTTCGCCGACACACCCCCATCCTTCCTAGTCCGGTACACTTCCCAGCCGCCCCTAGAGGGGTCCTTTGTCCATCGTCGCTTTCGGGTTTTCCGAGGTTTCATTAAAGGTGTTGCCGCTCGCGGGCGCCCACCTCCAGTTGTCGGGTTCCGCCACTCCATGTGGGCGCGTTCCATGTATCTCCCTTACGCTCGGGTCAAGGGGAGATGCTGCCGAATTTTTGTTAGAAATAATAACACGTTGAAAAGGCAAAAGGAAGCAACAAACAAATGGGGCAATAACGAATTAAAAGGCAAAAGGAAGCAACAAACGCATGGAACGATCGGCGATAGAACACTCCAACCGAAATAAGGTGCTGCGGGCAACATGAGAAGAACCGGACCCAATGACGACCTGGCGACTTAAACGCTCAATCTGCAAAGAGAAGGATGTGGGAAGAGGGAGGAAAGATTTGTATAAAATTAACTACATAAAAATCAAAGGAAAGAAGAAAAGAAAAGCCTTAAAAGAGGTAAAGGAGGAGTGGGCCTTCACCGGTACACCTATTCCAGCCTTCGTCGATACACCCTACCAACCTCCCACGGCACACTCCTATACCTCCTTGAACCTCTCCGGTACACCCACAGCTGCCTTCCCCGGGACACCTTCTACCTTCCTTGGCCGGCACACCTCCCACCACCTTCCTTCAGCGGCACGCCACCCTTCTTCCTTGGCCGGTACATTGCCCGTGGCCTTCCCTGGTACACTCCACGCCGCCTTTGCCGGCACACCTTCCACCTCCCTTCACCGGTACGCTCCTTCAGTCCCCTTTTGGCCCTTCAGCGGTCCACTCTCTCCCCAGAAGTATGCGTGTAATATATAATAATAATAATAGTAACAAATCAATAAAAATTATGATGACTAAATAAATTTGGATATATATATGAAATAAACAAAAAATGGTGAAATAATAATAACAGTGGTGAGAGAATTTTCTAACAATAATAATAATAAACAACATGGATAAATCATTCAGGATGAATACATAAAAGGGAAATAAGCGATAAAAAAGAATATACGTATATAATTAGAAGCCCAGATAAAAGAAACGGTAAAATCTACGTTGCAACCCCATCTCTCCTGTGACATGGTGCTGAAGGGAATAACAATGCTGCCCCTACAGGTCGGGCCTGAGTCACGGGGACTGCCTCAATACGGCCACAACCCGACCTCGCCCTGGGCCGACATTCTGATTTGACCAGACCCGTTTCTCAAGATCAGACCCTTCTCGAGCCATTATTAAAATTATCGCGCGCTCGGCAGACATTTGAACGGATTCGTCCCGGCTTCCACCGCGTTTCTATCACGGACCTTCGTCCGAACATGAAAAAGGTCTACGAGTGACCAATATAGCCCGTGGCCCGTATCCCGATGCGGATCTCAATGTGATTTGTTCCTGCTTCTTTCTCACGTAGTTAGTATCAGTCCTTTTGGTCGCAGGGCCCCTAATTTCGGCAATTAATCAAGGGTGTTCCCTCGTATGGGGGATGTAAATGACGTCGTGACCTTTACGGCACGACGGGATCTGGTCCCGACACGAACCACACAATCATCTCACGAAGTCAGGTCGAGCGCACTATGGGCTCTTCGGAGCCCGAATAAATCGTCACTCCGGTGACTGGCACGGCCACGCACTCAACACAACCAAATAAATGAACCACGACGACCAATCGGTCGAAAAGTGCGTCCACAAGTCTGGCACGCCCAGTGGGACTTGATCCACCCCTCATCTCTTTGCCGGAATCAGGGGCCCTGCGGCCCCCTTCTTGTAATACTAATTGCGCTACCTTTGCAAATGCAGGAAAATCACATTATGGTGCCCACAATGGCGGTTACCTGCGGCCCTCAGGTCGTCGAGAACCATGTTCGGGGCGGCTACCTCATTTCGGGAGCTTCCCTCCCACGGTGGGCTTCCCCAACTTTCTTGGGGTGGCCTTTGTCAACATACTAGACGTGAAAGCACCTGATGATCCCCAGACCAACGCTCCCATCCCGGGGGCCACTGAAGCTGCTGTCGCCCGAGCTATGGCCGAGAGCAACAATGGCGTCCCTGCGATGACGCTAAGCTGCAACGTGCACCACCTGCACTGAATCGCTGGTCCGTGCCACCAAGGATCGACATCTCACCGGAGGAGGCTCCGAAGGAACAACACTGACGTCGTCTCGGGGCACCGCATATCCAGCTCCGGGAAATCCATGGTTGTTGGGACCATCCGGGTCCACCTCGATGGGCAGAGGTCCCAGGTGATACCGGACCGCATCGTCCCGGCCATCCCAATCCGTAACTCTTTCCAAGGGCTGGAGAAGCTAAAAGAGAAGGTGACGCCCGCTGTCCCTACTGCGTCACCGAAGACCACACCGGCTCACAGGCCGGCCAAACTGAGGTAAATTTGGATTCCCAAGGAGGCCCAACCCACTGCACCCGTCCAGGCGGGATCCAACACTTTCCGCCCGATGAGGGCCCGAAGAGATGAAAGGATCGAGGTGACTACCACAGCCCGCCAACCAGCACATGTCATGCTGGTGCCACCCGAGAATGCTCACCGCCATCGCCATGGGCGCCGACATAATGCTGCCCGCCCGGCACCCAGGGTTTACTCTCCTCCTGTCACTGCCATCGGCATACAACCACTGGTTGCTCTCCCCGACCAGGAGTGGGAAGGGATCGAGCAGGCCATGAGAAACTACCTCCGGGGCCCTGGTAGTACTCCTTTGGGTCGCCAACGACTGCTGGGGGCAGTGGCCTTTGATTTCCAAGAAGAAGAAGCCCAACCCGCACCCAGTGCAGAGTCGAAGAATCGGTCGGAGGAGCCGCGCCAGTCCCCTTTTCGGGAGGAAGCGCCGCCCCGATGATCGGTCTTCGACAGGTTCGTATTCCCAGCGAGGTCATCCCGGAGGACGACGAAGATAAATAGAAACCGAAGAGTCTTCACCTGCAATATGGCAGGAGTTTTTGGTCGGTACGGGGCCCTCCCCACCAACCCTGAAGAAGTGGCCAGACTCGCCGCCAGATCGGGGCCTCTCACTAGAAGGGGAAGAGCGGCAGGCGAAGCGGCACAGACAGGCGCCGAAGGAACCTTTCAAGAAGAACCTCTTGCGGCTCTCACGGCCAATGTAGTCACCACCGGCGACACGAGTAGCGGGCCCTCCACATCATCCGAGGACGCCCCTGCCTAAGAGACAGGGGGCATGCCCAGTCTCCCCACCACCGACCCGGCAATGTTGTACATGATGCAACGATTCCAGCAAGAGATTGAGTTGCTGAAGAAGCAACTAAATGAGCGGAACGTACAACCCTCGACGTTCGGATAGACCGAGGTTCTGCTCGAACTGCCCGCGGGCAACAGGCAATCTTCAGAAGCAACTGTGCAAGCTGCGACCTCCCCAGCAACTCCCAGCTTCCCCGGGGGCATGCCCCCGCAACAAGCACACTACACAGCGTCGGCCTCGCTGTAGGCCACACCTTCCCAAGGGTCCCCCGTGGCCCCTCAGGCGACTATGCTGACCACTCCTAGTGCGCAGCCCGCCCATTTCTATCCAAGTACGGTCGACCCAGCAGCAGTCAGCCGGTTGATGCTTGAACAAATGATAGACATAAAATTAGCAGAGAGAGGCGACGGGGATCAGACGTCGTTCGACGTCTACCGGGTGCCCTATCCGGCTCATTATGCCGCGAAGAAGCTGCCGGTTGGCGTCACCAAGCCACCGAAGTTCGAAAAGTTTAATGGGCAAGGGTCTCCCAGGGAGCACATTGCCTATTATGTGAATGCCATGGGAGATCTGGCTGTCGATGAGGCCTACCTCCTAAAATTTTTTGGCTCCACACTCACTAGGCTTGCCTTTGAGTGGTACTCCAACTTGCTGCCCGGGTCAGTTGCTGATTGGCCCGACATGCAGAAAAAGTTCAAAGAAAGGTTCTATGATACGGGACGGATGACGACCGGGCTAAGACGTACGACCGACTCGTTGTGCGGCCAGCACTAGCACACTAAGGCAAGTCGGGCGGCTGACCACCGTGGTATTCTCCGGGTGGAGACGTCTCTCAACAGCGACTCTCTTGAGCCCGACGATCGTCCCTTGCGAGGGAATCGTGGGGATCGCGGCGATTAAGAAACCACCGTCGCCTAGGGTACCGATTCGAGTTCGGTGCTCGACTGGAGCTATGGAACGGGCGCTCACAACTCACACTCACGGTGAATCTGAAACTAGCTATCAGCCCTATTCTCACAAACACAACAATGTAGAAAGCATACTAAACAGCAATGTATATGTCGGAACGAGCACGTACCTCCACGACTAGGCGTGGGGAAGAACTCCCGGCCGATTTCCGAACAACCCCAATACACAAATGAGTAACTTTACAATTTCAGAACTGAACATCCACTCCACAGAGGGAGGTATCGGGCTACAATTGATAATTTTGGGGTTGCTGGAACCCGGGTTGATGGGCCACACTCGCAGGAGGCGAGGGACGCGTGCCGGAGCCGCTCGGGTACACCGACGGAAAGTCGACCCGATGCTGTCCACGTTGGTCACCCTGCGTAGCGAACTTGCGGAGGCCGGTACGGCCAGATCCAATACCCGATCGGAGCGCCGTTTATTGGAGAATGTCCGCGACATGATGTAGTTTCTTCACTTTAAAGGGCGCGATCAGATCTTTTCAGATCTGGGCGCAATAACGTTTCTTCTCAGCTTCTGGTTTTGAGCTCCCAGAACGACGCAGTGACACGGTAAAATGATGGAAAAATAGCTACCGATGTCGGATTGAGACGTTATTTGTGGGAGATTGTTGGCGACGTCAAGAGGAAGACGTACTCCGAAGATCCCTCACAGATCTCGACCGGCTGAGTCGGGGTGGACTCTGGAAGTCGGCTCTGGTTTGGGGCCGGATCTGCTCAGATCTCTTGCGCGATCTCACGAGATTCGCCACCACGAACAGCACGGCGATCAGATCGAGGCGACATCAGTGGAAACGCGAAGATGACTTGAAATCCTACGATCTCTTTTCAGGAACCAACTTCAGATGGCATCGGGGTTGGGCTGGAGAATTTAAAACACAGTCACCTCCAGATCTGGGCAGCAATCTGGAACCGATCTGCGCGCCTCCACGAAACGAACCGCTGCCGCTGCTCACGAACTCCGATTGATGCGAAACCAGCGCTGAAATTTTCCTAACTTGCAGAGGTATCACTGGGATTTTTTGTGGAAGAAGAAGATAAGAGGGAGAGGGGGATACGAGGTCGAGTCACACGACCCAAATCTGTCCCGTCACAAGACTGCAACCAGGGAATCACTCCCAAGAGAATCACTCTCTAATGCACTTTTCTCTTAACAAAACTTCATTAGCTTCTGCACACACAACATACAAGGCTTTAAATAGACAAATACAAGGGGTATAGGGAAGGGGACTTGCGTAAGATGCAAGAAGGGGGAGGAGTGCGCATGGATTAAGACCCTTGGTGAAAGGGAAAGGGGGACAAGGGGACATGGTTGCTCACCTACCCTTTGAAATTCCAAGTAAAGAAGGTAGGTGGTAGGTGGCAGCCATTAGAACTTGACCAGCAGCCATCTAATACTCCATGTGGTAAATGAAGGTGGGAAGAAAAATAAAATCAAACAAACTAGCCTAATATGCCAAAAGAGGGGGCGCCCCCTACTTGGGCTTTGAATGGGCCAATGTTGGACATGGCTTACCCAAGCCCAATCCAACCAATATGGCTTAAGGCCATTCCACCCTTGAGAGCCCATGAGTGAAGGGAGCCCATTCTAGATAGCCCATGTAGAAAGGAAGCCCACTTGGGCCATAATGGCTTATGGATCCATTACAATGGACCAATGACACTCCTTTCTCTTAAGGGCCTTAACCAATTGGCCCTTTAGGAGCCTTACAACCAGCCCATTGGAAAATTACAAATACAATAACCATTACAAGCCCAATTCAATGCCAAAAAAGGTCCAAATTCAAGCCAAATTGTCCCCATTTTGAAGAGAAGCCGATGTAGTCCACTTGGTGCTCCGCGTATGGCACCGTCGGTTCGCCGACGTATCACTTGATCGCCCTGGTGTCCGCACTAATTCTCCCCGGGTGGGAGGAACTCGACCCCATCGAGTAAGGGTCTCGAAGCTTGCGCTCTCCGCATGTGATCAAGGGGTTGGTCATCCTGGGGCATCCTCGCCAACACACTAGGACATGTGGGTATGCGCCATTCCTTGTGGTGATCACCTGCTCATTCAGTATACAATCTATATGCATGCGTTGAGGCTGGAAGAGGTGGACTCTCGGGTGAGGGGTCACTCCCAATAGAAAGATAAAGCTTGAAACTCACTAGGGATCACCGCGGGTTCCAATATGCTACCAGAGGAAACATGGAATGTCGAATTGACACCATCGTCGTTCGGTAGTTCAATATCGTACACTTTCGGACCCACTTGTTTCTTAACCCGGAAAGGGTGGGTATCGTGGACTTAGAGTTGCTTTACAGCCCCAAGAGGAACCGTTCAGGTATGACCCTGATCATGACGTACTCTCCCTTTTGAACTCACGGACATGTAGCATGCATCAGCTAATTCCTTATGCGCGCATGGCTGGCCTTTGATTGGGACACGACTTATGCAAACCATATGAATGAAAGAAAACAAACCGTAGAAATAAACACACACATGACCTTAGACATACGTATGGTTATGCAGACCATGCATATGCAATGGTGGACTAGGACACCCGAACATGTGCCCTATATACACTAGTGGCAACCGGTGGTTGGCGGAAAGTGGGACTCCTAGACATCCTACTTTGTCCCTAGCATGCAGCTGCCCATTAGATTTGGGAGACTTGGGAGGGCTAGGAGGGCCGGATGTAGGTGTATCGGGCTTGGTGGGCATAGGTGACCCGACCCGTGGGAAAGGGGTGTGAAAGTGGACTTCCTCGACAAGGTATAAAGGAAGTGATGGGTCACGAGGCCCACTAGAGAAGGGGTCGAATGTGTCAAAGAGTGTGTGACCCCCCGGTTCCTCCATTACATAGTCCCATGTTTGAAATTCATGAAGGTGATGGTCACCTCCATCCATCGTGGTAGATGGGACAGTGTATAGACGATATGGCTCCTCCCTCGGGATAAAAGGGGTGAAGTCGGGCTCGACCGGTAGCGGGAGGAGTAGAAGAACCTCCGTGGTAACATGACCCACGGTGTACACGGAGGTAATGGACCCTAAGGTGGGATGGGTGAAGCTACGACAGGTGGGTCGGTCAAAACCTGGGGCCAACAAGTGCGTAAATGCCAACTGCCGGTCTAACCCTTTAAGAAGGTCGTCCAATGTATCCACATAGTGACTAGACCGGAAGGTGGTGTGAAACGAGTTGCTTGGCACTAGAGGTAGTGTGGGGTCCATGGATTGGAAGGGAGGTGGGACCAAGCCATCTTTGAGCCAGCTAAGGAGTGGCTCGACGATGAAAAGCATTCCCGTAAGAAACACGGGTGGCTCGGGCGGAGGTGGCTCCAAACAAGACGGCTCCGGATGAAGTTCGAAAGGAGAGGATGGCAACGGAGCACTCACGGGTGATGAAGGAGGGATCTCCATAATGGGGAGAGAGCTTGGGGACCCATTAGATGGGGCCAGGTTGGGGCTACGGGCTATGGCCTCCCTAGGTGCGGGTATGGCTACCTCCTGCCTCGAAGGTGGGCAAGGGGAGACTAATGACTCAAAATAAGCGCACCTCCTATCCACCCGATCCGAAATCATTTGCACAAGTTCGGCAACGGTCCGGGTTGGAGTAGGGGTATCGGAGTGGACTTGCCCGTAATCATCTGGCCTAGGCTTGGGTCTAGGCTCATCTACGTGTAGGGCTCTTTGCCTCCGACTAGGACCCACTTGGTTGGAGGTGATAGGGTGGGGTCGGTTGGAGGTGATCGATTGAGGAACGTAGACCTTCCTAAGCTCTCTCTTCATGTCCCACCATGACTCGATGGGCCATTGCCTCCTAACCTCTCTCAAACGTTCAATGTAGTCCCACTTTTCGGCAGCCTCATGAAGAAGCTGCTCTTTGGCGAAAGAGAATTGCATCGCCTCGGACATAGTATAACACTCAAAATATGCGTCCATGGCGGCTTCCCACTTGAGGTAGTCGCTCGGGACCTTGGTTCCATAGAAGTCCGAGGCTTCGGGCCTACGGATGTGGTGGGGTTGGATTCCCCATCCTTGGTGGTGTCGCCACCATTCATATGAACTAGGCGTTTGGGAACCCATGGGACTCGGGGAGCTAATGGATGACCATGCCGACACTTGGACACGACAAGACACTAGACATGACCCAAAATACTAATGCAAAGTTGGCATGAGACTCGACTACACACTTAGACATGACTATGTTGGAATGCACTAACTAGGAACCTAGACTTAACCCACTATTCGGTACGTGGCGGAGCTAAGCGATCCGAAGATCACTCGCGCAAGGGTGCGGCCTTCCCGATAGGCGTAGCCTAACGTTCGTGTCGCACCTTTTGATATACCGAGTAGAGCAATGCAAATGTAACCTTGGACTTAAATGACCCTAGACTTGAACGACGCTATGATACCAATTTGATGCGGGACGGATGACGACCGGGCTAAGACGTACGACCGACTCGTTGTGCGGCCAGCACTAGCACACTAAGGTAAGCCGGGCGGCTGACCACCGTGGTATTCTCCGGGTGGAGACGTCTCTTAACAGCAACTCTCTTGAGCCCGACGATCGTCCCTTGCAAGGGAAACGTGGGGATCGCGGCGATTAAGAAACCACCGTCGCCTAGGGTATCGATTCGAGTTCGGTGCTCGACTGGAGCTATGGAACATGCGCTCACAACTCACACTCACTTGTGAACGCGTCACGTGGTGGACTGAGAGAGAGAGATGGGGTTTCTCCCTCTCTGAGTAATAAAGGGTGAAAGAAATGAGGATAAAACAATGAAACGCGCGCTATAGGGGATATGAAAGAACGGTGGACAAGTACATCTACAAATGACACTCTAATGGAGACAGAAAGAATTTAGACTGACCGGACTCCGGTACATGGCGGAGATAGGGGTCCGAAGACCCTCTCACGCAAACTGAACCCCTTCCCGGTAGGCGTAACCCACCGTTCCGAGAGCAACTTTTCAGATACCGAATTCGAGTCCTGGGACTCTACGTAATAGAATTTGACAGACGGGAAGACACGTGGACTCAGAAATTGTAACGATATATCACTCCTTGAACAGTTACAAGAACAATATGAATAAAAACACACCACCGCAGGACATTGGTCTTTGCGGGGTTTTAACAACAATATTGTAATATGAGCAGTAATTAATATATGTATATATAGAAACCACCGCGAGACATTGGCCTTACGGGATTTTTAATGCAATATAAATAATAAATAAAAGTATATATATACACCACCACGAGACATTGGCCTCTGCGGGGTTTTTAATGCATTATAAATAATAAATATAAATATGTATATACACCACCACGAGACATTGGCCTCTGCGGGATTTTTACTATAACATAGATAATAAATATAAGTATATAAATATATAAACCACCACGAGACTGTGGCCTCTGCGGGGTTTTTGCTATAACATAGATAATAAGTATAAGTATATATATATATAAACCACCACGAGACTGTGGCCTCTGAGAGGTCTTTAATGCGACATAAATAATATAATAATAAATATATATATATATATAAACCACCACGAGACTGCGGCCTCTGAGGGGTCTTTAATATAATATAAGTATATGTGACAGGAAAGGAAAAGGGATCAAATAAACCGCCGCGAGATGTTGATCTCCACGGGGTTTTAAAGCGATGATAGGGGAATGCTGAAATTAAATAGTTAGGAATTAGAAAGTAAAGTACAGAAAATAAAATGCTGAAATGGAAACGGTCGCGGGAGGTGACCCACCGCACCAATTAGGAATTAGATATACAGAAAGTAAATCACAGAAACCGCCGCGGGGAATAATCCTCCGCGCGGGTGAGGTCAGAGACAGAAGAAGATAACTGATGCGGGAAGCAACTCTCCGCATGTGTTATTAAAACAAAGATAGTCACAATGGAGTGCGCGTTAGAAGATTGTGATCGCCAGGGACCGAGGGGTCCCGAGTGGATTGATCGCTTTCGCCTTTGACACGGGGTTATGCGGGCTCCAACTTCCTCTTCTTTCGACAGGCCGAAGAAGAGGGCTTTTTAACTGGTTACCCCTACACAAGGAACAAACAGAGAAGAAAATAACTAAATGAAAATGACAGGGCTGTAGTACCAATCCTTAGATAATAAAACGGTAAATAATATAAACGAACACGTACCTGGTTGGTGTGTTTAAAATCCCTTTAGAACTAAAAGGGTGGGAGAATGACATGATGAAATGCACAAACACAAAGACACTCACAAGCTAGGCCCTCTCGGAGATAAAGGCATGGCACATATGCTAAATGATGCATGCAATATAATTAACTGACTGAATAAAAATAAGGGGGGAAAAGTTTATCGGGGGAGGCCGGCAACGAGCTTTGAGAAAGCCCTCAATAGCACGAGCACAGCACGACGAAGGAGCTTCCGAGCGGACTTCATGAACTAATTAAGCCAGAAGTAAGAGCACACATACATGGGCATATACATATGAATGACAAGTATATTTAGATAAACATATACTTAGACATATTAAAGATATTTAACATATACGTAAATACAAACATTTATAAACATATATGTAAACTGATCGAAATAAAAGAACGAAAAATTTGAAGAAGAAGGCGAGAAAGGGAGAGAGAAAACTCTCTTTTATTTATTTATTTTTAAGACTTTGTTTTTAAAAGAAAAGAGATGAGATATATATACATATGTGATATATATATATATATATGATATCTATGTATATGTGTTATGTATATGTATAATATTAATATATATATATATATATATATATATATATATATATATATATATATATATATAGGGGAAAGAAAGAAAGAGAGGGGGCAAGAGAGAGGATGAAAGGGAGAGAGGGGCGGAGGGGGGCGTGTGAGAGAGGGAAAGAAAGAGAGAAGATAGAGAGGAGGGTATTAAAAAAATAAAAAAAAAGAGATAGAGAGAGAGTTCGATGGGGGAGAGAGAACGTGTGGGGGGAGGATTAAAAAAGTAAAAAAAATAAGAGAGAGAGAGATCGAGAGGGTGAGAGAGAGGATTAAAAAAAATAAATAAAAAAATGTGGGAGAGAGGGGGAGATCGAGAAAGAGAGAGTGAGAGGGAGAAAAAGTGAGAGAGGGAGAGAACCGAGAGGGGGAAGAGAGAGGGGGAGAGGGAGGCGGTGAGGGAGGAGAGAGAGAGGGAGAAAGAGAGAGAGAAGGAGAGGTAATAAAATAATAAAAAAACAAAGAAAGGGGGAGAGAGAGCGAAACAGGGAAAGAGGAAGAGAGAGAGAGAGAGGGAAAGGGTGGGGGTGCGAGAGGAGAGAGAAAGAGAGAAGAGAGAGGGGACGCGGGGAGAGAAACTGAGAGGGAGAGAGAGAGTGAGACGGAGAGAGAGGGAGAGAACGGGAGAGAGGGAGAGATCGAGAGAGAGAAGAGAGAGAGAAACCGGCGGAGAGAGTGATAGAGAGAGGGAGAGAGAGTGGAGGGAGGAAGAAGATAGAGAGGGGGGTGAGAGCGGGGTGGCCACGGCAGTAGTTGCCGGCGGGCGGTGGTTTGCTGGCGGCGGGTGCAGGGCCGGTGAAGTGGAGGGCGGCGACGGCCGTCGCGGCGGAGGTGGCAGCTACGGGCGGCTGCGGTCGAGGGCGTGCGTGAGCCGGAGGCGAAGGCGGCTGAGGGCTGTCCGGAGGTGGCGACGCGGCTGTGGTGGAAAAGGCCGGCGGAGGTGCTGCGGCGCGTCCGTGGGTGTCCGGGGGAGTGGCGGACGGTGGAGCTCGTGGCAGGGGGCGACCGGGTTGTGGAGGCAGCAGCGGCGGCTGTGGAGGTGGCCGGTGACGACGACGGTGGTCACGGCGGCTGGTGCAGTGGTTGTGCGGCCGATGGCGAGGTCGGGGCTGTCGTGGGCGACGGTGGCGGAGGCTAAGCGAGGGACGTGGACGTGGCGACGACGGCCGGGGACGTGGTTTCCGGTGACGGTCAACGACGGGAGCGACAGGGTGCTTCACGGCGACGTGGGTGTTGGGTTAGGTGCAGTATTCAGAGGGGGGGTGAATGAATATAACCCTTTAAAAACCTTTACCCAATTAAAAAATCTTATGCTCACTAATAATGCTAGTTCGCAGACTAGACAAACTTGAAAGCTAATGAGCAGTTGCCGAACTAAATAAACACATAGTGAGATCACTAGAGTGCTAATAACAGATAGCTCAACTAGAAGTTCGCTCTCTTGACAGATAAAAGTACTCAGAACAAAATCTGATCAAATCATTTACTCAACCTGTAAGCAAACACTAGAAGCGCCCCTATGCAAACATCTAGCGGAAACACAAATATCCAAATCAAACCACAGCGCACAAGGGGTTTTTAGGTGGTTCGGTCCAGCAGACCTACATCCACCCCACACTCAAACCGAGTGTGGCTTCCACTAGCTCACGCTAGAAACAGCAGACTCAGTCTGCAACAGGTGCTGCCAAACAGCTTGACCAGGGGAACAACCTCCCCTCTTCCTCCCAACCGGAGGGAACCACTAGTGACACCAGTCACTAGCAAACCAGAGACACAAGGTCTCTCTTCCTCCAGACCTGGAGGGAACCCCTGGACTTGAATCCACAAGCCCAGAACCGGAGACAAGTCTCCCTTCCTCCAAAACGGAGGGAAACAACAAGTAGCACCCAGCTACTTGCAACCGGAGATAGCAATCTCCCTTCTCCTGAACAAACAGGAGGAACCCACAAGTGACTCCAGCCACTTGGAAACCAGAGACACACGGTCTCTCTTCCTCCCCACCGGAGGGTACCAACCACAAGTAGCACCTAGCTACTTGCAAACCGAAGACACAAAGTCTCCCTTCTCCTGAACCCACAGGAGGAACCCCGACCTCTCTACAGAGTATCGGAAAGCACAGCAAACCAGAAAATAAAGGAAAAAACAATAAACGAAAATAACTTCAGCAGACAGAAAGCTGAAACACGAAATGCATAATGTGGCTCTCAACGGAGCTGACTGGCCTGGATTTGATCCACGGTCCAGTAGACGGATCTTCAGGTAAGATCTTCCTTCTTCTCCACGAGCTCTCTAGCTCACTCTCTATCTTTCTTTCTCTTTCTTCTGCTCTTCTCTCACTCTCTGCTTCTTCTTCTCTTCACACTCTTCTCGAGCTCTCTACCTCTCTTCTTCTCCTTCTGCTCTTCTTCTTTCTCTTTTCTTCTTCTATCTGGATCGTGGCTCTCTGTATACGCTTTTCTTCTCGCCAACTCGATCACCTTCATCTGTGGACGAAGGTCTCATATATATAGCAGCAACAGCAGCATCAGCCACGACGTGTGACCTCCACATTTCCAGCCCTAATCGGACCACGTGGCAGTCTCTCAGCAGGCTTCCTTCCAGCCTCGGATCACGTGCTGCCCAGGTGTGTGGAATGTTCTTCCTCGGATCTGCAAGGAGATGAAAATCATTAAAGCTGAGGGCCATAGGAACTAAAGCTGCACGAAGTATGTAATAGAAATACTAGATGCACTGAGAACGACACGAAGAAGATGAAAACAACACGAGGTAATAAGAAGAACGACACGAGATACATTGTAACAGAACAGACACAACGAAGAGACCGACACGAAGTGAAACAAGAATGACACGAAATGTCAACAAGGAGAACGTTACGAGATACATACGATGACAAAGGCACGAAGTAAAGAAGACGACACGTTGCAAACAAGCAAGACACGAGGTCTACGTAAAGCAACACGAAGTGTGGTCAAAGCAAGAACGACACGAGGTGGTGACACAGAAAGCAACACGAAGACATGAAACAACACTTAAGACGAAGTTGACACGGAGTGAAAATGACACGAGGTCTGGGAGACACGACACAAAGTCACAAGAACGACAGTAACCAACACGAAGTGTGGTTACGAAACATGAACGACACGAAGTCCAAAGGTGATAAAACAGATACTACAAAGAGAACGACACGAAGAACACAAAACGGAAAACGACACGAAGAGAAACAGGAACAACAGTAACCGACATGAAGTAAGTACGACATGGAGACAGATGACAGAGACCGTCACGAGTTGAAAACAACACGAAGACGAAAACAGAAGTTGACACGAAGTGAAAACAATCACGAAGTGAAGTTGACACGAAGTGAAAACGACACGAAGACGAAGTTAACACGAAGTGAGAACAACACGAAGACGAAGTTGACACGAAGTGAAAACGACACGAAGTGAAAACAACACTAAGACGAAAACAGAAGTTGACACGAAGTGAAAACAACACGAAGTCAGTGAGAACAGCACGAGGTGAAACGACACGGGCTGACCACGACACGAAGACAGACCAACACGAAGACGTAAACACAACACGAAGACATAGACACTAAAACAACACGAAGATGAAAGGAACAGTGCAATGTCTAGACTTGAAGTTTAGTTGAGTGTACAGACTTCACCAATGAATCACTCACTGTACAGACTTACTATAGCAGTCTGATGTACAGACTTTGATGAACAGTCCAATGTATAGACTTGAAATCGAAGACCAATGTGCAGACTTGACAGTGAAGACTAGTGTGCAGACTTCAAGTTTCATTGAAGAATGTACATACATCAAGAGATGCTTCATGCCAATGTATAGACTTAAGCAGAGCTGCCAGTGTATAAACTTGAACAGTGCAGCAAGTGTACAGACTTCGCCTAAGACGCTGTACACACTTAGCTTAAGACAAAGCATGAACTGACGTTGTATATCCTTAGCCAATGCAATGCATAGGCTTGAACGAGAGTCCAATGTAGACTTTGCTACCCAGACATGATATATGCAGAGACATGATGTCTGACAGAATGCAATGCACATATATAAAGAGCAAATGCCATCAATGCTAGACATCATCATTCATGTTGCTATCAATATGCAGAATGCTCAAGAATAAGAATGCATAGAAATGCACTTTGTTTATTGCAATCATCAATGCACAATAACATTGCTATCATCAAAATACAATATCAAATGCACTCAAATGCACTCACTGTCTTGCTATCATCAAAACCAAATAGCATTGCTATCATCAAGGTGACATAGCACATGCTTGTGCCTAAGAGGCACAACATTCTCCCCCTTTTTGATGATGGCAACACAATGTGACAGTGAGTCACACACAAGATTTTCTCCCCCTTTGACATGATCAAAAAGAGAAAAATAGTAAAAACAAGAGTGCAAAGTGCAATATGCATGCAAATTCCTCTAGAACATTCTCCCCCTGAATGTAAGACTCCCCTGAATTATTTCTCCCCCTAAATAAAAGCTCCCCCTTTGAGAAGGAATATGAACAGATAACCAAGGTAGAAAAGGTAGGAGGGTCACTAGATAACAGCTGAATCATAGGTTCAGAAAGGAAGCATGATTATAAACAACTGTTAAAGTATAAGAATCAGCAACATACAATTTTGACAAAAATTCAGGTTTAACAGTGATAAACCTAGAGTAAAAGATCTGACCTCTGAAAAAGAGTTTTAGATTCCATTTATAGCAATGAATCTAGGGCACATGGTATTAATAGATAAGTCTGAAATAATCCCCTTTTGTGTTTAAACAAGGAAATTCAAGAGAGGCAACTTGAATATGTATTGATAAAAATAATTTTCACTCATTGACTTTTGATTTTTCGAAGGGTTACAGCAGTTTGATTTTCAATTTTTTTTTAATTTCTGAAACTGAACTAAGTAAATAGATCAGTGGCATTTATGCTGTTGACATTAGGTGTACACCTTGATCAGAGACAGGTACCCCTAGTTACTAGGCATAAACTACTAGACCTATTTCAGATCAAAACCCACCAAGAATAGTCTTCACTTTTGACATTAAGGGTACACCTTGATCAGAGGCCAGTACCCTCAGTTACTTGGTGAGGACTCCCCCTATGGATTTGACCCTATGAACAGAGATATTCTGAATCACCTCATGACATGTGAAATCTCCTGCTTCTTTTGAGGAGTTCACAATTTCTCAGTGCAATCAGCCATTGCTCTGTCACTATGTTCAGTTCATAACATTAATGATCTTGTTTACTGCTGCCCTTAATTCTTTTAGAGTGATTGATTAAAAAATATTACACACTCTTGTTCACCTGTTCTAAACATTTCCAGATTAACACATTTAGGCATTAAAAAAAACTTTTTCTATTTTAGCCATGAGATAAAGATTAAGAGCTATAAAAGTTTTCTTTTATCTCAATTTCTGAAGTGCAGACACTTAACTCTCTAATTTATAAAGGTTAAACCTTTAGTTCCTTTCAATTTGTAAGTGTGATTCTTATAGAAAAACAATTGCAATAATCACCATTCAATGTACTAAACCAGATGCAAAGCTGTTGTTTAGTGAAAATGATGGGAAAAGGATAGCAATTGGCAATATGGTTCAATGAGCAACTGATGTCAAGGAATATGAATCATTTGAATGAGAACACTGAGAAGTGAATAGGATTCAATGAATTGAATAGAACTCTCAGCTCCCCCTGACATCATGATGCAAGAGATATGCTATGCAATCAATTCAGCTTTATGCATCCAAGTCATGAGCATTTATATCCTTTTTCAGATTTTTCAACATATGATGCAGTACACTGTTCTACATGAAGACTAGACCCATGGTACTAGACGGAGGACCTGGTCTCAAAGACCATCTCACACATGGTAGGAACCTCTGGGCAGATTTCCCTGCCTTTTAGTGACTTACCATTTGATATACCATGGTTAACAAGGACAATGCAACATAAAGCAGTCCTATATGCAAATGATGTATGCATACATTAGACACATGCATTGACTGTATGTACTAAATGACCCATTCACAATCAGCAAGTTATGCATTTAACACCAAGCATGCAATGCATTAACACAAAACACATGCATTGACACAAAGTCTATATAGTGCATCAACTGAATACACTAAAGAAGCATTCAAATTCAGTACAAGGTATGCATCGACTCAAACATGATTGTGCAGAACATCAAACATCCTATGTTCATAGTGCAAAAACTAGCAAGAGAGAAGAGCATCAGATATGTGCAAAGTAAAACTCAGTACATGAAGAGATCATCAACGATCAATCACGCAAATCAACATGAAACTCATAATTTTCATGCTCACAATTTCAGATAATGGAATTTAAAACAGATTTCAGAACTAACCTGAAAAGTTCAATCATGGGGTTTTCATTCTTGAGTGCCTTGGTTATCCCCTTTTATTCATTTCCAAGGCACACCTGCAGCATGTCATTCAATGTGATTTTGCAGGAACCCAAGAAGTCTTGGGTCCTGAATTACCCCTATCAGGTGTTCTAACTGATCTCTTAACAGAATTATCAACATAGCCCATCAACTTATAGCTGGACAAGGAATAACCAAATTGACCAGACTTACCATGATAACTAACAGAATTTGAGTTCCCTTTTTGCACCTTATTGTAAGCATTAAATTCATGTGCATGAACATCAAAATTTCTGTTGTGTGCATGGGCATTTTGTTTTCTGAACTCTGCCACCCAGCACTCAGAGGCTTTGTGGCCAAGTTTTCCACAATTAAAGCATGAAGAATTCATTCTGTCAAGATTCTTATAGAGTGCATGCCTTTTTACAGGGATTATAGCAGTTTTGGAGTTAATTGTTCTTCCCTTAGCATGCCAACAGTTTGCAGCTCTGTGGCCTGGCTTTCCACAGATGAAGCATGAAGAGTTTTTCTTTTTATCAATTAAATTATTTCTACCAGAATCATAGAAAGCAGGGAATTTTACAAATTTAGAATTCAATCTATTTCCCTGAGCATGCCAGCAATTTTCAACCATGTGGCCCAATTTGCCACAATGAGAACATTGAGTGTTCTTTTTATGAGATGCATGATTTTTAGCATGGAACAGTTTATCATGCATTCTATCAGCATATAGATCATCTAATTTCATTTGTCTACAATCATGCATGAGATGACCTATTTTATGACAATAAAAACATTGATTCCTTTTGGCGTGAGCAGAAGAAGGTTTACTCACAGTAGGCTTCCTAGCATGAGTTCTATCATACTTCAATTCACCCTTCTTTATCACAAAACAATCAGCCATCTCATGGCCAAACTTTCCACAGTAAAAGCCTTTGACATTTTTGACACTAGAATGTTTGACCTGAGCTTTCTTAGCATGCTGATCGTTATCATTCTTTTTCAAAACTTTTATTTTCTCCTTTGTTTTCTTATTTTCCTGATTACTGCCTCCATTAGAGACTTTCTTCTTAGAAACATCCTTTGGATTTTCTTTATTTTTAAGAGACTTAAACAGGGAATTGTTTAGTTCAGTGATTTCATTTTTGAGAGAAGAAATGAGCATTTCAGAATCTGTGATCTTTTCATTAAGTAAGACATTAATGGCTTTGTAGCTATCAATCTCTTCTATCAATGTGATCACTCTCTCACATTCATTTTCAACTAAATTCTTCCCTTTTTCAAGCGTTAAGAGTCTCTCAGACATGGCAGAATTTAGCAATCTCAATTCTTCATTTTTATTTTCCAATGAAGAGATTTGTTCCTTACTCACATTCAGATCAGCTAAGTACATATCATGAGATGTTTTTAATCTTTGACAGTTTTCACAGAGAACATTAGAGTTAATCTGTTCACATCTCTTTTTCAACCTTCTATTTTCAGATTTTAATTTCTTGGATACTTTGAACAAATCTTCATACATCACTATCAATTCATCAAAGGAGTATCCATCTGATTCAGAGCTTACCTGAGATGAGATCTCATTTTCATCATCCCGATTGGCCATCAAGCAGCTATCACCTTGTTGATTATGCGCAGAAATGACTCCGTCATATATCTCCTTTCCAGATGTGCACCTGAGAGCAAAGGGGCACATATCAATATTGATTGCAGCTCTTAAGATGTTAAGGATTATGACATTGTCACGGTTCTTTATACTGTCCTCTTTAGACCACTTGGTCTCATCATGAGGCAGTTTGTGTGGGCCTTTAGATAGTAGGCTCCATAGTTTGGGATCTATGGAATCTACGTACACACATAGGCCTCCTAGCCAATTATCAAGGTTAGAATCGTCATAAACTGGAGGTCGACCCATTTAAGTAAGAGGCAACCAGATGAGCAAAGCAATGCACAAGTCGATAAAACAAAATATCGAGCACTGAAAGCACACTCTGAAAATCACCAAACAAATCAGCAGGATCCTCTGCAGATTGTTAGATCTGATAGATCAGAGACCTGCTCTGATACCAATTGTTGGGTTAGGTGCAGTATTCAGAGGGGGGGTGAATGAATATAACCCTTTAAAAACCTTTACCCAATTAAAAAATCTTATGCTCACTAATAATGCTAGTTCGCAGACTAGACAAACTTGAAAGCTAATGAGCAGTTGCCGAACTAAATAAACACATAGTGAGATCACTAGAGTGCTAATAACAGATAGCTCAACTAGAAGTTCGCTCTCTTGACAGATAAAAGTACTCAGAACAAAATCTGATCAAATCATTTACTCAACCTGTAAGCAAACACTAGAAGCACCCCTATGCAAACATCTAGCGGAAACACAAATATCCAAATCAAACCACAGCGCACAAGGGGTTTTTAGGTGGTTCGGTCCAGCAGACCTACATCCACCCCACACTCAAACCGAGTGTGGCTTCCACTAGCTCACGCTAGAAACAGCAGACTCAGTCTGCAACAGGTGCTGCCAAACAGCTTGACCAGGGGAACAACCTCCCCTCTTCCTCCCAACCGGAGGGAACCACTAGTGACACCAGTCACTAGCAAACCAGAGACACAAGGTCTCTCTTCCTCCAGACCTGGAGGGAACCCCTGGACTTGAATCCACAAGCCCAGAACCGGAGACAAGTCTCCCTTCCTCCAAAACGGAGGGAAACAACAAGTAGCACCCAGCTACTTGCAACCGGAGATAGCAATCTCCCTTCTCCTGAACAAACAGGAGGAACCCACAAGTGACTCCAGCCACTTGGAAACCAGAGACACACGGTCTCTCTTCCTCCCCACCGGAGGGTACCAACCACAAGTAGCACCTAGCTACTTGCAAACCGAAGACACAAAGTCTCCCTTCTCCTGAACCCACAGGAGGAACCCCGACCTCTCTACAGAGTATCGGAAAGCACAGCAAACCAGAAAATAAAGGAAAAAATAATAAACGAAAATAACTTCAGCAGACAGAAAGCTGAAACACGAAATGCACAATGTGGCTCTCAACGGAGCTGACTGGCCTGGATTTGATCCACGGTCCAGTAGACGGATCTTCAGGTAAGATCTTCCTTCTTCTCCACGAGCTCTCTAGCTCACTCTCTATCTTTCTTTCTCTTTCTTCTGCTCTTCTCTCACTCTCTGCTTCTTCTTCTCTTCACACTCTTCTCGAGCTCTCTACCTCTCTTCTTCTCCTTCTGCTCTTCTTCTTTCTCTTTTCTTCTTCTATCTGGATCGTGGCTCTCTGTATACGCTTTTCTTCTCGCCAACTCGATCACCTTCATCTGTGGACGAAGGTCTCATATATATAGCAGCAACAACAGCATCAGCCACGACGTGTGACCTCCACATTTCCAGCCCTAATCGGACCACGTGGCAGTCTCTCAGCAGGCTTCCTTCCAGCCTCGGATCACGTGCTGCCCAGGTGTGTGGAATGTTCTTCCTCGGATCTGCAAGGAGATGAAAATCATTAAAGCTGAGGGCCATAGGAACTAAAGCTGCACGAAGTATGTAATAGAAATACTAGATGCACTGAGAACGACACGAAGAAGATGAAAACAACACGAGGTAATAAGAAGAACGACACGAGATACATTGTAACAGAACAGACACAACGAAGAGACCGACACGAAGTGAAACAAGAATGACACGAAATGTCAACAAGGAGAACGTTACGAGATACATACGATGACAAAGGCACGAAGTAAAGAAGACGACACGTTGCAAACAAGCAAGACACGAGGTCTACGTAAAGCAACACGAAGTGTGGTCAAAGCAAGAACGACACGAGGTGGTGACACAGAAAGCAACACGAAGACATGAAACAACACTTAAGACGAAGTTGACACGGAGTGAAAATGACACGAGGTCTGGGAGACACGACACAAAGTCACAAGAACGACAGTAACCAACACGAAGTGTGGTTACGAAACATGAACGACACGAAGTCCAAAGGTGATAAAACAGATACTACAAAGAGAACGACACGAAGAACACAAAATGGAAAACGACACGAAGAGAAACAGGAACAACAGTAACCGACATGAAGTAAGTACGACATGGAGACAGATGACAGAGACCGTCACGAGTTGAAAACAACACGAAGACGAAAACAGAAGTTGACACGAAGTGAAAACAATCACGAAGTGAAGTTGACACGAAGTGAAAACGACACGAAGACGAAGTTAACACGAAGTGAGAACAACACGAAGACGAAGTTGACACGAAGTGAAAACGACACGAAGTGAAAACAACACTAAGACGAAAACAGAAGTTGACACGAAGTGAAAACAACACGAAGTCAGTGAGAACAGCACGAGGTGAAACGACACGGGCTGACCACGACACGAAGACAGACCAACACGAAGACGTAAACACAACACGAAGACATAGACACTAAAACAACACGAAGATGAAAGGAACAGTGCAATGTCTAGACTTGAAGTTTAGTTGAGTGTACAGACTTCACCAATGAATCACTCACTGTACAGACTTACTATAGCAGTCTGATGTACAGACTTTGATGAACAGTCCAATGTATGGACTTGAAATCGAAGACCAATGTGCAGACTTGACAGTGAAGACTAGTGTGCAGACTTCAAGTTTCATTGAAGAATGTACATACATCAAGAGATGCTTCATGCCAATGTATAGACTTAAGCAGAGCTGCCAGTGTATAAACTTGAACAGTGCAGCAAGTGTACAGACTTCGCCTAAGACGCTGTACACACTTAGCTTAAGACAAAGCATGAACTGACGTTGTATATCCTTAGCCAATGCAATGCATAGGCTTGAACGAGAGTCCAATGTAGACTTTGCTACCCAGACATGATATATGCAGAGACATGATGTCTGACAGAATGCAATGCACATATATAAAGAGCAAATGCCATCAATGCTAGACATCATCATTCATGTTGCTATCAATATGCAGAATGCTCAAGAATAAGAATGCATAGAAATGCACTTTGTTTATTGCAATCATCAATGCACAATAACATTGCTATCATCAAAATACAATATCAAATGCACTCAAATGCACTCACTGTCTTGCTATCATCAAAACCAAATAGCATTGCTATCATCAAGGTGACATAGCACATGCTTGTGCCTAAGAGGCACAACAGTGGGCAGCGCGTTGGCGAGGGCGACGATGGCAACGGAGGGCTTCCGGAGTGAGGACGATGCGTTGGCGTGGGCGACCAGGAGTGCAGCGTCAGGCGGTGGTGTGGAGGTGAGGGTGATGTGGGTGTCGTCTGCTGTTGGACTGGAGAGGGAGTGGTCTGTCGTGGGTGGTGAGTTAGAGAGAAGGCGAGAGAGAGAGAGAGCCTATGTGAGGGACGTGGTGAGAGGGAGAGGCACGGCGGTAGGGTTGCTGGGTGACCGCGGCTTGTGGAGAAGTAGGCACGGTGTCGGAGTGGAGGTAGGTCTGTGATTTAAGGTGATGCCGGCGGGGTTGCGGTGCATGCACGGGGGATGAACGACGATGGCCGAAGGAGGAGTGGGTGGAGGCCAGAGAGAAGGAGAGCAATGGGGAGTGGGAGAGGATGATCTCGCTGGGTGCTAACGGTGAGCGTGTGAGGGTGGTGGTGGCGGAGGTGTGGCCATGCAGAGAAGTGGATGGCCGGAGGTGTGAGGAAGGTGGCAACGCAGGGGGACTTGTGGGCGGCTAACAGAGGGGGAATGGAAAGGGGGGAGTGAGTGAGTTCGAGAGTGGGCGTGAGTTCACGTGAGTGTGTGTTGTGTAGTGCAATGAGGTGAGTGTGTGAGTATGTGTGTGCCGTAGGGGAGGGGGTGTGCGCAGTGAGGTGAGAGGGAAAGAAAGAGACGTGAGGGGGTTACGTGAGAGAGAGGGAAGAAAATAGAAAATGGAAAGAGATGTAGAGAGAATAAAATGGGGTAGGGAATATTATCTCATTATTTATTATATTTTATTTTTTTATTTTGTTTATTTTTGTTTGCTTTTTTAATGGTTTATATATATATATATTATTTATGGTTATTATATTTTTTACCTTTTAATAAATATATTATGTATATATTAACCACTTATATATATTTTTATATTTTATGTAGTAAAGAAAATCAATTATATTATTTTTACGTAAATACAACTACACACATTTTTTTGGGAATTTATTTTTTTCTATTTTTATTTATTTTATATGTACACATATTTTAATTTTCTCCCTTTCACAAAATAATGCAATTTAACCACAATTACGGAAATCACTCAAATAAAATAAAATGTAAGCCACTTCAGGGCATTATGGTACAATATGGGATTTACTCGTCGTAACGTCAGAAATGGCGTGTCTACAGCTGTCCCGCCTTGGCATCCACTTTGTAAGGGAAGGACGTGTAATGGAATGAAATAATGTGTATTGGAGTGAAATGGAATGGACTGAAAAGTGGATGCCAAGGTGTGATGAGACACGCTTCTAACGTCATAGGATGGGAATCTTTCCCGAGTTCTACGAAGCAACCTTGAGGAAGGTTCTCCGAAATCAACGATTGTTTGGATGGTAAACAAACTAGGAAGGACATTGTGTGCACTGGGGCACAAACAAACTAAGAGGACCAACTTCACGGCGCGGAAGTACCTGGGTCGTAAACCTCATGTTTCACCATTGGGGAGCGGTTACCAACCATTGTGGAAGTGTTGCAGCCAAGGTGGGTCCGAGGGAAATAAACAGATGATTAGAGACAAATCCAAACAATGGTTTAATCCAGAGAAACATCCCAAGGCAACCTCAAGGAAACTCAATACTCGACTCGGAATAGAATATCCCATACTTAAGCAATTAAGCACAGTAGCTCACACAATCAAAGTAAGTGAATGATTTTCCACAAAGTCCTACATGAATGCATGCTGGGTTTAAAAGAAAAATTAAAACAAATGAAAATAGAAACTAACCAAGGATAATATTGCTAGCCTGTGGAGAGTGGGTCGGGATACCGATCCAATGAGCTGATACTGAGCCGGGGCCCGTTTATCCACGTACCGACTCATCGAACGGAACCATCGTCCCCATTCTATCACAGCTTAACGGCCTATCCGTACGTCCTGAACTCCTATGGGATCATCACTGTTTTTGTTGAAGGGGAACTCAGATCCCAGATTCGTCCAGACCGTAAGGTCCTTGGCATGCTCTAATGGCGTAAATATCATATAATACAATGCAAGACACAGTGTGGATGTGATTTACAATAGGGTGGTGATGATCCTCTTTTCTTTTCTTTTTTCTCTTTTTTCTTCTTTTGAAACCTGCATTCATCAGTAAGCACAGTAAAACATAAATATCTCATAGGAAATAATATTACACTCATCTGTACAGAATATCAATCAGTCACAACAATTTAGAAAAGCAGGGGAAACATAGAAAGCAGAGTTCATCTGCGGCAACTCATTTTTTTTTCTTTATTCTTTTCCTCTCTTTTTTGATTTTGATTCCTAGTGTACCATCATTACTCGGCATTTGTTCCTCTGCTTTCAGTGTGCCCAGCATGTGGCAAGGGATGGCCGACATGTCCTCTTCTGGTTCCTAAGCTCCTCTTTCAGAGGTCAGGTCCTTCCAGGAGCAACTTCGCGACACAGTGGCTTGTGCCAAAGGGGCCGAGCATAAGCTCATAGCTTAGGTGAGCGTGATTTGGTTTGAGCATCAACTACACACTTCACTCACTTCTTCTGACCATGTGGGATGATTGGATCGAGAAAGCGGTAGAAACCCAAGGCGGGCTAGCTCATGCGGTCTGAGCAGAGAAGGAGCGCGTCACTTGAACAGAGCGTGGTGTCCGAACAACAAAGTCGGAGGAGGAGTGACGACGATACATCGTTGAGGAACTGCCCAAAACATCCTGGAGCTGAGAGTTTCTCTTCAGCTGGCAAGGTGAGATGCAGGCAGAGAGAGAGAGAGGCAAAGCGGCACCATGATTGGGACGGGAGAAATGCACTAGAGTCCCGAGTGACAGAGCTCCGGGAGAAAGAAGATTCAGACACGTCATTCCCTCAGGATCTCTGCAGATTAGAGGAGAGTTGGAGCTCACGGTGGAGGAACTCCTGGAGCTGATAGAGTCTCCAGTGACAAAGTAGAGGGCAGCTCAGCCAGCGACCTCGGCTTCAAGAGCTTCGCGACCATCAGGGTCGCGAGAGGGACAGAAGGACGGCGAGGAGCACTGCCGAAGAGTAGGTGGGAACGCATGGCGCGACAAAGCGATTACTGCGTCACGGAACTATAGAAGGCCTCCGAAGGACTTCTTACCTTGGGAGAGAGAAGAGAAGCGACCAGGAGGGTGATGAGGGTTAGTGAGTGGCTTGTTCACTCACTCCCTTCTCGTGACGGGCACAAACCCTTATATAGATGTGTGAGTGAAATAGCTTGGTTTGAACATGACTGGTTCGCCCTGGATATGTTCCTTCTGCTCTACGCCTCTTCTCCAACACATGGGTTCTCGTGCAGTATGCTCGACGAGATGTCTCCTTAAAACACGGGGCGGTGACTCACCATAGCCATGATTTTCAAAGGGGATCAGCCACGGATTTCAACAATATCGGCCTGTGGTGCTCTTTTCCCACGTGAATGTCCCTTATTTCCTTGTTTGCACTAAAAGTAGTCGCAATAGGACAAGGGACACGCGGAATCTTTGGACCAAATAGGAGTGGCGGGTCAACAAATCACAGCTCTGCTCCATTTACTTCACATGGTAAAGTGGCACGCGAGTGTACCGTGGCCATGACTTTCAAAGGGATCTACCACCAATTTCAACAACGTCGGTCCCTGGTCCTGTTTTCCCGTATAAATGTCCCCCACTTTCTTCTTTGCGCTAAAAGTAGTCGCAACGGGATAATAAACACGGGGAATCTTTAGACCGCATGGGGAGGGCAAGTCAACAAATCACGCCTCCAAATTGATCACTCCAGATGGCAGAGTGACATGCGAGAGTAAAGAGAGGGTGACTTGTCGTAAAGGATGTTGCTGGGGTGATGGTGATAGATCCAGACCACCTTCTTTCCAATCCTATAAATACCTCCCCTTTCGCTCGACTTGGAAACACCGAAGTCCTGAGAGCAGACTTGAGGAGTGCAAATTTGTAAGGAAGGGAGGTTGCGAGTGTTGCTCACTTTTTCAGGATGGAGGGTGAATCCAGCTTTAGAGCAGAAGGTGAGTCTTCCCGCTCCTCGAAGAGGAGCAGATCAGGTAGCAGTTCCAGGAGACTCTCAGAAGTTGAAGGACAACTGAGTGAGAGGACCCGATCACAGCTTGTAAGTGGCTTCTTTGGTTTCCTTCCTTCATCCTTTTCTTCTCCTTTCTTGCTTAGCAATGTTCCCCTTTTCACTTCTTGTATATGTGCAGAGCATGATGCGCTCGCACATCTCTTGGGAGCTGGTAGTGGCAGCATATCGAGGTCTCCCGGACTTCCAAAAGGCCAGGCTAGACGTGATGGGGTTCGGTGCCTTCCACCGAATCGAGCCAATAAAGCTCGACCTTGCCCTGATCCAAGCATTACATGAAAGATGGGATCCGGCGAGTCGGGCATTCCTGATGCCTTGGGGGCACATGGTGCCCAGTTTGGAAGATATGGTCCGCATTACGGGCCTCAAAGTGGATGGAGAGGCAGTGACCGGCGTCACTTATGCGGATTACCGAGAAGGTGCCCAGAAACTGTTAGGACTGGAACTCGATGGACGGAAGAACAGGTCAGTAGCCAAGACATCGATCATGGAGGTGTTAGGGCTTACTGACATCCGTCCACAGGATGACGAGTCCTTGGAGGAATTTATGGAAAGGGCAGACAGAGGTGCCCGTGCTATATACTGTGCAGATGCCAGCAACTGGGAAAGGACCAACATGGACCTGAGGAGGTTCCTCCTCTTTCTGCTGGGTAGGCTGCTACTGGGCTCCAAGGGAGACAACATACACTGTCGCTTTCTGGAGCTGCTCGTAGATCTGGAGAGAGTAGGACAGTACGCCTGGGGAGCTGCCGTGCTGGCACATCTATTTACAGGTCTGTCGCAAAGGACAGGCCGAGAGGTGACAATAAATGGGTTTACACCCTTCATCCAGGTAAAAAATTATTTTTTTGTGGTTTTGATTTTATACTTTTTTTCTTGTATTTGTTGGTGCCAATGACACATGATGGTGTAGCTGTGGAGCTACTATTACATTCCAATGGGGAGAGCTCGACACTGTCGGCCAGTGACGATCCCGTTGGCTAGGCGGTGGCAACTCATCATGAGTACAGCACCATTATCCTACCAGCTGGTGGTATCGAGACGGGAGCTGCAAGAGTTCCCTGCAGCGATGGTAGGATACTTTTTTCTCTTTTTTATAAGTTTTGTTCATTTTTTTTATTTTTTTTATATTTTTGAGTAACTAAGAGGATATGTACAACCCAACATAGGTGAACTGGAGGCCTTACTTGAATATGGTCGATGTCGACCAGTCATGGGTAATTGGAAGCCGTGCCCGATTCGGACGGGACCTCTGGCTCCATTGCTTGAATGAAATTGAGCCACTAAGGGTACGATTAGTCATGAGAACCCTCGGGCTTGCCCAGGAATGGGTGGATATAACCTCCTCACCCAGCGTCGGGAAGAAGACGCGTGGGCCGGCAACCTGCGTTGATTGGAGGGTGCGCTTCCCCGAACAGTATGAAGACTGGCAGCGGGGTGGCACGCTCCTGGAATCACAAGCGCAAGACAGTGAAGATTACCTACGGCTCTATAGGGCAATGTATGCAGAGAGGCTCCAGCTTGGAGGGCTTATAGAGGTAAAGTAAAACACCATTTTTTTATCTTTTATAATTTCCATTTTTTTTATTTTTATTTGTGAACTCAAGAGCCATGGCTGTAGGATGCCCGTGACACCATAATAACGAACTTACGAGCTCGTTTGGCGGACACGGAGCAAGAGTTAACTGATACCCGAGCGGCTCTGGGTTCATCAGTAAGTGTATATATACATACTCCTGGCATGATTTGAAATTCACGGCGTTAACCATTTAACTGTCACCTCTCGTATGTGTACGCAGCGTGCCCAGCTCGATGTAGTTTCATCGGCAATGGGGGTAGACGGCGTTTCTTCCAGTCTATGGATTCCCACTTCAGAGTTAGATTCACTACACGAGCAACTTGCTCATGCCACACAGCGGGCTACGGAAGCAGAAGGGATGCTTTCTGTACAGGTGAGAGCCTCACCATTTAAAATCCCTTGTTCAAGCGTTACCAGAAGCCTGAGATGAAACGTCTGGCAGGAGAAAGAAACGGAGGAGGCACTCGCACATGCCGCCCAGAAGGAAGCTAGAATAGCCGAGCTAGAAGAGGAACTGCAGCGTCGTCCAGGTGATGACTTTTCTAGGGACGCTATAGAGCTGAGGATCACCCTTCAGCTGGAGAGGGAAGACAGAGCGAGAGAACGTGCTGAGAGGGAAAAGGCCAAGGAAAGAGAGAAGGCCAAGAGGTCGGCCGAGAAAGAGGAGAAGAGGGCCCTGGAGGCCTAGATATTTGAATTGAAGACCAGTCTGGGCCTCGCCGAGCAGTGGCTAAAGGATGGTGAGGAACGCTACCGAAGAGCACGAGAGCGTGGCTTTCGTGTCAGCAGCTTCTTTGGTGCCCCCGCAGATCGGCGCCGGGGGGTAGAGATAGAAAGAGGCCCACAAAGCGGTAGAAGGATCGCATTCCATGATTGGACAGCCCCCTCAAGAGTGTCTCGCCCGGAGGGTGGCGGGACAAGTAATGTGGAGAGAGAAGGTGAAACCTGATGTAGACTTCTATTTATTTTTAGTTGAGAGTGGAATAAATTAGTTCGTGCTTGGTTCTCTGCTTTTCTTGATCACTCTAGTCCCTGCATACACTTAAGCAAACAAGTCAGTATTTCTGTTCTGACTTGCCCCTTGCTCAATGAGCAAACGAGATTTTGAACTATCCTTGATAACGAGTCAAGGGGCAAGCCTTTATTAACAAAGGCGCTGATAAAAGATAATGATGAATGCGACAGACAAGCACACGGATGCAAACGATAATTTAAAATGAATGCTGCATACAAATGCGATCATGCAAAGATGTGATTTTCTTTGTTTTTGCAGGTGTATTCATTTTTTGTATTTTGTTGTTTGTTTATTTTTTTTTTGGTCTTTTACATTTCCATTTTTTTTGTGGATATACATTTTTCTACCCCTTTTTTTAGATTTTTGATTTTGTCATTTTTTTTGTTTATTTTTGGCTTATTTATTATTATTTTTTTTTTATTTTTTACTAATGCGTGATGACCAACCCATATAACATGTAAGTTGCACGAGAACAAGGGTTTCTTGCTAACCTCCCAGGTATCCTAAGTGTACATTTAGGTTGATTTGGGCCTCTAGACTCCTCGAATGATAATCCCGCCGGCTAAGACTTATCCTGATGACAATGCCGTCATGCCATGCTTAGGCTCCCAGTTGCTTCCGACCACCGGGATTCACCCAAAAAATGTTCGAGGTAAATGATTTGCCCGACCCGGGTCTATTTCCTCACAACTCTAGATGGTATATAATGGAACACCCTGGAACCCAAATGACCAACCGCGCGACGCTGACCCGGAATCAGACGCCGTCGCACCCATAGGTGACGCGCTTGCATTGGTCTAAGCCCGAGGTTAAACTAAGAAGACATTAAGGTGATAGATAAAGGTCTTGACCAGCCAGAAACACGGAGACTCCTCCATGACAATGACTTCTGCTTTCAAAATGGACAACCATATGTTTGCAAGCTTTGGTGAGTTTCACCCTTCGGATACTCCATTTAGCCTTTATCTTCAGGGGAAGAAGGAAGAGTATTGGGGGTAAACCTCCTGAGAGGACCGGCAAAACCGTTAACCCGGCGAGTCAATAGAGGCACACTTAACTTCCCCTTTCGGGCAACTTCGGACTAACTCTCGAGCATTTACATCTCGTGACCCCCTTTTGTGTAATTTGACTTTCAGTCAAAGGGGTTTCATTTAGTGGAATCAGGCATGGTTACGACCAGGCCTTTCTTTGACTTTGATTTTTTTTTTGCTTCTTTTTTTTATTCTTTTGATGGATTTTTTTTTTTACGAGGGACATAGCATTTTGACATTATGGAATCCCTCTTGGATGCCTGCGGGGACACTGCCCTCTTCTCGTGCTCTGATCTATGCTCGAGGAATTGGATCCTACTCTTACCCTGAGGGGTTGTGTTCGTATTTTCCATGCTCAGCGTTTTAAGGGCGCCGACTGTCTCATTCGGTCGAGAAGAAGAGAACAAAGATTTAAGCTTTCTTGGAGACCTTTTGAGTGATGCCATACCATAAGCGATGCTATCAATTTTTCTATAACACAGATATGTATACATGTTGTCTTGTTTTGAGGGGGCATAGGCCGAACTGGCCGGACAGGGGTCTCCACGGTTCTGGCAAACCAAGACTTGAGACCTACCAAGTCTTAATGGGCCCTTTCCTGACATGGAAGTAAGATGCAGTAACTTGATTCCATGGTGGTCTCCAGACATTAGTATTTTGAATTTTCTATTTTTTTTGGTTTTTCCTTTTTTTGTTTTATATACAAATTTTTGTTGTTTTCATTATTTTTGATTGTTTTATTTTATTTATTTTTGTTGTTTTTGTTTTCAATTTTTTTTGTTTTTGACAGTATGTACACCTATCTAAGGGTAATACTTTTTAAGATACAGCCCATTCCAAGGGTGAGATAACTCGATCCCCTCAGCATTGACTAGCATGTAGGTGTTGCCAGGATGCACAGCCTGAACCACGTATGGTCCTTCCCAATTGGGTTGGAGCTTAGAACGCGGCCCGCCAGGTTTTACAAAAATTCTTTTCACTATCATTTCACCAACTTTGAATTTTCTCTCAACAACCTTCTTTTGATAAAAACGTGCGAGTCTATTTTGGTATACACGAGCATGCTCGGTTGCGGCCATGCGCTTTTCATCTAAGAGTTCCAATTGGGCAAGGAGTGAGTCACGACGTTCATCGAGAGGAAGTTCCTTATCCAATTGTACCCTAAGAGAAGGGACCAGAATCTCATATGGGACTACCGCCTCCATCCCGTAAGTAAGGGCGAATGGAGTTTGCCCAGTGGGAGTACGGACTGAAGTGCGATAAGCCCATAGAGCTTCAATAAGTTTTTCTGGCCAATCCGAGAATCTGCTAGACTCACAGGTTTTCTTTATGATTTTAATCAATGTTTTATTAGTGGCCTCCGCTTGGCCATTGCCTTGTGGATAATATGGTGATGAATGATGCAATGCAATCTTATACCTTTGGCAGAGGTCCTGAAGATCCTGAGAGATGAATTGTGGCCCATTGTCGGTGATGATAGTTCTTGGAATGCCGAACCTGGCGATGATGTTCTTCATGATGAACTTGCAGACTGTGGATGCCTTGACTTCTGCATAGGCTTCGGCTTCAGCCCATTTGGTGAAGTACTCCGTTGCAGTGAGGATGAAGGATTTTTGCTTGGTGAGGGAGTTAGGATCACCAAGAGGACCAATGATGTCGAATGCCCACATGGAGAAAGGCCATGGGGAGGACACTAGATGGAGAGAGGAAGATGGGGAATGGATCTTATCAACGTGAAGTTGACATTTGACACATCTACGGACATAGACGGCACAATCTTCTTCCATGGTGGGCCAGTAAAAGCCTTGCCGAAGGATCTTCTTAGCAAGCATTTGACTGTTTACATGGCCACCGCACACGCCTGAGTGTGCTTCCTCTACACACTTCCAGGACTCATCATCATCAAGACACCTCAGAAGAACACCAGTGAGGCTTCTTTTGTATAGCAATCCTCCAACCACCGTATACCTTTGGGCAGCTCTCCTTATGGCCCTCTTATCTTCTGCTGTTGCTTCTGTAGGGTAAGGCTGGTCTTTGCAATATTTAACAATATCATAGAACCATGGCTTCTCCTCATCAGCCAATTCTTCTTTCAATTCGACCAACATAATTTCCCTCTTTTCAGCGACTTCTCTATCTGAGCCATCTTTGACATTTCCTCCTGAACCCTTAAATAGGAAGGGTTGTGAATAGCAGGGAAGAGAAGCTTGTGGATAGAAACGGACAGAGCTCTTCTGCCCAGAGGAAACCTTAATGATGATGCCAACGAAGCAAGGGCGTCGGCGAGAATGTTCTGATTGCGAGGAACGTGGATAAAGACCAACTTAGTGAACAGTTTAGCGAAAGCAACAGTAAGCTCTTGATATGGCTTGAGCTTGGGATCGCGAGTGCGATATTTGGTGAGCACTTGGCGAAGGATAAGTTGACTATCACCTATGACTCGTAATTCAGTGACCCAGAAGGAATAGGCAAGGTTCAGACCTGCCAGAAGAGCCTCGTATTCAGCCACGTTGTTGGTGACTGGAAATGAGAGCTGGAATGCATCTGGGATAGCGACACCTTCAGGTGACAAAAGAAAGATGCCAATACCTCTCCCCTGGGAATTCAAAGCTCTATCAAAATATAATGTCCACATGGGATCATCAGACTGGGTAATGGACATTAGTTCCTCATCTGGAAACTCTGATTGAACAGGGTCAAACTTGGGGAGAGGGTGATGAGCGAGATGCTCGGCTATAGCATAGCCTTTGATTGCCTTTTGTTGAATATAGGTGATGTCAAACTGAGATAGAAAACTTTGCCAACGTGCTAGCCTATCAGTAAGGACAAACTTTTCCAAGAGAAATTTGATAGGATTCATCCGAGCAATCAAGTGGACTTCGTGAGCAAGAAAGTAATGTTTCAATTTCTGTACCACCCACACGAGGGCGGCACAGGTCTTTTCCATGGTAGTATACTTTCGCTCACAGGGGTTGAGGAGTTTGGACAAGTAATAGGTTACCCGTTCCTTGCCTTCCTCATTGATTTGTGCTAGGACGGCTCCCACAGAGTCGTCTAGGACCGAGACATATAGGATCAAAGGCTTATCTGGAATAGGTGGAGTGAGAACAGGCGGGTTGGCCAGATATTCCTTTAATCCGTCAAAAGCATTCTGACACTTAGAATCCCAACAGAATTTGGTCCCTGCTTTGGTCAACTCGTAGAAGGGCCGGCACCTTTGCGAGTGTTGCGACACAAAGCGACGGATAAATTGCAACCTCCTGATTAATCCTCGAACTTCTCTCAGATTCTTCGGGGGTGGCATATCCCTAATCGCCTTAGCCTTGTTGGGATCTATCTCAATACCCCTTTTGCTCACAATGAAGCCAAGTAACTTGCCCGATGATACACCAAACACGCACTTTTTTGGATTCATTTTCAAATTGAATTCACGTGATCTTTGCAACACCTTTGTAAGGACCTCGGGATGTTCCGCCCTAGTTTTAGATTTTACCAACAAATCATCCACATATACCTCCAAATATATGTGCATCATGTCATGGAATATTGCCATCATAGCCCTTTGGTAAGTGGCTCCAGCGTTCTTCAGTCCAAATGGCATGACCACATAACAATAAGTTCCCCAGGGAGTAGTGAATGAAGTTTTCTCCTGATCTTCTTCTGCCAAACGGATTTGATTGTATCCAGAAAATCCATCCATGAATGAAAGGGTTTCATATCCTACCGTGTTATCAATCAACACATCAATATGAGGCAAAGGGAAATCATCCTTCGGACACGCACGGTTAAGGTCCCGGAAGTCAATACAAATTCTCACCTTTCCATCTTTCTTCATGACCGGGACGATGTTTACGACCCACTGAGGATAAAGGACGACTCTTATGAACCTAGCTTTGTGGAGCTTGTCGACCTCTTCCTTCATTTTTAAAGTCATTTGTGGGCGGAAACGTCTTAACCGTTGCTTTACCGAGATGGACCCTGGTTTTAGAGTGAGGCGATGTTCAACCAGAGTAGAATCCAATCCTGGCATATCCTCATAGCTCCATGCAAACGTGTCCTTATAATCCTTAAGAACCTTAACTAGTGTCTCTTCTTCAGATGATGATAAATTATCACTTATGAGGACAATCCTAGGGTCTTCCTCAGTTCCCAGATTGATCTCTTTGGTAGACTCTTCTACAGCGGCTGACGGCTCGTCAAATCTGCTCATTCCACTAGCATAGGTGTCAGCCGCGTCCTCATATTCTTCATCCTCTTCTTCAATGGGGTATTCCTCGTCAGTGAGTTCATAGACCCCATACCCTTCATCAATCATGCAATCATTCTCACATTCTATTTCTGGCAGTTGGACGGGATTTTCTAGCAATTGGGGGATGGCTAGAAGGGCTTGACACCTGGTGGCTAGATCCAAAAGGAATCGACGGGGAATCTGCCTACCCTTGGATTTCTTCTTAGGCACTACCCTTGACTTACTATTGCTAGCTAGACTGACATTTACAGAAGAAGAAGAAGAAACTGAAGGGGATGGTGAAGAATGTACAGGGAAGGACCCCTCAGATGAGGGGAAAAGAAGGTCGCTCAGGGGACCTTGAATGAGTGGCCCGTGAGTCGGGGCACACTCGTGGGAGATATAGGAGGTTTCCTCAAAGTCAATGCGCTGTTGAGGAGTTATGGAATTGGCGTTTTTTTTTCATTTTCATTTTCATGTTTAATGACAAAACAATGGAAAGGACTTAGAGGAGATAAAAATGGGACTACAGCTAGAGGGTTGTGTAGCTCGTAGAGTAAATCATGATTGAAAATCTTGCGCGAGTTGAGAAACTCACGCAGGTAAATGAGTAAAGAAGGAGACCTGGGAAGATCATCAGACAACTGTCTAGCCTAGGAAGGAGACAGCAACAGAGGCTGTGATAGGTGGGTAGAGAAAATGACGGCTAATGAGCCGTCGATGACAATATTGGTGACGGATGATGACCCGTCGATGACAACATCCTCTTGGCGAGGAGGGTTTGACATTCTGGCAAGTGTGGTGGTGTCCCCTGGCATTTCGGAGATCAAAGACGATCCTTCTAGATGTGAAGGTGAGAACATTCTTTCCAATGCAATGGGTATATCTGGTATGTCGAACCATTTATACCATTCACAATCCAAGTGGACAATCTTTCCTTTTTTTGGAGTTTTTGAACATCCTTCAGCCAAGAATACATTCTGTAACCGCCCATGTGATTTTGGTGGAGGATCTCCCATCTAGACGATGGGCCCCTTTTTGAAATGTGAGGACAAGGTCCAAGTGAGGGGTTTACCGTCTGATTCGAATGGCCCCTTAAAACCCAAGCCAGCTCTATGGATTGGCTTTATCTTTTGGAGTGGTCTCAGCCTTCCTTGCAGTTGTGCTCCTAAATCTTTGCCATCTTGGTAACCAATATTTCTCATAATCTCCCATCCTTTGGAGCGGAAGGGGAGACGTGAGTTTAACATAGGGAATGGCTTTTGTTGTGTGAAGGGAGCACGACAAGGGTCATACACATCCAACGAGGATAGTATGGGCCGATGAGTCGGCCAGATCGAAGGCAAAGAGGTGTTGATGGCATCCACCGTAGAACAGAGAGGCATGCTCATTACCTTAATAACCCATCCTTTGTATGGAAATTTCAAGCACTGATGATTGGTGGATGGTACAGCATTCATGACTTCAATGTAGGTACGGCCTAGTATAGCCTTGAAAGTGGGATCAATATCAAGGATATGGAATTTCGTGAAGACTGATACAGGGCCTAGTTCTTCATTGAGGGTAATCATCCCCATTGGCGGTCTTTTACTATTGTCATAGGCCGTGACTGTGATTGAGGAGGGCATGAGTTGTTCTTCATCAACCCCACACGCTTGAAGAGTACTCGGGGAAATCACATTTATAGACGCGCCCGTGTCTACCAGGCACGGATCCACTGATACGCCATTGATTTTCACCGCAATACACAACGCATATTTTCGAGCTTCCTTGGGGGCAAGCTCGTGATTATGGAACATGATGGGCGGTTGTGTATCGGTGGGCGTCAGGACTGTCGAGATTTTCTCCACAGGGAGATCCTTATTCACCATGACTTTTTGAAGATAGTCTTTCAAAGCTTCTTGGTGAGATGTGGATCTTTTGATCAACTCGAGGATGGAGATACGGGCAGGCGTCTTATCCAGATGTTTCAACAAGTCATACTGGGTCCCAGGGATAGACTCTTCTGACTGCTCTTCCTTATCTTTCTGGGGCTGAGATTGTTCAGGGGCCTGACTATTCTGGGGAAATACCCGGTGGAACATCCTTCCACTCCGGAGCACCATTGCTTGTGGGTCTTGTTGCACCTCTATGGTATTGGGTGTGGATTTTAACAAGGGTTTGAGGGGTAATAATGGAGGAATGGTTGGTGGGATAGGGGTTATGATGGGTGTAGGGGTTTTGATTAGGGGTTTGCTTGGTGGAGGTATAGTAGAGGTAGAAGGAATCTCGGGCGTATGATGGATGATGAGTGGTTTAAAGGGTAGGGGTATAGTGGAAGTAGAAGGGACCTCGGGTGGATGGTGGATGATAAGAGGTTTATATGGTGGAGGGGGTATAGTGGAAGTAGAGAAAATCTCAGATGAACGGTGAATGATAAGGGGTTTGGAAGGTTGAGGTAGATTAGAAACGGAGGTGACTTGGGGTGGATGATGGATGATAAGGGGTTTATATGGTGGAGGGGGTATAGTGGAAGTAGAGGAAATCTCGGACGAACGGTGAATGATAAGGGGTTTAGATGGTGGAGGAGGAGGTTCAATGGGGGTAGAAGTGGATGGTGTGTCATACGGGTAATGGGCGGTAAAATGGTTAGAAGGCGGGGGTAAAGGTGCGATAGAGGTAGATGGTAAATTAGAGGAATAAGAAGTGATCATGGGACTTAGGGGTGAAAAAGGAGTGGGAGATGGCCTTTGGTGATGGACTAACGGTGAATTGACGATAGGGGTACGAATAAGAGGGCGTGATGGCTGTGGAACGGGAGAAGGACCAAATAGGAGTTGTGAGGGGGTTGAATGGTAAGAAGATGATGTTCGAAGAAGGCGAGGTGGTTGATTGGTGGTATGACTGGTAGCATGGACAGAGGTGCTTTCTAAATGACAGGTTTGCTCTCTTCCAACTTCCGAGAAAGAGGAAATCGGATTAACCTGGTAGTTGGGCTGTTGGTGCTCCGGAAGTGGGTTATGGATGATGCTCATATTAGGCTGCTGTTGTGGGGCCTGCTGAGGCTGTTGTTGTTGATGCGGTTGTTGTGGCAACTATGGCCTAGGCGGAGGTCTCCTGGCCTTTAGGGTGGCGATGCATCGCCTCATTTCATCCCAATCGATTTCACCTAGATCATTCATGTCGTAAATGTAATCTTTGAAGTTGAAACAATTCTCCACCGTATGACCCGGCTGTCTGTGATAGACACAGTACCTGGAGGTATCAGCATTTGGGGGCCATGCAAACTTTTCTTTGGGCAAAGTAAGTAGGTTGGCAGCCATGAGGGCATTAAAAATGTCCGGCAATGCCTCGGGCAATGGTGGATAGTGGGCTCTTTTGGGTCCAATGGGCCTCATCTGTTGTTGTGGTGGGCCGTAATTTCCCGGGGGTGGAACTTGGTGATACTGAGGTTGTGGTTGTTGTTGTTGTTGGGGATGAAAGGGTTGAGGCATGTTGTTTTGAAGGGGGTTATTTTGGGGTGGAGGACGATAAAGAGGTGGACCTTGTTGAAAGGGAGGTCGTGAAACCTGAGGAGGCCTTGGGTTAACTGGTTGGTTGGGGCCGCCAAGCACACTCACTTGCTCGTTTATGACGACTCCCTCAGTTGTTCCTCCTTGGACACCAGTGCCCGTCTTCTTAAACACCCTTGGCTTTGGAGGTTCAAACATGTGCATGATGGGGGAATCTTTTAATTAGGTCTGGATATACCGAGCCCTCTCATAAAGTTCCTCCATCATGGTAAGCTTATTCATGGCTAAAATGTGTCTAAACTGCGGGGTTGCATTAGACACAATCATCTTGACTTGCTCGGGTTCTGAAAGGGTATCCTTTATTTTATCAGCCAGAGACCTCCACCTATCAGCATACTGGACAAAATCCTCATCTGACCTCATTTTCTCAGCAATTAGGTCGGTGATAGAAAGGGAGGGACCGACCCTATCCCGGTACTTCTGTATGAATTTGGCTTTGACAATTTCAAAATCTCCAGCCTCACTCGGCTCTAGGGAATAGAACCATTCTAGGGCGGGACCATCCAATGATTTTCGAAAAAGGTAAGCCAGGGATTTTGGATCGTTCTGCCATGAGGAAGATTCATACATAAAATCCTTGATGTGAATATAAGGATTTCTCGTGCCGTTATACCTACGGTATGTAGGCATTTCGGAGGGAGGAAGATGAAATATGGGGAGATTTGTCAGGGAAATGTCAGGGACAGACTTCCCATGTGCCTCTTTCTTGAAATTTCGGAACTCCTCGTTCATTTTAGTGTATTTGTTGAGGAGGGACTGAGTGAGCTCCTCGGCAGGTGAAAGTGGGGCCTGCCATTGAGGCTGAGAAGGCCTTATAGGGACCTGAGAAGGGAACCCTGAACCAGATGGGTATGGTGGCCCACCAGTGGACGGACCTACTTGGGGTACCGTATGAGGGATGGCAGGGGTTTGAGACTGTAGAGGGGGGAATTGGTGAGAGGCGGGCTGTTGGCTCGCCTGTCCTTGAAGTGAAGAAGAAGGAGCGACATATACATGTGATGGAGATGTAGTAGCCTGGAGCGGCTGTTGGTAGGATGTGGGAGCCGGAGTTGACTCCTGAGGAGGGGGAGAAACAGACTTCCCCTTTAAAATGGCCTGAAAGGCCAGAAGTTGCTCAGGGTTGAGCTGTGTACTAGCGAGGACACCCAAAAGGGAAAAGATATCCTGGGGTGGAGCTACCTCCCGTGGAACAACGGGGACCTCTTGTGAGGTGTCGCGGGAGGGGCCTGAGTCCATTGCGTGGACCCGTGGGTCAGCTGACTGACCACGACCTAATTGATTCTCTTCGGAAGAGTCGTGAGCCATTCCTGTAATTTTACCAGAGCGTAAATGCATACACTAGCAAACAAGTATCAGAGATTAACAGACAAGTGGATGATCTTACGCCATTTTTTTTGTTTTGGTTTAACCTTTTTTTGTGTTTTGATTTACTTAATTTTTTTTTATTTTTATTTTTCTTTTTTTTTTGATTTTAACAAATATAAAATTCACACTTAGTAGGAGGGACCCTAATCGCACTTTGTTTTACCGCCGTGTCAGCTAGGGGCACTCGTCTCACCACGAATAGGTAACTAACTCCGGGGTACTTCAGTGCTACAACCAGCCCAGTGAACGAAGAGGGAATCATTCGCTGTCGGGGACTTACGGAGGTCTCAATGGAGGAGATCCTAGTCCGTCGAGAGGAATTCCCGACGGAGAGTCCTTCCTTCACCGAGAGAGGTTAATCCTTAAATAAGTAAAAGAAAGAAAAGAAAAGGGGTAAATGCATGAAATGCAGTGCTGAATAAAAGATGTATAACGCACAAATACTAGAGATAAACACACAAATAGAACAGAGATAATCACAATAATATAACAGAGATATAAAAGCAATAAACAGATGGAGTAGGATACAACCGTTCCTCTTTCCGAGACACGTAGATCACTTGAAAAAAGAGAAAGGGGCTCTAAGGGTGCACGTAGCGCACGAGGGGAATGACGTAGTGCACGTGGGCGCAATAAAGAGGCGGGGCACGAGGATGCCAAATAGAGGGGAACAAGGAGGCGGGGCACACGAGGGTGCCGAATGAAGGAGAAGGGGCACACGTGGGTGCCGAATGGTAGGGGCACACGTGGGTGCCGAATGGTAGGGAGGGCACACGTGGGTGCCGAATGGTAGGGGCACACGTGGGTGCCGAATGGTAGGGAGGGCACACGTGGGTGCCGAATGGTAGGGGAAATGCACGTGGTACACGAGACAACGTTATCCTCTCAAGTAACCACAAAGGACCGGGGGAGTGCACGAGGTGCACGAGGGGAGTGAGCGCACGGGGGCGCAATAAGGAAGGGCACACGTGGGTGCCGAAAAGAGGGACACACGTGGGTGTCAAAAGGAGGGGCACACGTGGGTGCCGAAAGCTTGTGGGTAACCAGAAAAGCAAAAAGCAGGTCCCACCGTGATCGTCAGAGATGTGAACGCGTCACGTGGTGGACTGAGAGAGAGAGATGGGGTTTCTCTCTCTCTGAGTAATAAAGGGTGAAAGAAATGAGGACAAAACAATGAAACACGCGCTATAGGGGATATGAAAGAATGGTGGACAAGTACATCTACAGATGACACTCTAATGGAGACAGAAAGAATTTAAACTGACCGGACTCCGGTACATGGCGGAGATAGGGGTCCGAAGACCCTCTCACGCAAACTGAACCCCTTCCCGGTAGGCGTAACCCACCGTTCCGAGAGCAACTTTTCAGATACCGAAATCAAGTCCTGGGACTCTACGTAATAGAATTTGACAGACGGGAAGACACGTGGACTCGAAAATTGTAACGATATATCACTCCTTGAACAGTTACAAGAACAATATGAATAAAAGCACACCACCGCAGGACATTGGTCTTTGCGGGGTTTTAACAACAATATTGTAATATGAACAGTAATTAATATATGTATATATAGAAACCACCGCGAGACATTGGCCTTACGGGATTTTTAATGCAATATAAATAATAAATAAAAGTATATATATCCACCACCACGAGACATTGGCCTCTGCGGGGTTTTTAATGCATTATAAATAATAAATATAAATATGTATATACACCACCACGAGACATTGGCCTCTGCGGGATTTTTACTATAACATAGATAATAAATATAAGTATATAAATATATAAACCACCACGAGACTGTGGCCTCTGCGGGGTTTTTGCTATAACATAGATAATAAGTATAAGTATATATGTATATAAACCACCACGAGACTGTGGCCTCTGAGGGGTCTTTAATACGACATAAATAATATATATATATATATATATATATATATATAAGTATAAACCACCACGAGACTGTGGCCTCTGAGGGGTCTTTAATATAATATAAGTATATGTGATAGGAAAGGAAAAGGGATCAAATAAACCGCCGCGAGATGTTGATCTCCTCGGGGTTTTAAAGCGATGATAGGAGAATGCTGAAATTAAATAGTTAGGAATTAGAAAGTAAAGTACAGAAAATAAAATGCTGAAATGGAAACGGTCGCGGGAGGTGACCCACCGCACCAATTAGGAATTAGATATACAGAAAGTAAATCACAGAAACCGCCGCGGGGAATAATCCTCCGCGCGGGTGAGGTCAGAGACAGAAGAAGATAACCGCTGCGGGAAGCAACTCTCCGCGGGTGTTATTAAAACAAAGATAGTCACAATGGAGCACGCGTTAGAAGATTGTGATCGCCAGGGACCGAGGGGTCCCGAGTGGATTGATCGCTTTCGCCTTTGACACGGGGTTATGCGGGCTCCAACTTCCTCTTCTTTCGACAGGTCGAAGAAGAGGGCTTTTTAACTGGTTACCCCTACACAAGGAACAAACAGAGAAGAAAATAACTAAATGAAAATGACGGGGGTGTAGTACCAATCCTTAGATAATAAAATGGTAAATAACATAAACGAACACGTACCTGGTTGGTGTGTTTAAAACCCCTTTAGAACTAAAAGGGTGGGAGAATGACATGATGAAATGCACAAACACAAAGACACTCACAAGTTAGGCCCTCTCGGAGAGAAAGGCATGGCACATATGCTAAATGATGCATACAATATAATTAACTGACTGAATAAAAATAAGGGGGGGAAAGCTTATCGGGGGAGGCCGGCAACGAGCTTTGAGAAAGCCCTCAATAGCACGGGCACAGCACGACGAAGGAGCTTCCGAGCGGACTTCATGAACTAATTAAGCCAGAAGTAAGAACACACATACATGGGCATATACATATGAATGACAAGTATATTTAGATAAACATATACTTAGACATATTAAAGATATTTAACATATACGTAAATACAAACATTTATAAACATATATGTAAACTGATCGAAATAAAAGAACAAAAAATTTGAAGAAGAAGGCGAGAAAGGGAGAGAGAAAACTCTCTTTTTTATATTTATTTTTAAGACTTTATTTTTAAAATAAAAGAGATGAGATATATATACATATGTGATATATATATATATATATGATATCTATGTATATGTGTTATGTATATGTGTTATGATATAGGGGAAAGAAAGAAAGAGAGGGGGCAAGAGAGAGGATGAAAGGGAGAGAGGGGCGGAGGGGGGCGTGTGAGAGAGGGAAAGAAAGAGAGAAGATAGAGAGGAGGGTATTAAAAAAATAAAAAAAAGAGATAGAGAGAGAGAGTTCGATGGGGGAGAGAGAACGTGTGGGGGGAGGATTAAAAAAGTAAAAAAAAATAAGAGAGAGAGAGAGATCGAGAGGGTGAGAGAGAGGATTAAAAAAAATAAATAAATAAAATGTGGGAGAGAGGGGGAGATCGAGAAAGAGAGAGGGAGAGAGTGAGAGGGAGAAAAAGTGAGAGAGGGAGAGAACCGAGAGGGGGAAGAGAGAGGGGGAGAGGGAGGCGGTGAGGGAGGAGAGAGAGGGGGAGAAAGAGAGAGAGAAGGTGAGGTAATAAAATAATAAAAAAAAACCAAAGAAAGGGGGAGAGAGAGCGAAACAGGGAAAGAGGAAGAGAGAGAGAGGGAAAGGGTGGGGGTGCGAGAGGAGAGAGAAAGAGAGAAGAGAGAGGGGACACGGGGAGAGAAACTGAGAGGGAGAGAGAGAGTGAGACGGAGAGAGAGGGAGAGATCGAGAGAGAGAAGAGAGAGAAACCGGCGGAGAGAGTGACAGAGAGAGGGAGAGAGAGTGGAGGGAGGAAGAAGATAGAGAGGGGGGTGAGAGCGGGGTGGCCACGGCAGTAGTTGCCGGCAGGCGGTGGTTTGCTGGCAGCGGGTGCAGGGTCGGTGAAGTGGAGGGCGGCGACGGCCGTCGCGGCGGAGGTGGCAGCTACGGGCGGCTGCGGTCGAGGGCGTGCGTGAGCCGAAGGCGAAGGCGGCTGAGGGCTGTCCGGAGGTGGCGACGCAGCTGTGGTGGAAAAGGCCGGCGGAGGTGCTGCGGCGCGTCCGTGGGTGTCCGGGGGAGTGGCGGACGGTGGAGCTCGTGGCAGGGGGCGACCGGGTTGTGGAGGCAGCAGCGGCGGCTGTGGAGGTGGCCGGTGACGACGACGGTGGTCACGGCGGCTGGTGCAGTGGTTGTGCGGCCGATGGCGAGGTCGGGGCTGCCGTGGGCGACAGTGGCGGAGGCTAAGCGAGGGACGTGGACGTGGCGACGACGGCCGGGGACGTGGTTTCCGGTGACGGTCAACGACGGGAGCGGCAGGGTGCTTCACGGCGACGTGGGCAGCGCGTTGGCAAGGGCGACGATGGCAACGGAGGGCTTCCGGAGTGAGGACGATGCGTTGGCGTGGGCGACCAGGAGTGCAGCGTCAGGCGGTGGTGTGGAGGTGAGGGTGATGTGGGTGTCGTCTGCTGTTGGACTGGAGAGGGAGTGGTCTGTCGTGGGTGGTGAGTTAGAGAGAAGGCGAGAGAGAGAGAGAGAGCCTATGTGAGGGACGTGGTGAGAGGGAGAGGCACGGCGGTAGGGTTGCTGGGTGACCGCGGCTTGTGGAGAAGTAGGCACGGTGTCGGAGTGGAGGTAGGTCTGTGATTTAAGGTGATGTCGGCGGGGTTGCGGTGCATGCACGGGGGATGAACGACGATGGCCGAAGGAGGAGTGGGTGGAGGCTAGAGAGAAGGAGAGCAATGGGGAGTGGGAGAGGATGATCTCGCTGGGTGCTAACGGTGAGCGTGTGAGGGTGGTGGTGGCGGAGGTGTGGCCATGCAGAGAAGTGGATGGCTGGAGGTGTGAGGAAGGTGGCAACGCAGGGGGACTTGTGGGCGGTTAACAGAGGGGGAATGGAAAGGGGGGAGTGAGTGAGTTCGAGAGTGGGCGTGAGTTCACGTGAGTGTGTGTTGTGTAATGCAATGAGGTGAGTGTGTGAGTATGTGTGTGCCGTAGGGGAGGGGGTGTGCGCAGTGAGGTGAGAGGGAAAGAAAGAGACGTGAGGGGGTTACGTGAGAGAGAGGGAAGAAAATAGAAAATGGAAAGAGATGTAGAGAGAATAAAATGGGGTAGGGAATATTATCTAATTATTTATTATATTTTATTTTTGTTTGTTTTGTTTATTTTTGTTTGCTTTTTTAATGGTTTATATATATATATATATTATTTATGGTTATTATATTTTTTTTACCTTTTAATAAATATATTATGTATATATTAACCACTTATATATATATTTATATTTTATGTAGTAAAGAAAATCAATTATATTATTTTTACGTAAACACAACTACACACATTTTTTTGGGAATTTATTTTTTTCTCTTTTTATTTATTTTATATGTACACATATTTTAATTTTCTCACTTTCACAAAATAATGTAATTTAACCACAATTACGAAAATCACTCAAACAAAATAAAATGTAAGCCACTTCAGGGCATTATGGTACAATATGGGATTTACTCGTCGTAACGTCAGAAATGGCGTGTCTACATCACTGTGAATTTGAAACTAGCTATCGGCCCTATTCTCACAAACACAGCAATATAGAAAGCATACTAAACAGCAATGTATATGTCTGAACGAGCACGTACCTCCACGACTAGGCGTGGGGAAGAACTCCTGGCCGATTTCCGAACAACCCCAATACACAAATGAGTAACTTTACAATTTCAGAACTGAACACCCACTCCACACAGGGTGGTATCGGGCTACAATTGATAATTTTGGGGTTGCTGGAACCCGGTTTGACGGGCCACACTCGCAGGAGGTGAGGGACGCGTGTCGGAGCCGCTCGGGTACACCGACGGAAAGCCGACCCGGTGCTATCCACGTTGGTCACCCTGCGCAGCGAACTTGCGGAGGCTGGTACGGCCAGATCCAATACCCGATCGGAGCGCTGTTTATTGGAGAATGTCCGTAACAGGATGTAGTTTCTTCACTCCGAAGTGCGTGATCAGATCTTTTCAGATCTGGGCGCAGTAACGTTTCTTCTCAGCTTCTAGTTTTGAGCTCCCAGAACGATGCAGTGATACGGTAAAATGATGGAAAAATAGCTGCCGATGTCGGATTGAGACGTTATTTATGGGAGATTGTTGGCGACGTCAAGAGGAAGACGTACTCCAAAGATCCCTCACAGATCTTGACCGGCTGAGTCGGGGTGGACTCTGGAAGTCGGCTCTGTTTTGGGGCTGGATCTGCTCAGATCTCTTGCGCGATCTCACAAGATTCGCCGCCACGAACAGCACGGTGATCAGATCGAGGCAAGATCTATGGCAACGCGAAGATGACTTGAAATCCTACGATCTCTCTTCAGGAACCAACTTCAGGTGGCATCGGTGTTTGGCTGGAGAATTTAAAACACAGTCACCTCCAGATCTGGGCAGCAATCTGGAACCGATCTGTGCGCCTCCACGAAACGAACCGTTGCCGTTGCTCACGAACTCCGATTGATGCGAAACCAGCGCTGAAATTTTCCTAACTTGCAGAGGTATCTCTGGGATTTTTTGTGGAAAAAGAAGATAAGAGGAAGAGGGGGATACGAGGTTGAGTCACATGACCCAAATCTGTCCCGTCACAGGACTGCAACCAGGGAATCACTCCCAAGAGAATCACTCTCTAATGCACTTTTCTCTTAACAAAACTTCATTAGCTTCTGCACACACAACATGCAAGGCTTTAAATAGACAAATACAAGGGGTATAGGGGAGGGGACTTGCGTAAGATGCAAGAAGGGGGAGGGGTGCGCATGGATTAAGACCCTTGGTGAAAGGGAAAGGGGGACAAGGGGACATGGTTGCTCACCTACCCTTTGAAATTCCAAGTAAAGAAGGTAGGTGGTAGGTGGCAGCCATTAAAACTTGACCAGCAGCCATCTAATACTCCATGTGGTAAATGAAGGTGGGAAGAAAAATAAAATCAAACAAACTAGCCTAATATGCCAAAAGAGGGGGCGCCCCCTACTTGGGCTTTGAATGGGCCAATGTTGGCCATGGCTTACCCAAGCCCAATCCAACCAATATGGCTTAAGGCCATTCCACCCTTGAGAGCCCATGAGTGAAGGGAGCCCATTCTAGATAGCCCATGTAGAAAGGAAGCCCACTTGGGCCATAATGGCTTATGGATCCATTACAATGGACCAATGCCACTCCTTTCTCTTAAGGGCCTTAACCAATTGGCCCTTTAGGAGCCTTACAACTAGCCCATTGGAAAATTACAAATACAATAACCATTACAAGCCCAATTCAATGCCAAAAAAGGTCCAAATTCAAGCCAAATTGTCCCCATTTTGAAGAGAAGCCGATGTAGTCCACTTGGTGCTCCGCGTATGGCACCGTCGGTTCGCCGACGTGTCACTTGATCGCCCTGGTGTCCGCACCAATTCTCCCTGGGTGGGAGGAACTCGACCCCGTCGAGTAAGGGTCTCGAAGCTTGCGCTCTCCGCATGTGATCAAGGGGTTGGTCATCCTGGGGCATCCTCGCCAACACACTAGGACATGTGGGTATGCGCCATTCCTTGTGGTGATCACCTGCTCATTCAGTATACAATCTATATGCATGCGTTGAGGCTGGAAGAGGTGTACTCTCGGGTGAGGGGTCACTCCCAATAGAAAGATAAAGCTCGAAACTCACTAGGGATCACCGCGGGTTCCAATATGCTACCAGAGGAAACATGGAATGTCGAATTGACACCATCATCGTTCGGTAGTTCAATATCGTACGCTTTCGGACCCACTTGTTTCTTAACCCGGAAAGGGTGGGTATCGTGGACTTAGAGTTGCTTTACGGCCCCAAGAGGAACCGTTCAGGTATGACCCTGATCATGATGTACTCTCCCTTTTGAACTCACGGACATGTAGCATGCATCAGCTAATTCCTTATGCGCGCATGGCTGGCCTTTGATTGGGACACGACTTATGCAAACCATATGCATGAAAGAAAACAAACCGTAGAAACAAACACACACATGACCTTAGACATATGTATGGTTATGCAGACCATGCATATGCAATGGTGGACCAGGACACCCGAACATGTGCCCTATATACACTAGTGGCAACCGGTGGTTGGCGGAAAGTGGGACTCCTAGACATCCTACTTTGTCCCTAGCATGCAGCTGCCCATTGGATTTGGGAGACTTGGGAGGGCTAGGAGGGCCGGATGTAGGTGTATCGGGCTTAGTGGGCATAGGTGACCCGACCCGTGGGAAAGGGGTGTGAAAGTGGACTTCCTCGACAAGATATAAAGGAAGTGATGGGTCACGAGGCCCACTAGAGAAGGGGTCGAATGGGTCAAAGAGTGTGTGACCCCCCGGTTCCTCCATTACATAGTCCCATGTTTGAAATTCATGAAGGTGATGGTCACCTCCATCCATCGTGGTAGATGGGACAGTGTATAGAAGATATGGCTCCTCCCTCGAGATAAAAGGGGTGAAGTCGGGCTCAACCGGTAGCGGGAGGAGTAGAAGAACCTCCGTGGTAACATGACCCACGGTGTACACGGAGGTAATGGACCCTAAGGTGGGATGGGTGAAGCTACGACCGGTGGGTCGGTCAAACCCTAGGGCCAACAAGTGCGTGAATGCCAACTGCCGGTCTAACCCTTTAAGAAGGTCGTCCAATATATCCACATAGTGACTAGACCGGAAGGTGGTGTGAATGGGGACCCGGTGACCTGAAAAAGAAAGACGACCCGCGCTTCTGCCTGTACCACCGGATGCTCGGGCACACTATTGAGGACTGCTACGTCTTCAAAGACGTCATTGAGTCCTTAATCAAGAATGGGGAACTGGACATGGGGGAGCACAAGGTAGACCCCCCGCAGCCGCATGAGCTGCCCAACATAACCTCCACCGTCAACATGGTCTCATTATACCAGGAGTTGCCTGAAGAGTGGGCGGAGGCCAGCACCGGCGCCACTTATGAAACTTTTATTATGGCCCCGGCTCAAGACCAAGGAGGTTGGCAGCCCGTACCCAGGAAGAATAGAAGAGGACGGATTCCTCGGCCCACCCCAGAAGTTCATGTGAGGGGTGTGACACCCCGGCCGGCACCGCCCCTGGTAAACCCGGTCTGGCAGGACACGGCCCCTCGGCTAGTCATGAGGCGGCCAACTCACAACAAAAAGAAACACATCCCGATGCGGACGCACAAGAAGACTAGCCCGGCGGTTGAAAGACTCCATGCTGTTATTGATGGACTGGAAGATTATGAACAACCCGAAATTCAGCCCTTGGAGCTGAAAGAATATGTCCCATGGGAGGAGTTCGAATCACTCGAATTGGCTCCAGGAGCAGAAACTGAAGCAGAGAAAGAACCTCCCCTGTGGGGTGGACTTCCCCAAGAGCAGCCGCCGGCTACAGCAGGAAAGAATGAGAAGAAGAGAAGGCCCAAGAGCAAGAAGAGAAAGGAGGTTGTCGTCGCCTGCAACACCCTCTCGGCATTGTTCGACACTGCCCTCTCCCTGGAAGAAAAAGAAGAAGAGCCACCCCATGAGCCGACAGAGGTTGACCAGGCTGAAGCATCCGCTTCCCAACACGCCACCAGGTCGGGAAGGAAGTGGGGGCGCCCTCCTCAGGATAACCTCAACATCATGCTCAGGGGAGAGCAGCCATACCAGGTCCCCGAGCCCAAGGTTCGAGGCGTCGAGAACCCTCCCCCGTTAGGTCTCTATCCCGAAGGAGCCAGGAGCCAGGGCACCCCTTCATTCGCCGAGTTTCTGTTGGCCCGAGCAGAGAGGCAGGCACGCTCCCAAGGGTCTCCTTCGACCAAAGAAGCAAGCGGTCCCCAAGCTCCACCAGCGGCAACCCCTCCTCAGCCAGGGGAGGAATTTGACGGTGTCCCGAACCTCGCCGAATTTATGCAAGAAAAGGAGGAAGTCCAGCAGGCCCCACAGGCTCAACAGGCTATGACGGAACCCGCAAAGGAGGCATTCGCTGATCCAGCACCCCAGTTCCAAGCTGGGGGCAGGCGTAGTAAGGCCGAAGAGATGAAGTTACTCAAGGTGCGGGTTGTAGACCGAATAGTCAGACACCTCAAGAAGATCCCGGCCCGATTTACCATATGGGAGATGCTGTCTTTGGATGAAGAAACATGGCAAGCCATCATTGCCGCACTCCAGACGCCAGCACACCTTGAAGCCTGTCTGGCAGAAATATCACCTAAAGTGGCTGTGGCTTTCACAGAAGATGACATGCTCCTGCCCACCTGCAGTCATAGCAGATCCTACATGAAAGGGCAACTGAATGGCCAGCCTATCAACAGGGTCCTGATTGACCCAGGGGCGGCAGTGAATATACTCCCCTACCGGGTGTACCAAAAGCACTACTTTGACGTACACCTGGTTGAGGTCAAGAATGTCAAGATTGCTGATTTCAACCAGAAATGTGAGGTGCCCATGGGGGTCGCAGAATTCAACTTGACCTTTGATGATTTCACCACCAAGGTCCAGTTCCAGATCATCAACTTCAACACCTCCTATAAGGCATTGCTTGGCCGGCCCTGGTTACACCAGAACAGAGTGGTGCCTTCCACCCTGCACCAATGCATCAAGTACCCTTGCGAGGGGAAGGAAGTCAGAATCTTCGCCGATCTCCACCCGTTCGAGGTGCTCGAGTGTCACTTGTCAGATGCCAATCTGTACTTAGAGAAGGCGAAGCAAGCTCCCCAGTCCGCCCAAGACAGGGGAAAGAAGAAAGTGGAGTCGGATAGTTGGTTTCCTCCGCCGCCCCCAGACTATGTGGCTCCCCCACATGTACCATTCATTGCACAAGAAGGAGGGGTATTCAAGGCAGCTCCTCTCGCCATCTATCCCACACCGGGGACGCCTTGCCTCGAAGACCTGCTGGAGGATGTCAGAGTCCCGCCAGGGATCATCAAGCCCATAACAGAAGTTGACTGTCAAGTAGCCGAGCAGCTGAAAACCTTTGAGGTGCCTAACCCTGAAGGACCACCCACTATCTTTTATGTTGCCAGGGAAAAGCCAATCAGGGAAGACGATGATTGCCGATTCCCTGACGAGTTGCATGACCCACACGTCCCCATCGCGGGACTCCCTCACATGACCGACCGGGCAGTCAGAGTGGTCAGAAAGCAAAAGATTCCCCCCTACCAACCCTTCAGCCGGAAAGAAATGTTCGAAAGGATGTGGAACCCGCCAAACCTGGATCAGCGGCTGCTACAAATCACTAAGCACCCCGGCCTGGGTTTTTCACTAGAAGATTATTATGAAACTGACGTTATATCGGTTTCGGCCCTGTCCGGCGAGGGCTCCGCTGAAGCTGCAAACTTGCGGGAAGCCCGTCAAGATGAATATTCCACGCCGTCGACTGAGGAGGCGCAAGACAAAGAAGTGTTCCTTTGGAACCCTCTCCGCCGCCGCTACATGGGGAAGACTTCCTCCTTTTCTGAGGGGTTGACCTCGAAGGATCACACCACCAGGGCACCCTCACCCCGGCCTGTTGGCGAAGCAAGGAGTAGTAGCATGGGCCATGATCCGAATTCTCCTCGATACGACCCCGTCATGTACGCCTTATACCATAGGCAGCAACGGGAGATCGAGATGTTAAAGGCACGGCTGACCGAGTTAACCTCGGTAGTGGCCGACCTGATCAAGGGCTCTCACCGTCCATGGGGTGGCAACGCGTCTCGGTCCCGAGACGCCAGTCCTGACGCTTCCATCCGGTCAAGGAGGGAAGCAAGAGATACGGCGAGCCCTTCAGCCGGGTGGCCAGCCAGGCGAGGCCTGACACTCCAAGAGAAGCTGCAGAAGCCCTACTCCTTCCCAAGAGAGAAGACTCGGGGTATCTTTGATTGGGCCTGCCATTACGGCAAGGTCTCCCTACCGAGGTCCAAGAGGCCGCAGGATGCCCGAAGAAGTGGGGACCCACTATTCTGTCCCTATCACTAGATACTGGGTCACGCCATTGAAGACTTCTATATCTTCAAAGACATTGCTCAAGACCTCATTGACAGGGATGAGCTCAAAATGGGCGATTATGTGGTAGCCCCACCGCGCCCCCACGGGACGGGCAGCCCCATAAGAGGAGCCTATACAATATCTATCCAGTACCAGGCTCCTGAAAATGCAGCTGCCCCAGCCCCCGCCGAGGCTGTCTATAATGAGTACATAGAAGATCCCGAGGCGGCCCCGTGCCTATCTACGCCGGGGAACCCCGTGGACTCACCAACTGTGGCCTAGGAAGAACGCGAGGTGAACGCAGCCTCCACACCCAATCATGAGGAACAAGAAGAAAGGGACGGCATCATCGAGCCCGAGGGTGATGAAGACCAAGACTTTGTTGATTTGTCGCCGGCCCCGCCGAAAATTGAAGATGGCGGCCAGGCCACCGTTGACGAGTTGGTTGAGATCAATCTTGGCTCAGAAAGTGACCCTAAGCCAACCTTTCTGAGTGCTCTCATACCCCCGCAGGAAAGGGAACAATACATGAAGCTACTGCAAGAATTTCAGGATTGCTTTGCCTGGAGCTACAAAGAAATGCCCGGACTCAGCCCTGAAGTGACTCAGCACATTTTGGCCATTGATCCCAAGATGGAGCCAGTGAAGCAGTCTCCCCGGCGTATGAGGCCAGAATTGATCAACCAGATCTGCAAGGAGGTTGACAAGCTCATAGACGTCGACTTCGTGGAAGAAATCCAATACACTACCTGGCTGGCCAACATCATGCCGGTAAAGAAGAAGAATGGACATATCAGGATCTGTGTTGACTTTCGCGACCTGAATAAGGCCTGCCTGAAAGATGACTTCCCGGTGCCCATCACCAAAGTGATGATTGATGCGACCACTGGCCATGAGGCCTTGTCTTTTATGGACGGGTCATCCGGCTATAATCAAATATGGATAGCCGACCACGACCGGATTCACACGGCCTTCAAATCGCCTAAGGGGGTATTCCACTACAAGAGGATGGCCTTCGGCCTCAAGAACGCCGACGCCACATACCAGCGGGCAATGACCAAGATATTCGACGAGCTGATGTATAGCAAAGTCGAATGCTACATTGATGATCTAGTCATCAAGACCAAGGAAAGGGGTGATCATCTGGATAACCTCAGGGTCATCTTCCACAGGCTCCGATAGTACGGGCTGAAGATGAACCCCATGAAGTGCGCCTTTGGTGTCTCCAGCAGGAAGTTCCTCGGCTTCATTGTCCGGCGCAGAGGGATCGAGATTGACCCCTTTAAGATAAAGGCCATCCAGGAGTTGCCTCCTCCGAGGAACCTGGGAGAGTTGAGGTCTCTACAGGGTCGACTAGCTTACATTCACAGGTTTATCTCCAACCTATCGGGGCGCTGCCAACCCTTCCACAGATTGATGATGAAGAATGCACCCTTTAGTTGGGGTCCCGAATGCCAGCACGCGTTCAACCAGCTAAAAGAGTACCTAAAGACCCCGCCCGTCCTGGGGCCACCTGCCAAAGGCAAACCGCTTATTCTCTATATAGCGGCTACCGAATATTCACTAGGGGCAATGCTTGCCCAAAATAATGACGAGGGGAAGGAGCTGGCTCTCTACTACCTCAGTCGAAGATTGGTGGGAGCAGAGGCCAAGTACACCCCGATTGAGAAGATTTGCCTTGCATTGGTCTTTGCAGTCAAGAAGCTGAGGCACTATATGCTGTCCCATGAAGTGAGTTTAATATCCAGAGCCGATCCCATCAAGCACATTCTCTCCCAGCCAGTTCCGAAGGGGCGCCTGGGCAAATGGGTCGTACTGCTCATGGAGTTCAACATCACCTACGTGCCGCAGAAGGCCGTTAAGGGGCAAGCCGCCGCGGACTTCTTCGCAGCACACCCTGTGTCCGAAGACTCCCCATTGGCCACGGAGCTGCCCGAAGATGAAACACTGGAGGTGGACCAGGTCCAACAAGCCGTTTGGCAGTTGTACTTCGACGGGCCCTCGAGAACAGAAGCGACCCCATCTGGACGCACCAAGGTACGGGCCGGAGCCGGCATCATCCTCAAATCGCCAGATGGGAAAGTGTTATACACTTCCTACTGTATCAGCAAGCCTTGCACGAATAATGAAGCAGAATATGAAGCTCTGATCATTGGCCTCCAGGTGGCCCTCCAAATGGAGATCAAAACGCTCCAAGCATTCGGTGACTCGCTGCTGGTCGTCAAGCAGGTACAGGGGCAGTTTGACGTCCAGAAACCCGAGTTGCTCCCTTATCACGCTAAGGCAAAGGGGCTCATAGAGCGGTTCTACCTCCTCGAGATAGGCCATGTCGCCAGAGGAGAGAATGCACAAGCCGACGCCCTGGCAAATTGGCGAGCTCACTAGTAGTGCCGCAAGATGGATCACTCAACATCCAAGTGATAAATCAGCGCCAGGTACCCAACATGGTAGAAGAAGAACTAGAAGAAGAGGAACTGGAGGTCGCTGCGGTGGAAGCTGTCGGCCTACCTGACTGGAGAGACCCTCTGATGCAGTGGTTCAAATACCAGCAACTGCCCAAGCAGAGAGAAGAGAAGATCAAGCTAATTAGAACCAAGGACTCTTATGATCTCCGAAACGGAATATTATTCCGAATTGTGGTCGACGCCAAATAGAAATTACTCCTCCGATGCTTGTCCACTGAAGAAGCCTGGAGGGTCATGAAGAAAGTCCATGCCGGGACAGCTGGTGCACACTAGGCAGAACCGAAAATGAAGATTGAAATAAAGAAGCTCGGCTACTATTGGCCGGCAATGTTCGACGACTGCTGCAAATATGCTAAGTCGTGTCAGAAGTGTTAGGAGCATGCCACCATACCCAGAAGGCCGCCCGTGCAGCTGCATCCAACGATGCCCAGTTGGCCGTTTGCCCAATGGGGAACATACGTCGTGGGTCCCTTACCCACGTCATCCGCCGGCTGCAAGTACATTTTGGCGGCAACTGATTATTTCTCCCGTTGGGCGGAGGCCGTCGCCTTAAGGGAGGTTACCGGAGAGATCGTAGTCAGATTTGTCCGTCGTAACATCATATTCCGGTTTGGCGCCCCCGACCGGATTGTCTCAGACAACGGTAGCCACTTCCGCAACCAGAAGGTCTACCGACTGGCGAAAAAGTACAAAATTGATTGGAGGACATCGACTCCTTACAATCCACAGGCTAATGGGCTGGCTGAAGCTTTTAATAAGACACTCTGCACCCTTCTGGCCAAGACCGTTAGCTCTAACAAAAGGGACTGGGAGGAGAAGATGTACGAGGCGCTATGGGCATACCGGACCGTATACAAAACCCCGACAGGCTGCTCGCCTTTCTCTTTAGTATACGGCTCGGAGGCAATTGTCCCCGTCGAATTGGATATACCTTCCCTCAGGGTCGCCATTCAGCATGGGCTTATCCATAAAGGGCATACCAACGTCTAGCGAAGACTCGAAGAGCTCTCCAGTCTGGAAGGAAAGCGGCTTCAGGCCCAACAGAACATTCAGGTCTACAAGGCCCGAATGGCGCGCGCCTTTGACAAGCTCGTCAAGGAACCCGAATTCAAGAAGGGCGACCTTGTCATGGTCAAGAGAAGAGATGTCATGGCCGCCAACCCCAAGGGTAAGCTGTAAGGCCCGTGCCTTAATGAATCCTTAATGGATTTTGTTCTAATATTTGTTCTGGAATTTTCGGTTATTTTTCTGGATTTTTAGGAATTTGTCTGGCATTTTTCTGGATTTATTCGGGGTTAATTGAGAGTTATTAGAATTAATAAGATTTATATATATAATAATTATATTATATATATTTATTTTATTTTATTTTTATTTTAACCCTCACCCTCACCCTCTCTCCCCCGTCGATCTCTTTCTCACCTCACACTCTCTCTCTCTCCTCTCGCTGATCGTCTCTCTCCCCTCCCTGGGAAGCAGGCTTTTTGGCGTCGGATTGAAGCGTGGGAGGTACCGATGGATTCCTCGCGTCGAGAGGAACGCGTAGGTGCCCACTTCGGCGTGGTTTGATGATCGGGGGAGCGTGGTGGAGCTTGAAGGCTCGGTGAGTCTACCTCCTTGCATGCGGTGTTCTTGGCCGTTTCGACTCGCAAGAGGTAGGGGGATGGAATCCTGATCTCGCTAGGATCATTTCCTATGGCTAGTTCAGTTGATTAGAGCCCCGTGGCATGCTTAATGTTCATATTTCCCAATTTGGGGGTTTTAGCTTAATTCTTGATTTTAATGCTTATTAGGCGTTGCATGTGATGTTTTTAGGTGTTATCATGTTGTATGGATTGCATGGTTTGACAGGTTACAGGTTCCTACGGCGTTACCCGACGATTTCTATCGTCCGGGGGGGCTCCGGTTTTCAAACCGAACCCGCCCGTATCCCAGGTGGTGTGACGGTCCTGCCAGGAACCGTCACACTTCTGGCGGTCCATATTGGACGCGTTACTTCAAAGTAACAGCCCGTCGGGGGTGCGTTACATTGAAGGTAACGGCGGGGCTCCCGACCGTTGTTTTCTCCTTGAATTACGTTGACCAGGTCAGGCGGTTAGCCTGACGGCTAGTCGGCCGGCCGTCGTTTTAATCCGACGTGCCTAGGCTAGTGCGTCGCTTCGCCTGCTTGCGATTTTGAGCGCGGCACGTTGATTTGCGGCCTCGGGTGGAAGTAACGGCGGGGATACAACGTGTCACGTTGAAGCGATGCGCTGAGCCCCTACCTCCACTTTCCCTTTTAGGTCTCTTGAGCTGGAACTCGGGTGGGAGTAACGGATGGGGACTAGTGCGTCGTTCTTGAAGTAACGCGCTGGCCTCCGACCGTTATTTGCAAATAGCGCATGGGCAGTCGACCGCCGCATGCCTGTTGGTCCCCTAAAATTGCCAGCCCTTTCGTTATGCGTGCCACTCCGTTTATGCGCCAGATTTACATTATTGTATTATATAATGGCATGTTTTTAATACCAATTGAGTAGCTTTTCTGTCCATGCAATGGAGCCACTGTTGTTGCCCTAAGTCTGTTGAGTACCGACCCGCTTGAGGATAGCGGAGGGGTGTTTCCCATACACAGTTTGTAAGCTAGTTCCGTGGGCTCCCAGCCAATGGTAGCGTCCTACCAAGGGAGAAAACTAGCTAGAGGGCCTGGCTCAGGCTAGAGTCAGTGTGTGCACACGTGGTCGGAGACTGTGGACTGACATCGACGGGTGCCACTCCGACTGGTCACTTGGTTTGGTACTGTTTGCGCGCTCAGCTTGTCGCTTTGTCGACTGCGAGTGCTTGAGACGCAGTGTAAGTCGTCAGTGGACGCTTCTGGTTTCTGCTCCAGTGGTTGTTCTTGTTTGGATTAGTTAAGGCTTATTCTATTTGGTAGATTTAGTTTCAGTCGCTTGCATTTATTTAGCTTTGGCATGTGTTAGCTGTTATACTTGCTTAGTTAGAGTTTACAGCTTTACTTGAGTAGCTTATTCATGCCAATGCCTGCTAGTTTAATTAAATGCATGCTCTAATTGCCTTTATTTATGCATGAATGCATGATTAGTGCGAGGTAGGGATCCCCGTGACCCCTACTGAGTCTGGCTGTGACTCACCCTTTCTCCTTTCAGGTGAGCCGCGCCCGTCATCTCCCGGTGCTTCCTGAGCTGTTTTGGAGACCGCGTCTAGCTGCCAGCTGTAGTCGGGCCGATTTTTGAGGCTTTTCTCGTACTTGTGCCGGGGTATGCCCCGTGTAGTTGTACCTTGTGGGCTAGTGCTTTGGTTTATCTGGACTAGTATATATATATCACTCTGGTTATTTTGAATTGCTTCCGCACTTGTGTTAATTTTGTCACTTAATTGTATATTGCGCGTTCCAAATTGTAATTCGTTATACATACCCCTCAGCACTTTCCTCCTAACCTTTCAGGGGCCTTATCAGCCTCTTGGGTGGCTTCCCCAGTTCTTGGTATCGGTATATCGATGTTATCGGTGTCTCGGTATCCTGAACTCTGGGTCGTCACAGTTGGTATCAGAGCGTAAGTTGAGGATTGTATAAGGAATTGGAATTTGCGCTTGTCCAGAGCTAGTCCTTGGTTTCGTCTATTGCTGGCATAGGATGTTTTCCGTATAATTAATGGGTTTTATTGTTGATTTATGTTTTGGCAGTGTAATTATGCCTCCTCGTCGAGGAAGACCTCCTCGAGTTCCTCGAGTTCCTCGAGATGCGCCCCGGGAAGATAGTGGTTCTGCACCTCCTCCTGCAGTTCCAGCTGTTCCAATTGCTCCTCCAGCGCCGATCATTGCTCCTCCTGTTGAAGTGCCTGGCAGTCGAGGCAAGGCTTTGAAGGAATTCCTGATGTTCAACCCGCCTGCGTTCGATGGTCAAGCTGATCCAGAAGTGGCAAGGCAATGGTTGGATGTGATCGAGCGGGTGTTTGTCTCGATGGAATGTGTTGAAGATGAAAAAGTTATGCTTGCTGCTTTTCAACTCCAGGGTACATCCATTATGTGGTGGAAAGCCGAGTGGCAGATCGCTTTTCATTCAAGACCTCTTTGGCAGATCACTTGGGCAGAGTTCGTTGCTGCTTTCGAGCATGCTTACACTCCTGCCTGTTTGCAAATGGCGAAAATGTATCAATTTATGGAGCTGACGCAGGGCAGTATGACGGTGCTTCAGTATCGAAATAAGTTTATGGAATTGGGTCAGTATGCGCCCCATGTGCTGGCCAGTGAAGCTTTGAAAACCCAGCAATTTTTGCGAGGTTTGAGGCCCGAGTTGAAGATGCCCCTCATTGCCAGTCGTGTTGCAGACCTGGATAGTGCGTGCCAGACTGCGGTGGCACTTGAGCTGGAGATGACGAGACCGGGTGGATATCCTCAGGCAGGGTCAGTTCAGCCCGCAGTACAGTCTCAGCATGCTTACCGACCGCCAGTGCCAGGTGTTCCCTCAGTCCAGTCAGAGGTTAGCGGTGCTTCCTCTCCTTCCAAACCCAAGTTCAAAAGGTTCAAGAAGAAGAAGAAGTTTTTCCAGCAGCCGTCCGGTACAGATTCTGTTCAGCAGCCGACAGCACCTTCTTCTCAGACTCGTCAGAGCTCAGCTGTCAGTCAGCCGTGGACGTGTCGGAGATGCGGTGGTCATCACAAGCGCCAGCCGTGTTCTCTTCCCGTTGTTTTCTTTCGGTGTGACCAGGCGGGTCATGTGGTTCGGGATTGCCCGCTGAGGCCGAAGCAATTGCAAGCTCCTCAGTTTCCTCAACCTCAGCAGCCGCAATTCAGACCTCCTCCTGCACCGCAAGCTCAACAGTTCTTCTCTCAAGCGTCGGCGTCTTCTCAGCAATCCTCGGCCGGATCTAAGAAGCAGAAAGGCAAGGTTACTCATTTGACTAGAGCTGATGCTGTGGCGTCCCATTTGGTTGAAGGTACGATTATGCTTTATGGTCATTCAGCTCGTGTCTTATTTGATTCTGGTGCTTCTCACTCTTTTATTTCTGAGGATTTCATGGCATGTATTGAGGAACCGACTTCAGAGATAGCTTGTGAGATGTATGTTGAGATGCCTTCTGGAGATTTCATGATTACACCTTTGTGTCTGGAAGAGTCTCCTGTGATGATTGATAATCACCAGTTGCCGGCGAGATTGTATGCATTGCAGCTGGCAGATTATGATGTTATTCTGGGAATGGATTGGTTGGAGCATTATGGAGCTGTGGTTGACTGTAGATCGAAAAAAGTCTATTTTCAGCCACAGGGGAAATCAGCTTTTTATTTCCAAGGTATTCGATCCCGTTCTTCTCGTATGATTATTTCTGCTATTCGAGCCTTTAGGTTGCTTAGTGCAGGTTGCCAGGGGTTTCTTGCTTCGGTGGTTGCTGTTGAAAAATCACGACAGGAAGTCAGTGATATTCCTGTTGTTTGTGAGTTCCCTGATGTGTTTCCTGACGAGTTGCCAGGCTTGCCCCCAGAGCGAGAGATAGAGATGGTGATTGAACTGATTCCAAGTACAGGCCCATTAGCGAAGGCACCGTACCGTATGGCTCCAGCTGAATTGAAAGTACTGCGAGCACAGCTACTTGAGTTACTGGAAAAGGGCTATATTCGCCCCAGCTTTTCTCCGTGGAGTGCTCCAGTGTTGTTTGTGAAGAAGAAAGATGGAAGCCTGAGACTTTGTATTGATTACAGGCAGCTGAATCAGGTGACTATCAAGAATAAGTATCCGCTTCCCAGGATTGATGATTTGTTTGACCAGTTACAGTCTGCTACTATCTTTTCACGGATTGATCTTCGGTCTGGCTATTTTCAATTGCGGATCCGGGAATCCGATGTGGAGAAGACTGCTTTCAGCACTCGTTATGGTCATTTTGAATTTCTGGTTATGCCGTTTGGTTTGACTAATGCCCCAGTAGCTTTTATGGAGCTAATGCAGCGTATCTTTCGTCCATTTCTTGATCAGTTTGTGGTGATTTTTGTTGATGATATTTTGATCTATTCTGCCTCTGATGAACATCATGTGCAGCATTTGAGGATCGTTCTGCAGACTCTAAGGGATCACGAGCTTTATGCGAAGTTCAGTAAATGTGAATTCTGGCTTCGGGAAATTCATTTTCTTGGTCACGTGATTTCTGGTGATGGAGTGGCAGTGGACCCTGCAAAAATTGATGCTGTTTTGAGTTGGCAGAGACCGAGAACTGTGACAGAAATACGAAGCTTTTTAGGTTTGGCTGGGTACTACCGCAGATTTATCCAAGATTTTACGAAGATTGCAGCCCCGATGACTAGACTGACTCGTAAAGATGTACCTTTTGTCTGGTCGGATCAGTGTGAGGCTAGCTTTGTTGAATTGAAAAGGCTATTGACTTCTTCTCCTGTGTTGACTTTGCCTTCCGACTCGGGTGGTTTTCTGGTCTGTACGGATGCTTCTCAAGTAGGTTTGGGTGCAGTGCTGATGCAACATGGTAAAGTTATCGCATATGCATCTCGGCAATTGAAACGACATGAAGAAAATTACCCCACTCATGATCTGGAGCTAGCTGCAGTTATTTTTGCCTTAAAGATCTGGAGACATTATCTGTATGGTGAGAAATTTCAGATTCTTACTGATCACCAGAGTTTACAGTATATATTCTCCCATAAAGATTTGAATCTCAGGCAGCGCCGATGGATGGAATTCATGAAAGACTTTGACTTTACAATCTCCTATCAGCTGGGTAAAATGAATGTTGTGGCTGATGCTCTGAGCAGGAAAGCGCAGGTCAGCCATTTGTTGCTTCATGAATGGAAATTGTGGAAATGGCTTCCGAGCGAGGCATTCAGTGTAGAGTTTCCTTCTGATCCGAAGATGGCAGCTTGTGCTAGTTTGACTTTGGGTTCGGCTTTATATCAGCAGATTAAAGAAGCCCAGCAAGCGGATTCTGATTTAGCCCGTGTTATATCAAGATATGATGTGGAACTTGATGGCGAGCTGGTTGTCAGTTTTCAGGGCAGATGGTATGTTCCCGCTGATGAGGGGTTGAGGCATGAGATTCTGAGTGAAGCCCATGGTTCCCGTTTTGCTATTCATTCAGGTGTCACCAAGATGTATCAGAATTTGAAAAAGTAGTTCTGGTGGCCGGGTTTGAAGAAAGACGTGGCTATATTTGTTTCTAAATGCTTGACTTGTCAGCAGGTTAAAGCCGAACATCAAAAACCAGGTGGTTTGCTTCAGCCGTTAGAGGTTCCGATGTGGAAATGGGACCATGTTACTACAGATTTTGTGGTGGGTTTGCCTCGGACTTCTCAAGGTTTTGATGGTATCTGGTTGCTTGTCGACAGATTGACTAAAACTGCCAGATTGTTGCCGATTAAGGTTGCTTGGAATGTGCAGCGGTTGGCCGAGCTGTATGTGCAGAGGATCGTGCCACTGCATGGAGTTCCTGTTTCACTTGTGTCAGATCGTGACCCACGTTTTACCTCTGACTTCTGGCGTAGTTTCCAGAAAGCTTTGGGCACTGAATTAGCTTTCAGTTCAGCGTATCACCCTCAGTCAGATGGACAGTCAGAGAGGACTATTCAGACTCTGGAAGACATGCTGAGATTGTGTTGCCTTGATTGGCAGGGGTCGTGGAGTCAGTATTTGCCACTTGTTGAATTTGCTTATAATAACAGTTTTCACTCCAGTATTGGAATGGCTCCTTACGAGGCACTTTATGGTCGTCCTTGTCGAACTCCTCTGAATTGGTTTGATGTTGGAGACAGACTGTTGATAGGACCCGACATGGTGCATCAATGTTCTGATGTGGTTCGTCTGATCAGGCAGAGATTGTTGACGGCTCAGAGTCGACAGAAAAGTTATGCAGATCAGCGCAGACGCCCACTACAATTTGAGCCAAGAGATATGGTGTTTGTTAACATATCTCCGATGAAGGGTGTTTCCAGGTTTGGGAAGCGTGGAAAGCTTAGTCCACGGTATGTTGGCCCTTTTCCAATTGTTGAAGCTATTGGTCAGGTGGCTTATCGTCTGCAACTGCCAGCGGCCATGCAAGCTATTCATGATGTATTCCACGTGTCTCAGTTAAGGAAATATGTGCCAGATGCTTCTCATGTTCTCGATGATTCAGTTTGGCCCGAGGTGACTGCTGATTTGTCCACGCCAGAATTTCCTATCAGAATTGAAGACCGTCGTGAGCAACGGTTGAGAAATAAGGTTATTCCTCTGGTAAAGGTTGCTTGGCAGCGTCACTCTGGTAATGAGTCCTCTTGGGAACGCGAAGATGAGATGTGTCAGCTTTTTCCCTTTTTATTCCAGTGAGGTATACGTCCTTTCTCAGTTTCCTCCTGTTTTTGTTATTGTAAATTTCGAGGGTGAAATTTTTATTAGGAGGGAGGGACTGTAAGATCCTTAATGGATTTTGTTCTAATATTTGTTCTGGAATTTCCGGTTATTTTTTTGGATTTTTAGGAATTTGTCTGGTATTTTTCCAGATTTATTCGGGGTTAATTGAGAGTTATTAGAATTAATAAGATTTATATATATATAATAATTATATTATATTTATTTATTTTATTTTATTTTATTTTTCTTTTAACCATCACCCTCACCCTCTCTCCCCCGTCGATCTCTTTCTCACCTCACACTCTCTCTCTCCTCTCGCCGATCGTCTCTCTCCCCTCCCCTGGGAAGCAGGCTTTTTGGCGTCAGATTGAAGCGTGGGAGGTACCGATGGATTCCTCGCGTCGAGAGGAATGCGTAGGTGCCCACTTCGGCGTGGTTTGATGATCGTGGGAGCATGGTGGAGCTTGAAGGCTCGGTGAGCCTACCTCCTTGCATGCGGTGTTCTTGGCCGTTTCGACTCGCAAGAGGTAGGGGGATGGAATCCTGATCTCGCTAGGATCATTTCCTATGGCTAGTTCAGTTGATTAGAACCCCGTGGCATGCTTAATGTTCATATTTCCTAATTTTGGAGTTTTAGCTTAATTCTTGATTTTAATGCTTATTAGGCGTTGCATGTGATGTTTTTAGGTGTTATCATGTTGTATGGATTGCATGGTTTGACAGGTTACAGGTTCCTACGGCGTTACCCGACGATTTCTATCGTCCGGGGGGGCTCCGGTTTTCAAACCGAACCCGCCCGTATCCCAGGTGGTGTGACGGTCCTGCTGTAGACACGCCATTTTTGACGTCTCCTGAGAAAGTCTCATATTACTATACGACGCCCCGCGACGGCTTACGCATTTCGAATCACTTGAGTACTTCCTTTTCTTGGGTCTTCTTCTGCCTTTTTCGGCATCTAGAATCGTCTCGTCACGGCATTCGGACAGCATCAACACCAGTCAGACGCATCAAGAGGTTCCGGAACCAAGAAGGTGTCTGCCGGGCGACCGCCGTTTGAGGACCCGGGTGGGTCTTAATGGGGGCGTCCAGGCCCCTGGACGCCCCCATCTTTTTAATTTATTTTATTATTTTCTCTGGGCCCAAACCAAACCAAATATATATATATTAATGGAGGCGTCCAGGCCCCTGGATGCCTCCATAAAAAACAAAAATAAAAAATGTGTGTAAAATGCCAGTTGGCATAAAAAACAAAAAATATAAATATAAATATAAATATATTAATGGAGGCGTCCAGGCCCCTGGACGCCTCCATAAAAACAAATATAAAAAAATTAAAATGCCAGCCTTGGCATAAAAGAAAAAATAAAAAGAAAAAATAATATATTTTTGGAGGCGTCCAGGCCCGTGGACGCCTCCATCAACTCTCTCACGGGCGCCGGCCACCGAACGACGGTTTGTCGTGTATGAAAAAATTCAAATTTTTAAGACGTCCAGCCACCTGGACGCGCCCATTTCTGAATCACGAGGCGCCGCTCACAAAACCACGCGTTGTGCCAAACCGCGTGTGGCCGTCGTCGGTATTCGGTGGACCTGTTTGAGGCGTCCGGGTCCCTGGATGTCTCCACAAAAGTATTCCAAAAAAATATATAAAAATAGAATAAAATATTAATTCAGCCCTGATGGAGGTGTCCAGGGTCCTGGACGCCTCCACCCTCCGTAGCTCTATAAATAGAGGCTCACCCCCTCAGTTCTGAAAGAGCTTCGAAGTGATCCGATAGGCTGCCGGAGCCTAGAGGCTACGAAGTCATTTTCTAACCCGTGGGTTCTTTTGTAGGTGGAGGTTCTGCCGGCTTCTCGGGTGCTCACGCTCGCGAGAGGAAGGTCGTCTTCATCCACCGCGCTTCCACGTCGTCCCCACGCTGCCGGAGCTCCGCCGGATTTCACCATCGGCACATCTAATAAGCCAATTCTTTCCTTTTCTTCGTAGTTCTTTTGCATTCATCATCTTGCATCCCCTATCCCCCTTCATAAGGGCACCTTTTCTTATACACTTCTTACATCCATCATCTCATTTTCCTCCTACTCGAGTCCGAGAGGGGTTTAAAAGATAACACCAACCAGGTGTGTGTCTTGCCATCATTTCGTTATTTTTATCGCAAGGATTTGAATACTACACCTCCATCTTTCTAATCCACTTGTCATTTGTTTGTCGTTGTTTTGCAAGGGTAGCCGAGGAAAGCCCTCTCCGTCGGCCGGCCGGAGGGAGAGGAAGAAGCAACCCGCCATCTCCCGCTCTTGAGGTAGGCGCGATCACTTTCTTATTTTGGGGTCTTTCGGCCCCTGGCGATCACATCTTGTTTTCGAGGCCGCGGCGAGTCACTTCCCCAATGGCCGTTTAAATTTCCGTTCTTATATTCTCTTTATATTCTGTTATATTCTGCTCATATTCTCGAGGCCGCGGCGAGTCACTTCCCCAATGGCCGTTTAAATTCACATTCTTATACGTTATATTCTTATCTGTTTATGTTCTCGAGGCCGCGGCGAGTCACTTCCCCAATGGCCGTTTAAATTCCCACTCTTTGTATTCTCTTTATATTCTGTCATCTTATTATCTGCTCATATTCTCGAGGCCGTGGCGAGTCACTTCCCCAATGGCCGTTTCAATTCTTGTTATTTAATTTCTGCACCATTCCCGTCCCCCCGAGGCCGCTGCGAGTCACTTCCCGCTATGGCCGTTTAACCCCCATATCTTGCTATATCACACTTGTCCCGCTCGCCCCACCGGAGCAATCTCCCGTGGTGGCCCCTTCTCTCTCTTCTCTTATTTCTGTGTCGCAGCAAATAAACACCAAAAAAAGAGGAGCCCGCGCGCTCCCCGTCTTCTCCGCTCTTCCCTGAACCGCGTGACGTCGCTCACACATGCCAGGAACCGTCACACTTCTGGCGGTCCATATTGGACGCGTTACTTCAAAGTAACAGCCCGTCGGGGGTGCGTTACATTGAAGGTAACGGCGGGGCTCCCGACCGTTGTTTTCTCCTTGAATTACGTTGACCAGGTCAGGCGGTTAGCCCGACGGCTAGTCGGCCGGCTGTCGTTTTAATCCGACGCGCCTAGGCTAGTGCGTCGCTTCGCCTGCTTGCGATTTTGAGCGCGGCACGTTGATTTGCGGCCTCGGGTGGAAGTAACGGCGGGGATCCAACGCGTCACGTTGAAGCGACGCGCTGAGCCCCTACCGTCACTTTCCCTTTTAGGTCTCTTGAGCTGGAACTCGGGTGGGAGTAACGGATGGGGACTAGTGCGTCGTTCTTGAAGTAACGCGCTGGCCTCCGACCGTTATTTGCAAATAGCGCATGGGCAGTCGACCGCCGCATGCCTGTTGGTCCCCTAAAATTGCCAACTCTTTCGTTATGCGTGCCACTCCGTTTATGCGCCAGATTTACATTATTGTATTATATAATGGCATGTTTTTAATACCAATTGAGTAGCTTTTCTGTCCATGCAATGGAGCCACTGTTGTTGCCCTAGGTCTGTTGAGTACCGACCCGCTTGAGGATAGCGGAGGGGTGTTTCCCATACACAGTTTGTAAGCTAGTTCCGTGGGCTCCCAGCCAATGGTAGCGTCCTACCAAGGGAGAAAACTAGCTAGAGGGCCTGGCTCAGGCTAGAGTCAGTGTGTGCACACGTGGTCGGAGACTGTGGACTGACACCGACGGGTGCCACTTCGACTGGTCACTTGGTTTGGTACTGTTTGCGCGCTCAGCTTGTCGCTTTGTCGACTGCGAGTGCTTGAGACGCAGTGTAAGTCGTCAGTGGACGCTTCTGGTTTCTGCTCCAGTGGTTGTCCTTCCTTGTTGTTTGGATTAGTTAAGGCTTATTCTATTTGGTAGATTTAGTTTCAGTCGCTTGCATTTATTTAGCTTTGGCATGTGTTAGCTGTTATACTTGCTTAGTTAGAGTTTACAGCTTTACTTGAGTAGTTTATTCATGCCAATGCCTGCTAGTTTAATTAAATGCATGCTCTAATTGCCTTTATTTATGCATGAATGCATGATTAGTGCAAGGTAGGGATCCGCATGACCCCTACTGAGTCTGGCTGTGACTCACCCTTTCTCCTTTCAGGTGAGCCGCGCCCGTCATCTCCCGGTGCTTCCTGAGCTGTTTTGGAGACCGCGTCTAGCTGCCAGCTGTAGTCGGGCCGCTTTTTGAGGCTTTTCTCGTACTTGTGCCGGGGTATGCCCCGTGTAGTTGTACCTTGTGGGCTAGTACTTTGGTTTATCTGGACTAGTATATATATATCACTCTGGTTATTTTGAATTGCTTCTGCACTTGTGTTAATTTTGTCACTTAATTGTATATTGTGCGTTCCAAATTGCAATTCGTTATACATACCCCTCAGCACTTTCCTCCTAACCCTTCAGGGGCCTCATCAGCCTCTTGAGTGGCTTCCCCAGTTCTTGGTATCGATATATCGATGTTATCGGTGTCTCGGTATCTTGAACTCTGGGTCGTCACATAAGCTGAATGAAAATTGGCTCGGACCTTACGTAGTCCAAAAAGTCTACGAAGGTGGAGCTTACGTAATTGTCAACCACCGCGGGGAAGTTCAATTCCCGCCTCTTAATGGAAGACACTTGAGACTGTACCAGGCTCCAGCACCCCCATTCGGTCAATAATATTATCCTTAGCCCGATTTTGGGAAAATTTACATGATTGCTGGCCGAACGACTTGATCACTATCCATGTTTTCAAAAAAAAAGAAGAGAAGAAAGAAAGAAGAAGAGAAAAAAAAGAGAGGAAGAGAAAGAAAAAAAGGGAGAAAAAGAGAAGAAGAGAAAAGAAAAAAAGAGAAGAAAAAAAGAGAAGAGAATAAAAAGAAAAAAAGAAAAAAGGAGAAAAAGAGAAGAAGAGGAGAAGAGGAGAAAAGAAAGAAAAAGAAGAAAAAGAAGAAAAGAGAGAGAGAGAGAGAAAGGAAAGAAGAAGAGAAAAGAACGGGGAAGAATAAAAGCAAAGAAAGGGGGGACGGTCCCCCGTCCTAAACCATCGTCCCGCGTCGGTAGGGATATTAAGAGGCAAATGGACCATGTCGGTCCCGCCACCTTGTTGACATCAATAAATATTCCCTATTGACTTGGACCCCCGTTCAGGTCATTGACTAAACAAACTCTTCTCTTCGTCTTCTCCGGGCGGTGACTATTCCCTCTCACTTGGACCCCCCGTTCAGGTCATTGACTAAACAAACTCTTCTCTCCGTCTTCTCCGGGCGGTGACTATTCCCTCTGACTTGGACCTCCCGTTCAGGTCATTGACTAAACAAACTCTTCTCTCCATCTTCTCCGGGCGGTGACTATTCCCTCTGACTTGGACCCTCTGTTCAGGTCATTGACTAAACAAACTCTTCTCTCTGTCTTCTCCGGGCGGTGACTATTCCCTCTGATTTGGACCTCCCGTTCATGTCATTGACTAAACAAACTCTTCTCTCCGTCCTCTCCGGGCGGTGACTATTCCCTTTGACTTGGACCTCCCGTTCGGGTCATTGACTAAACAAACTCTCCTCTCCATCCCTTTGGGGGGGTGAATATCCCTTTGGCTTGAATCTCCTGTCCAGGCCGTTGACTAAACAAACTTCTCTCCATGTCCCTTCGGACGATGAATATCCTTCTGACTTGGACCTCCCAGCCAGGTCATTGGTTAAGCAAAATTTTCTTCCGCCACCCCTCCGAGCGACGAGAGACCCGATTCTGACCAAGGCTCCCCGCCTGAGGCCAGTACGCAGCTCTGACGTTGGGTGAGACCGGTAATCCACCCATTTGGCACGGTGGAGTGGTCCCCTCGTCCCTTCCCTTGGAGGGCGAGCACTCTCCTGTGCCCCGACATGGGTTCCTGCCGATCTCTCCCGGAGCGAACTACCGCGAGAACTTGCACTCTGCCAGTGTGTCCCAACACCAAGAAAAGAAGGAAAGAAAAGAGGGGAGAGGAAGAAGAGAATAATCCATACGAAAAGAAAAGAGAAAAGAAAAAGGATCCCTCTAGGGCGAATGCCATGCACACTGAAAGGACACGCGGAATTGCAAATGTTCCGTTCTATTCAATAAGAGAAGGGAGTAAAACGACATGTGCTTCGGGGCATACCCCTATGTTACATTTCAAAAAAAAGAAGAAAGGGAAAAGGCAGAGAGAGGAAAAGAAAAGAAAAGAGATACGGGGTGCGACGCTCAGTCGAGGCCCCTAAAGATGTCTTCCAGAGGGAGGATTCCGACGCAAGGGAAGTTCGTCATGTCGCACAGTCGGCCCCTCCGCTCCTCGAGGCGGGCGAGCTCGGTCTCCACGGACGCCATCTCGGCCCGTGCTACTGCAAGCGCTTCGCTCTCCCTCTCGACCGCCCCTTCGGCTCTGGCAAGGTCAGACATGGCTGTGGCAAGGTAGCCCTCCAGCTTCGCGATCCGATTCTTGAGGGAGCGAACATCGCCCTGGCCCTCCTCCAGGGCCTTCCCGTGCTGCTCTTCATTACTACATCGTGCCTCCAGGGTTTGCAAATATTCCTCCGCCTGGGCATCGAGAGCGGCGCGCTCGTCGGGAGCCTGGGTCTCGAGGAACTCGCGATGTTTAACATATTTCAGTAGCAACAAAACCCGCCGTGACCATTCCTCGAGTGGGTAGCCCAACACTTGCAACGCCCCGGTCAGCTGCGTCACTATACTCTGCACCTCCCGATATGACAAGGAAAGATCGGCGAAGAACATTATCCGCAGCGTCACCAGCATTTGCTGGACCGGTGCATCGAACGAAGTATGGTTGACTGAAGGCACAGCCGGAGGAACAAAATCTACAGAGTTGTCCACCTCCGCCCATAAACCAGTGTCCACCGCGGCCGAAGAGGATGGAAGAGCAAGAGTCAAGTCGCCTGGCCCTCGGAGTTCGACGGAAGACTCCTGGCTAGCCGCCGCCAGGAGAGTGGACAAGGTCACCGCCGAGTCACTCGGCGCCGCCATTATTCGGTGTTCTCCGACCTCCTCTTCCTCCGCCCGCTCCGTCTCCGCCACCATTTCGCTGGACGGGGGTGCAAGCGCCACTGCTTCAACCAAAGGAGGGGCTTCGAGCAAGGCCGGGCCCGAAGCCATCGCCGATCGACCTCTCTCCTGCGTCTGGGACCCCTCCAAATGCGCATGGAGTCCCGCGAATATCTTCTTCAAGAGCGGGTCCTCCATCTGAGCCGAGATCTTCGGGAGAGGCGGAAGAGGAATCATCAGCCGGGGTCTGCCTCCCGCTTGCACAAGTGCTGCAAGGATATCCACCCCCGGGCCGAAGACCGAAGTCGGCCCCTCCACCGCTATCGGACCGGTAATCGGCCTCCGTTTAGCGATGGCCTTGCGGACACGGGCACGCGTCTTCCCTGGCGTTGACATTACCTGACCATGTGGAGCGGAGTTAGCCACTCGCTACCTAGAACGAACCATGCAGGATCAAAAGGCAGGGAAGAACCACAAGGCCCACGTGCTTACCTCGGCCACCGGGACGATGCTGCCTTCGGGTGCAATCTCCCCCTCCTCCAAAGGCTCGTCCGCCGGCCCGGAAGCACTTGAAGTCTTCGCGACTGTCTCATGCTGAAGGGCCTCGAACAAAAGGGCTAGCTTGCCCAGGCCCGCATCGGCTCCCGCCGGGCGGTCAACCGGCGCAGCTGGAGCAGCTCCCTCCACAGCCTCCGGCTCGGTTGGTTCCTAAAAATTTGGGAGTAACAAGAATAAAATCAGTGGGCGACCACAGAGGGAGTCCTGCGCGAACAAGCTCACACTTACAGCAGCCTTCCCCATTAGGCTTGAGGAGCTAGCGAGTAAGGGGGCCTCAAAGATTGGCTTGGGTGACCTAGGTACCTTGGATATGCCCTCGTCGAAAGCCACTTCGTCAGAGGAGTAGTCGTAATCTACCTTTTCGCTCGACGAAGACTCAATTGCCACGGGTTCCTCCCTCGCTGGCAAGGGGGCCTCCGCTTCGAGGTCGATGATCGGTGCATCCTCACGCGGGCTGGGCGAGGGTAGTACGCTGGACTTCAACCTCTTCCTCGTGTACATGCCCGTCGCTGGGAGATGCAGGCGGGGCCCTGGTGGCCCGATAGCTGCCACGTCAACCCCTGCCACATAAAGAGAGGATCGATCACACCAGAGCCGATGAGGCCTTAGAAATGAAAGAATTCAATTAAATGGACGTAGACAAATACCCCCTCCGGCTGCTACAGCACGAGGTGGCTCAAGGGCCTCCTTGACAGGCGAGGGTGCCCTAGGAGCCGCAATCTCTCTCTCGCCCAGGATCGGTGCAGGTGCCGGCTCCTCCGTATCGGCTGAAAGTGGAAAGTACACATGTCATGTGTGCATGAAAGCCCTACCCCCGGGAAACAAATAAATCCCAAAGAATGTCAGCGGTCAACAAGTCTCACCAGCGGGGCGGCTCGGTTCGGCCCGAGTAACTTCGAACTCCTCGAATGACAAAATGGGAGCCACCGGAGAGACAGCCGCCGAAGCTGGGGAGACCTCTGCCCTCCTTCGCTTTGCCTCTGGCCGCCCAGCCGCTTTGGCGGCAGCCAACGCTTTCTTAATAGGCGACTTCGCCGGGGATCTCTCCTTGACTCGTGGTCGGGGAGTTAGAGTCGGCGCTGAACTCTCCCCTGGGGCAACCGCGGCCTCTCCCTCGTCGGGAATGCACGCGGGTGCTTGCTCCGCCACATCGGGGATGGGCGCAGGAGCGGACTCCTCCACGTCAGGAATGGGCGTGGGTGCAGGCTCTTCCACAGTAGCTGAGACAAAAAGAAGAAGAGACATTCATGTGTCAAGGCCTTCCCCCGAAATGGAAACAGACCCTAAAGAGCATCGATGGCTGGAAATTCCAGCCGGCATACTGACTCGGCTCGGCCTGGGCGACTTCAAACTCCTTAAAGGATGGAATTTGTGGCGTTGGAGGAGCAGCCGCCGAAGCCTTAGCGGCCTCTAGTTTTTGCCGCTTCGTGTCCTGCTGCTTGGCCACCTTGGCAGCATCCACCGCCTTCTTCACAGGCGATTTAGCCCGGGGCCTCTTCGCTGCCTTGGGCAAGGGGGTCATGGTCGGGGCCGGTAATGTAGTGTCAAAATAGGCGGGCTTCTGGACGAGCCGAAGAAGGTTCCGGTACGTCGCCATTTGTATGTTGTCGGGATGGTCTGTCAAAAAATATATATATGTGATCAGCATCCGATACCCTGCAAATGTCACAATGATGATGGAGGGGAATAAAAGGAAGAGGGAGGATTAAAATACCATGAGGGCCGGTATACAGCCGAAGTGTTATCTGCCAATAGTTCAGGGATGGCTCCTTGTCCCGACGCGCCACCTCCCGAGCCAGCCAACACACGTCTTCAATCTTCTGGCAATGGTCGGTGAGGGTAGCCAGGTGTGCATGTTTCTTCGACGAAAGGTGGTAGAAAAGAATGAAGTTGTCCATGCCCCACTCGTCGGCATAATAATACGAGACCTACAGGCGATTGCCCAAGATGGCGGCCGTCTGATCCTCAATCTTCAGCCCGTTCACTCAGAGGAGGACATACAGCCATGTGGTGTCCTTATAATTTTCAGGCTTCCTCTCCTCCCGCCTCATGAACGTGCGGTATGGGCAGATCGGGTCTCTCTCCGGGCGCCAGCTCTTTGCGGGAGTGCCCTCCTCTTCCATGGGGAGCGGATAATTGATGAGCTCCAGACGGTCACTCCCTATCCGGCAAAGGTCCCTCAGAGTCTTCTTGAAGTCATCCTTCGCCACTGGGGGTAGCTTCGCCTGCGGTGTTGGCCTTGCTTCCCGAGCCTCCCGGCGAGCGGCCAGATACGCTGCCACATCCTTATCCTGCCTATTATTGAGCCGAAGGAGGTTCTCCGGGTCGATGTCGAGCACTGGCACTGGTTGCCTGCTCAGTAACTTTCTCTCTGCCCCGTCCCAGCAATCGGTCTTGTGCAACCGATAGAAGGCCGTCCGGGTGTTCCACCATTTTATGTACTCTGGGGTCACCCGAGGAATACGGCCTGGGGCTGGCACCCTGAAAGTCACGGAGTCCGCCCGATGAAAGAAGTCCCACCAGCTTCTGGCATGCTCGGCAGTTGAACTCCCCCGGAGACTTCGTGAAGGCAGGCCGAACTGTGCATGATAAACAGGGATATGCTGATCATATCCAAAATTTCGGCCGAACCGGAAGGGGTAGTATGGTTCTAGTAGCAAATTATCCCCCTTCTTGAATGCCAGCACGCTCGGGCGAATGGATAACGCCCAGTCCCTGAGCTCGGGTTCCAGCAATGGGCGGACTACATTCTCCTGGCTGATGGGGTGGACGTACTTCTCCACCTGATCATCTTTGCATTCCCTCTTATTGTTCACCAGAGGGCTCGAATGTGCCGCCAACGCCCAGAAGTGGATGGTGCCGGCCGCGTCCCGCAGAACCGTCGTCAGCCGGCCCCGAATATCATATAGCCGCTGGAAGGTAGAGCCTGGCTCCGCGCTGGCAAACTCCAACATCCTCGGCACCAGTCACCAGTCTTGAAGAGTGCGCGGGGCGAACTCCGAGAATAGCGAACATACCCATGCGTTGAAGAAATGCAGCGGGCACACATATCGGGCTTGCCTCAGGAACTGATGGGTGCTAATGTCTCCTAGCGCCTTGTATATCAGGCAAAGAGTGGCCGGGCACAAGGACAGCTTGATCCCCCACGCCAGTTGACATGTTGGGTAGATGGCGTCTGGCCGAATGACGGTCTCGTCCCCATACGGCATGGCAAACAAGCACAGCCAGTACGTCAGGAACGCGGCGCAATGTGTTAGAGGGTCAACCCCCATCGGGTTGGGGCCACTCCGGCATCCTCTGGAGGGTATCTTTATATCCGTCTTGGACTTGGCACGTTTCTTACGGGCAACGGCGGTGCCGACGCATGGAAACTCTCCATATTGCTTCAGCCCATCATAAAAATATTGCAGCCACAGGGTCAGGCGGACCCTCTTCCGATCTCCACGGGGAGGCTGCTTCCCACCGTGTGCCAGCTGGTACAACTCCCGGTATGCCTTCATGAGATACCGATACGAATAGCCAAGGGAATAATAGCCATCCCTGTTAGTTTCATCTTTGATCAGATCTGGGAGGCACACTTCTTCATAAGGCTCCCCGTCAATGGGCAAGCCACTAAGCTGACTGAGACTCCACAGATCAAGTGAAGTCTCGCCTTCCGCTGTGTAGAAAGTGTTGGTTTCAGCACTGAACACCTCTATCATGCCGCATCATAGACCCTTAGAGATGGGATAGCCGTAGCGGGAGGCGTAGATGCTGTGGTAAATGCCAGCTCGGACCAGTAACGGGGCGTAGTTGAACAACACGTACTCTGTGAATTCTACCGCCCCTTCCCTGAAGCTGTGAGCATCCGGGAGCTTCAACTCCCCGAACCAGCCCAGCGCCAGCTCGTGCTTGAATCTGACGACCAGGCAATCCAGGATGAACAGCTCCTCCCTGTATCCCCATTTCAGGGGAGCCAAGAACAAACCAAAACGAGGCGACTCGCCTTGCACCCGCCCAGCGGACATGTCCCATTTTGCTGGGGTGAATTGAGATGCTCGCACCAATCTGTCTTCGGTCGGCAACACTCCTTCGATCCCCAGGACATGCTTCCATTCTCGGGCCTCACCCACCAAGTACATCGGGATGCTCCTTGGGACACTGTACAACAAACTGTCACGAGCCTGGAGGATCACTTGCTCAACCTCCCGCACAGCTCATAACTCCCGCCTCTCCCGGGAGCGAAAATACTTCAAAAATTAGATGAGATGCTTATCCTTCGAGAAGTCCCTCCGATATTCGCCGGTCCGGTCGAAGGTGAAGCGGTTCTCGACCCGGGAAAGCCGATGATAGTCCATCGTCTCGGTCTCAGAGTCTGAGGACTCGGCCAGTGCTACTATTTCAGCATGCTCTATGTCTAGTTCCTCTACATTAAGCCATGTGACAGCTGGCATCGGAGGCGGGGGAACAAGGTCGGCACCGGCAGTGGCAGCAGGAACAGAAGAACCACTTGGGGCAGCCATTTATCTGCAAAGATACGACGAATAAAAGATCAGAACAAGCCACGGGTGAAGAGAAATGAAAATTGTAAAGGGGCTCTACTACAAGTAAAGTGAATAAGACGCTGCCAATTTCTGACGAAATTTCGGCAGAGTTTCCCCTAGGCCAGAGCCGTAAGGGAAAACATGGGTGCACGTCCACAAGGAGTGACGGCCCCAACAAAGTCACGGTGGGCCCCGAGGGACAACACCGGAAGTCCTCCATTCAAAGAAGTCCTCCCTTCTCCCCTTCACTGGCTCATTGCCTAAAGCCCCTTCGCCGGCACGCCCTGAGGTGGCCTTCACCGGCACACACACCCCCATGGGTCTTCACCAGCACAGCCAGGTGCCTCCTCCCCGGCACACCCTAGAGCTGCCTTCGCCGACACGCCCCTGGCAGTCCTCCCCGGCACACTCGATGCCTGCTTCGCCGCCACGCCCCCTGTGGCGCTTCCCCGGCACACCTTGGGGCTGTCTTCGCCGACACGCTCCTACAACCGTCCCTGACACGCCCCGAAGCTGCCCTCGCCAGCACACCCATACGGGCTTTTCACCGGCGCACCCATACGAGCCTTCGCCGGCACGCTTCAAGGCAGCCTTCCCCGACACGCCCGCCAGCGTCCTTCCCCGGCACGCCCTCCAGCTGCTTCACCGGCACGCTACGGAATGCCTTCGCTGGCACGCCTCAATGCCTCCTCTCCGGCACGCCTAGCTTCCCCTCCACCCGGCACGCATGTGCCCTTCAATCCCCGACACGCCCGCCTACCCCGTCTCCGGCACGCCCAGCGCTCCACTCGTCGGCGCCGTTCCCCACAGAAGAAAAGAAGAAAAGTGAGGGGAAGGAAGAGGGAGGGGAGAAGAAAGGAAGGGAGAGGGAAGAGACAGAAGAGAGAAGACGGGGAGCCTAGGGCTCCCTCGTCCCCCAAAGACGGAGAAGATGAAGGAGAACGAGGGGAGAAAGAGGAGAAGAAGGAGGCGAAGGAGAAAGAAGGGAGAGAGGAAGAGAGGAAGGAGGGGAGACCCCCCCACGGCGCCGTCCTCACCCCAATGAAGACAACGTCAACGACGGCGGCGGTGTCAACGCCCAGTGACGAGGAAGAAGGAGAAAGGAAGAAGGAGGAAAGAGGGGAGGTCGGTTCGTTCACCGAAGAGAGAGAAAGAGAGAGGGAAGAGGAAGGGTTTAAAAGGGGGGGTGGCCCGTTCGAGCCACCCGCCTCTTTATATACGGGGCAAACAAAAGAAAAAAGGGGGGAAAGAAAAGAAAAAAAGGGGGGGAAACAAAAAGGGGAAAGAAGAGGAAGAATGAATGAAAACGGGAGAAAACAAAAAGAGAAAGAAAAGAAAGGGAAAAGAAAAAGAGAAGAGAAAAAAAGAGGAAGGAATTTCGATAAAGATAATAACAACAATAAAAAAATATACTAAATAAATATAAATATACAAATATACGTATATAGGTACATATGCGCACAAACATGTGGAGGTGTACATAAACAAGGTACGATGATAGACGCCTCCGTGGGTATGTCCCGTCTGCATGCCCCTAGGTGTCGACGGGCATCCGCACAAGCAGAGACTACTCCACCCCGCGTTGGCATTAGTTCCTTGCCAAGTAAATAAGCCCTTTTATGGCGCAAGGCTCCGTACCCTAGCCACCTTCTCTCATGCAAAATCACCATTGCGGGCCTTACGCCCGGATCGGCAAAATCTCTATCCTTACGCTGGCATTAGTCCCTTGCCAACGAATAAGTCCCGTTCCGATGCAAGGCTTCACGCCTTAGCCACCCGCTCTCATACAACATTGCCGTTACGGACCTTACGTCCGAATCGACAGAAATTCTCCCATTGCGTTGGCATTATCTTATTGCCAACGAATGAACCTTATCTTTCGGCGCAAGGCTTCAGGCCCTAGCCAACAACCACATATTATCCACTCGTCAAAAAGAGAGAGAGAGAGAAGAGAAAAATAAATAAATTAGAGAAAGGGGCTTAAAATAGAGGTGCCCCGCCAGACTTGCCTCTACACATGGACAAGGGCAAAAATGGCAGCAACCCAGCTGTGGCGAAAATCCGAAAAGGGCGCTGCAGGTAAAATTGGGTACCCCGCCACGTGAAAACCCGAGAGGGCGCGTGGGCAAAAGCAAGAGGGGGCCGGTGCCGGCGAAAACCCGAAAGGGTGCTTGTACCGGTAATGTGGTTCAAAAAAAAGGAAAAGAAGAAAAGAGAAGAAGAGACCAACAAACCACGTTAGTTCCCGGCACCCCGTCGGCACTGACGAAGAGACAAAAATACTAACATACTACGTCAGTTCCCGACACCCCGTCGTTACTGATGAAGAGAAGAAGATACCAATATACCACGTCAGTTCCCGGCACCCCGTCGGCACTGATGAAGAGATAAAGAGACCAACATGTCATGTCAGTTCCCGGCACCCCGTCGGCACTGATGAAGAGACAAAGAGACTAACATACTATGTCAGTTCCCGACACCCCGTCGACACTGATGAAGAGAAGAAGAGACCAATATACCACGTCAGTTCCCGACGCCCCGTCGGCACTGATGAAGAGACAAAGAGACCAACATGTCATGTCAGTTCCCAACACCCCGTCGGCACTGATGAAGAGAAGAAGAGACCAATATACCACGTCAGTTCTCGACGCCCCATCGGCACTGATGAAGAGACAACGAGACCAACATACTACGTCAGTTCCCGACACCCCGTCGGCACTGACGAAAAGACAAAGAGACCAATATACTACGTCAGTTCCCGACACCCCGTCGGCACTGATGAAGAGAAGAAGAGACCAACACGCTACGTAAGTTCCCGGCACCCCGTCGGCACTAATGAAGAGACAAAGAGACCAACATGTTACGTCAGTCTCCGGCACCCCGTCGACACTGATGAAGAGACAAAGGGACCAACATGCTACGTTAGTCCCGGGCACCCCGTCGGCACTGACGAGGAGAAGAAGAGACCAACATACCACGTCAGCTCCCGTCACCCCGTCGGTGCTAACGAAGAGAAAAGAGACAAGTACACCCACGGACACCGCCCGGCTCAATCTTCGCCTGCGCTACCCGTGGGTGGGGGGTATTTGTGGACGTGCAAAATTGCACGCCCTTACGTCCCAACTAGTCCAGCATCGTTAACGACTTCAACTAAAGAAACCACGGAGAAGGGGGGGCATCCGGACTCTCTGAACACACACGCACTGCGGTGAAGCCGTCTCCGGAGTCACGACAGTGAAGAGAAATCAACCACCAAGAGCCCCACAATCCATGAGCCTCGAAGAAAATCAAATGGGCCACAACTCGCGCTCACAACAGGCTCGGAACTGCCCATTTAGCCCCTTCAGCGGCACACCCCCGTGCCCCTTCAGCGGCACGCCCCGTGCCCCTTCAGCAGCATGCCCCAGGCCCTTCAGCGGCACACCCTCAAAGCCCTTCAGCGGCACACTTGGGTGGCCCCTCAGCGGCATGCCCTTGTTGGTTTTCAGCGGCACGCCCCTGTTGGCTTTCAGCGGCACGCCCCTTGATGCTTCAGCGGCACGCCCTTGAGCGCCTTCAGCGTCACGCCCTCAGGCCCTTCGGCGGCACGCCCTTTAGGCACTTTAGCGGAAGGCTTGCCGTGTCTTCGAGCGGCACGCCCTTTTGGCCCTCTCAGCGACACGCTTATTTAGCCCGCCAGCGGCACGACGTTCGGGCATTTCAACGGCACGTCTGGCAAACAAGATCTTGTGCCCATGCCCTATAGATCCTTGCCGCGCAGTGGGCCATCCGAGGTGTCGGCCGGAGGTTGGGCCACGCAGGCTACTCCTCTGCCATGAAGGACGGAGAAGGTCAAACTCCATCATGGCCAGTCACTTCCCGCCTCCGACTACCGTGTTCGAAGGCTTCCGCCTCGGGGAGTATAAAAAGCCTCATCTGCCGACAAACAAATGGGGCACAAGGGAGAAGAGAGGACTATGCAGACGCACACACGCTGCTGGAGAGAGCCACCGCCTCCGGAGGAAGAAGAAAGAGAAGAAGGGAGCTCCGCCGTGGGGTTCCCCTCCGACGACCACCCAGAAGAGAGAGTAATGGAGAGAGAGAGAGGGCGTGTGATGTATCAGGGGGAAAGGGGGAGGGCAGCGAGCCGTCGCCCCTGCTCGCCCCCAGTTCCTCCCTTTTCTTTCTCCCTTTGCTTTTCTTTCTTTCCCCTCCGTTGTGCCTCCGGTTCCAGCGTTCTGAGGTGTATGTGGCCGGCTGCGGCCTTAGTTGTCCATGAATAAAATCTCTCTTTTGAGTTCTTTCTTTTTACTGTCCCCGTTGATTTGAATCCGTGCGCGTGCTTGAACGCTTCTCCCTCCGCCTCCCGATCGTATGATCCTCAGCGTGGGCCTTCGTCCCCCTCGCCATTGTTCTTTTCTTCTTCTTCGCATACCCAAGCCCAATATCAGCATTGGCCTTCCTCCCTTCCTCTGAACAATCTCCCCGTTACTAACCAACGCCCCTGTTTGGATGAGCCAACGCAAGATCCCATGTCTTTCCCCTTAGGTTCTATTCCATTCAGTTGGCCTTCCTTCAGCCCAACCCTCTTAGTCTTCGGGTGACACACCCGGTCTAGCCCTCCAGCAGTACGCCCCCTTGGTGCCTTCCCCGGTACGCATCCTTTGAACCCTTCACCGGCACAGCTAATCAACCCTTCTCCGGCACACCCCAATTGGGCCTTCAGCGGCACACCCGGCAACTCTTCACCGGCACGGCTTTGGCTGCCCTCCCCCGGCACGCCTGTGATGGCCTTCGTTGGTACGCCCCTTCGGCCCTTCCCCTGGCATGCCCTGGCCAAGCCCTTTGCCGGCACACTCCCTACGGGTCTTCCCCGGCCTGCCCAGGCCACTCTTCGCCGACACACCCCCAGCCTTCCTAGTCCGGTACACTTCCCAGCCGCCCCTAGAGGGGTCCCTTGTCCATCGCCGCTTTCGGGTTTTCCGAGATTTTATTAAAGGTGCTGCCGATCGCGGGCGCCCACCTCCAGTTGTTGGGTTCTACCACTCCATGTGGGCGCGTTCCCTGTATCTCCGTTACGCTCGGGTCAAGGGGAGATGCTGCCGAATTTTTGTTAGAAATAATAACACGTTGAAAAGGTAAAAGGAAGCAACAAACAAATGGGGCAATAACGAATTAAAAGGCAAAAGGAAGCAACAAACGCATGGAACGATCGGCGATAGAACACTCCAACCGAAATAAGGTGCTGCGGGCAACTTGAGAAGAACCGAACCCAATGACGACTTGGTGACTTAAACGCTCAATCTGCAAAGAGAAGGCTGTGGGAAGAGGGAGGAAAGATTTGTATAAAACTACATAAAAATCAAATGAAAGAAGAAAAGAAAAGCCTTAAAAGAGGTAAAGGAGGAGTGGGCCTTCACCGGTACACCTATTCCAGCCTTCGCCGGTACACCCTACCAACCTCCCACGGCACACTCCTATACCTCCTTGAACCTCTCCGGTACACCCACAGCTGCCTTCCCCGGGACACCTTCTACCTTCCTTGGCCGGCACACCTCCCACCACCTTCCTTCAGCGGCACGCCAACCTTCTTCCTTCGCCGGTACACTGCCCGTGGCCTTCCCCGGTACACTCCACGCTGCCTTCGCCGGCACACCTTCCACCTCCCTTCACCGGTACGCTCCTTCAGTCCCCTTTTGGCCCTTCAGTGGCCCACTCTCTTCCCAGAAGTATGCGTGTAATATATAATAATAATAATAGTAACAAATCAATAAAAATTACAATGACTAAATAAATTTGGATATATATATATATATATATGAAATAAACAAAAAATGGTGAAATAATAATAACAGTGGTGAGAGAAATTTCTAACAATAATAATAATAAACAACATGGATAAATCATTCAGGATGAATACATAAAAGGGAAATAAGCGATAAAAAAGAATATACGTATATAATTAGAAGCCCAGATAAAAGAAACGGTAAAATCTATGTTGCAGCCCCGTCTCTCCTGTGACATGGTGCTGAAGGGAATAACAATGCTGCCCCTGCAGGTCGGGCCTGAGTCACGGGGACTGTCTCAATACGACCACGACCCGACCTCGCCCCTGGCCGACATTCTGATTAGACCGGACCCGTTTCTCAAGATCGGACCATTCTCGAGCCATTATTAAAATTATCACGCGCTCGGCAGACATTTGAACGGATTCGTCCCGCCTTCCACCACGTTTCTATCACGGACCTTCGTCCGAACATGAAAAATGTCTACGAGTGACCAACATAGCCCGTGGCCCGTATCCCGATGCGGATCTCAATGTGATTTGTTCCTGCTTCTTTATCGCGCAGTTAGTATCAGTCCTTTTGGCCGCAGGGCCCCTAATTTCGGCAATTAACCAAGGGTGTTCCCTCGTATGGGGGATGTAAATGACGCCGTGACCTTTACGGCACAACGGGATCTGGTCCCGACACGAACCACACAATCATCTGACGAAGTCAGGTCGAGCGCACTATGGGCTCTTCGGAGCCCGAATAAATCATCACTCCGATGACTGACATGCCCACGCACTTAACACAACCAAATAAACGAACCACAACGATCAATCGGTCGAAAAGTGCGTCCACACCATAATGTGGGGATGACAGGGACCAAGTGAGGTATGACCACTACTGACTAAGTCCCATATTATCGGATAGCCATGGCTCAAGAACAATCGTTGGTTCTAACTCTATGGAAATAAAGGATTGTTTCTCACTACCATGGCTGCATCTAAACCTAGAAGAGTAACGCCAAAGCCTCGTCAGCTTGCAACTTTTGTTCTCGTTGACCCAAAAAAAAAGTGAAAGGACCATTTATGCGCATAAAAGGATGTCCCGTGTCAGACTCATATGGTGCGTATTTTCGCACATTAAACACGGAACGTACTCGACGAGAAAATCCAAGAATGAAATATTTTGTAGACGAATGAAATATTTTATTACATGAATGAAACATTTGATATAGAATTGAAACATTTTGTTAGATTTCGTTCTTATAACAAAATATTTTATTTCTGTAGTATTTTATCCTCATAACAAATGTTTCGTTCCTATAATAAAATATTTCATTTGTACAAAATGTTTCATTGGTTTATTTCTAAAGTCAAACAAATTAAAATGCTTCATTCATATGTAAAATATTTCAGCACTATAAAATGTTTTAGTCATATGCTTTTCCCATCGAATGCGCTCCGTTTTTAATGTGCGAAAAATCAGGCCACACGATTCTGTAGGAAGGAAAATATTGACCAATTTCACTTGCACCCACTCGAGAAGGATGTTTGGGATAACACTTTCATTACAATCTTCCTCGGTTTCGATGTGCTCGTGTCGTAATTGAAGTACCACTCAACTGTAAGTAAGTGCCAAGAAATAATACAAAGTGAGATACAGTGATTTGCCCGAATTGAAAACATCAGCATTGCACATTTAAATTACATGCATCAAGTCTATCACGGCTGGCAACGACATTAGGGTTGGCAAATGAACTAATTGCCTCTCTAAATAATTTCATCTGCATGTATAGATAAAAAATAGCTACATAGATGACCATGTTGTAATCCCGCGTGATGTATAAAAGCAGGTCAATTATCTAAATATACCCCATTCAATCCATCAACAGCTTCTGTTGGGTTACGAGATAGTCTATCTACCACAATGTTCTTTGATTCTATCAAAGTATCATCATAAGCAAGGCCTCGATCATATTGAAAGGTCGGATGTAGGTAATATATTGCAATCACCATAGATTGAATAAAGAACAATTTCATATAAGTTGTAATGATAAACATTGTCAAGTATATGTACTTACCATATATAGATCGCGACTCATCTACTTGTCTCATCTGTCCTCCACAGTTTCTAACATCGTAGGTCCATATTTCTTGGACGTTGTAAGAGTCTTCTCCTTTGCAGCTTCAATCTTGCAATACACCAACCCCATGGTTGGCACTCTATTCTCATATACATCTCAATATCTCACATAGTGGCTCTATCAATGAAATTAATATTCTGACTGTCCTAAAAGTTTGAGGTGTTGGCAATCCCTTTGACTTGTGCACCTTCATGTGAAGCGACAAAAGAGGAACTTAGCTAAGTCTTATCCCTAAACATTCGTTTCAACCAATCATTGTGTTTGAGAAGGCTCTGCAATACAATGTAGTTAGTAACAAATTGTGTGATGTCAAGCCTTAATAGTTCACAACCACAATGCTCTCTCATCCATGCCAATACAAGTGTGTAATTGTAAATATATTTGGTGACCTTATGTGCCACCTCCACCACCGACTTGACTACAAAAAGTTGACCAATCTCTTTCAACATAAGGTCCACATAGTGTGCTGCATAGGGTACCAGGAAAGGTGCCGCTCGGTCCTCATCAACTCCTCTCTAGTCTTTTTATAGTTTGAGCCATTATCTATGACCACTTGCACAATGTACTCCTCCTCGATCTCGGTCACCACTTGCTCCATCAAGAGCAAAATGTACTGATAATTGTGGACACGACCTGATTCATTCACCGACCTATGAAAGAATACATGTCTGTCACAATACACAAGGAAGTTGATCATGCTACTTTTAGTGATGCCTGACTATCCATTACACATCGGTGTGACTCTATACATGCTCCCTTTTTGTTTAAAGGAGTCCACGTAACTCTTGATATCAGCTACTTGAGATATGCGCTGACCCCAACTCTCTCGTTGTAGATGGTTGCACATGTAACCCAAGCAATTGTGCTTCTTGGAACATCTACTTGTAGTAAGGGCTCTTGGCCGCATTAAAAGGTAATCCCGCATGGTGCCACCATTTTGCAACAGATGTCCTGAGTTTTCATTTCAGGCCTTTTTTTTCATAGACATCATCCATCCTTGTTTGCTTGCCATACTCTCGGGATAGTGCATTGGGATCCACATCTTCAATGGTGATCAACTTTATCTTTCTTTTTATGAACCTAAGTCACAAGTTAAGAAACTCATGATCCCTCGTGGTTGTCAGTCAATAGATGAAGTATGACTGCATGATGCTCCATTCCCTACCGCCTCGGGGCTTCGTGCTCTCATCTCTTCTGGATGTCTTGTTGCTTCTCTGCTCAAGCATATTGCCTCACGGTACAGTGCTTCATATGGATCGTTGACCATAACATACACAATAGGCTGGCGAGTATGTGGTTGCTCATCTTCATCGCTGGTTGTCCACGTGCATTCTTCCTCATCACTGCCAATTACTCTTTAGCTGATCGCCTCTTCATCATTTTTCTTCCTTTTTTCCTTCTACTGTATCTCAGCTCTCTTCTCATGCAGGTGTCTCGCCAATGTAAGGTTCACTTCTCTGGGCACATGTATACAACCAGCAACCTTAGGGTATCATGCACCTACCTCTCCTGCCAAATACTTCTTCAACTAGGAGACACTTCCTCCCCCGTGTTCCTCTTTGCAGTAGTTGCAATGCCAGTAGCTGTGGTTACTCTCCAACATGACTCCATGCTACCATCCTATGTCATTCACTTGTTCTTTGGGAGTCATCTATTGCACAATATCCAACATAATAGTAAGGGATGTTTAAGAAGAATATTATGGTATCTATGTAATATATGACATAATGTGTAACCTAAATTTATGAATTAATAAATTCTATGCCTAAAAACAAACATCAAGTCATTAATATTGAAATACCGTGTGAAGATCTAACACACTCACTCACCTTCTAATCAGCTGACCAAAGGTTCACAACACATTGAAAAGTGTAATCAAGAATCAACAAACAAGTCAGAACGGACAAATTTAACGACCAACGAACAATTTTTCAGTGTATCTAAATGGTAAATAATTGCAACAACATGACCATCGAATAAATTTTACAAGTCTAACCCTACACTAATACACTGTTGTTTCGCAGATCGACGGCAAGGATAACGGATCCAACAGTGAGGAAAACAGATTGAGCATCTGTCCGCATTCATATGGTAGGTTCCAGTCGGCGTACGTTGGAGTCCTGTCGGATCTTCGCAAGTGAAGGGTCACATGTACATTCTCACTGCCACATCCAATCGTGTAGAGGTGGATTAATGCCTCTGTAGTATCTACGCAGATCAGACGGCACTCCGCCGTCGATCAGCCAGAGCGCAGCTAGTTATGCGGACGAGGTGGCCCCATATGCCACACCGTCGTCAGATCTGTCTTGGGGAGGCCTAAGTAGCCATCCCTTGCACAGATCCAACAGTGCACCACCATCGGTTGGCCGAAGCGCAGCCGCATCTACACACAGGATGGCCCTATCCACCTCACCGTCGCCAGATCTGGCCGAGGGGAGGTCGGATTAGCCTCCCCGAGCACATATCCGAAAATGCTCTGCTGTTGGCTAGCCAGAGCATAGCCAGATCTGCGCACGGGACATCCCATCTGCCTAATTGCCACCAGATCTAGCTGAAGGGAGGCCCGATCAGCCGCTCGATGCATAGATCCGGCAGTGCTCCATCGTTGGCCGGCCGGAGCATAGTCAGATTTTTGTAGGGGGCGGTCCATCTGCCTCATCACCCCCGGGTCTTGCTTAGGGGAGGCCAGATCAGCCACCCCCATGCACAGATCCGACAGTGCTCCGCCGTTGGCCGGCCAGAGCATAGTCGGATCTGCGCACGGGGGTGGCCCATCTTCTTTACCGTCGACAGATTTGGCTGGGGAGAGGCCGAATTAGTCGTCCCATGTGCAGATCCTACAGTGTTGCACCGTTAGCTGGCCGGAGTGCAGTCGGATCTGTGCACCAACAAGCTAATCTGCCTCAATGTCGCTGGATCTGGCCGGTGGCCAGTCGGATCAGCTGTCGGAGCCACTCCCAGCCGCCCAATCTTCAAACTAAGGGTGAAAGAAGGCAATTTTTTTTTAAAAAAAAACCTCTTGTCGGAGATTGCTAGACCTCGTCGGTTGCCCGCCCCCTCTGCCTCGCCGCCTTGAACCATTGCCTGGCCTCCTGAATGTCGGAAGCTCGAAGCCACCGCTCCTCCACCGATGCATTCGAGCCATGCCTTTTGACGCGGCGGCGACGTGGAAGACGGATCGTCGGCACTCCGGGACGCGAACGGGACGGGACGGATAACCGCTATCTCACACAGCTCGGCCTCACGCCGGACGGTCTCACACCGGGCGACACTCGAATCTCACAAAAATGAGAAAGAAGTGAAGGGATATGAACAAAGGGGCCAAAGCTCCTTAAACTCAATGCTTTTCATTCATAACAACATATCTCGTAACAAGCCTTGGCCTCCTATTTATAGGAAATGCCTATTACATCCATACCTTCCTTACTTTTCTTATTTGCATATCTATCCTAGCCTAATAAAACAAAGGCCACCAACCCACTAAAGACTTTGTGGGTTTTAATCAAATTAAATATAAAATACACACATGCTTATTTGACTTAGACTAGCCTAATAAGACGAAAGGAAAATACATGTACTAATACATGTATGTTACACAAATATGTACGATACAAATACACACACATACGATACACACAAATAAATATTATGCTTAGGACGCTGAGTCGCCGAGCCATAAGCTCGGTACAGTGGCGGTGCGGCGTCGGCTCCGAGCATTGGGTCCAGTAGTGGACCCGGTGTCCCCACCAACCCTCCCGGGGCGGCTGGAACTCGACTCCGTCGAGTAAGGGGGAACACGGCTGTGGTAGTGCTCCAGCAGATCTGGATCGAGGCGCTGGAGATCTTCCGGGCTGATCCAGGAATCGTCAGAAGGTGGACGGTCCCGCCAGCGGACAAGGTAGCGCTGGTACACCCGGCTCCGTGTAGTGGTCACCTGCTCATCCAGTATCCTCTCAATGTGCTCGCGCGGTACTCTCGAGGCTGTGGGACGCACAGGGGTGGGCTCACTCTCAATGGGAGGAGAAGGCTCGAAAGGGTCACTAGGAATCGCTGTGGGTTCCTTGTAGGCCACTAGATCTGCCACATTAAAAGTCGAGCTAATCCCATATTCGGGAGGTAAGTCCACAACATAAGCATTGGAGCCAATCTTCCGCAGAATTGGGAAGGGTCCATCACTACGGGCTTGCAACTTTTTAACGGCTCCCGAGGGGAGTCGTTCGGGTCGGACCCGTACCATAACCAAGTCACCTTCTTGAAATTCATGGTGACGCTTATGCGAATCAGCCAATTTTTTATAAGTCTCATTACTGAGGTTGATTTGCTTGCTAATTGACTCGTGCAGACTTTTGACATGCTGTGCAAATTCCTCAGCTGATTTGGACGTTCTAGATTCGAGGGGAAGGGGAATGAGATCCACATGTTTCCTAGGTTTGTAGCCATGCACGACCTCAAATGGACTCATGCCTATGGACCTATTAATGGAGCTGTTGTATGCAAATTCGGCTCTGGGCAAAAGAAGATCCCAAGTGCCAGAATGTTCCCCTACAAGACATCTCAACATATTGCCTAAGCTCCTATTGACGACCTCAGTTTGCCCATCAGTTTGTGGGTGATAGGCAGTGGAAAACTTCAGTTTGGTGCCAACTAGGTGCCAAAGTGTCTTCCAAAAATAGCTAGTGAACCGGACATCCCGGTCAGACACGATGGTTTGGGGGAGACCATGCAGACGCACGACTTCATCAAAGAATAAATGGGCTACTCTAGATGCATCAGATGTTTTGGAACATGCAATGAAGTGGGCCATCTTAGAGAACCGATCAACTACCACAAAGATGGAGTCATGTTTATGAGCGGTACGAGGTAGACCAAGGATGAAGTCCATGCTGATGTCAACCCAAGGTCTATCAGGAATGGGGAGAGGAGTGTAGAGACCAGTGTTTTGTTTGACCTGTTTGGCCATAGTGCATGTCCGACACTGGGCTACAATCTTGGCCACATCCTTCTTCAGGCCAGGCCAATAAAAATGCTCCTCCACAGAATGGATGGTTTTGTTGCGGCCAAAGTGACCAGCAAGACCTCCAGCATGTATTTCCCAAATCAAAAAGTCCCGAACAGAAGTCCTCGGGACACAGAGTTGCTGCCCTCGAAATAGAAAACCATCCTGGAGTAGATAGTCAGAAAAGGCTGCCGAGGGTCCAGCAGATAAGGCAGAGTGGGCAGGGCCAAAATCAGGACACTCTCCATAGAGCTCCTTCATGCGGTCGAATCCAGTGACCTCTACCCGAACAGTGGAAAGAAGGGAGACCCTTCGACTCAAGGCGTCGGCCACCCTATTTTCTTTTCCAGCCTTATGTTTTAGGACAAATGTGAAAGACTGGAGAAATTCTACCCACCGACCATGCCTTGGGTTTAAGCTTTTCTGAGAGCTAAGGAATTTCAGAGCCTCGTGGTCCGAATATAAGACAAACTCTTGAGGTAAGAGATAGTGTCTCCAGTGTTTGAGGGCTTGGACCACGGCATAGAACTCCTTATCATATGTGGAGTATCGAAGCTTTGCATCAGAAAGCTTCTCACTGAAATAAGCCACAGGGTGGCTTTCCTGGCTAAGTACTCCTCCTATTCCTACGCCCGATGCATCACAGGATATCTCGAAGACTTTGGAAAAGTCTGGCAGGCGGAGGACATGGGCTTTGGTCATAAGCTCCTTTATGGCAGGAAAAGCATGTGAGGCGGCTTGGGTCCACTCAAAATTCCCTTTACAGATGCAGTCTGTAATGGGTGCCATAATGGTGCTAAAACTCTTTATGAAGCGTCTGTAAAAGGTGGCTAGCCCATGAAAACTTCGAACGTCGTGGACGTTTTGGGGCTCAGGCCAGTCGACCATAGCTTGGACCTTGGATTGGTCCACAGATACTCCGTGACTCGAAACCACAAATCCGAGGAAACTAACCCGGTCAGTCATGAATTCACATTTCCTAAGGTTGACATACATGGTTTCTCTCCTCAAAGTTTGGCAGACTTCCCTCAAATGATGGATGTGGTCCTGAGGGTTGTGGCTATAGATGAGAATGTCGTCAAAGTAGACGACAACAAAGCGACCAATAAGGGGACGAAGGGCTTCTGTCATAAGTCTCATGAAAGTGCTGGGGGCATTGGATAGCCCGAACGGCATGACGAGCCATTCATACAGACCTTCTTTTGTTTTGAAGGCCGTCTTCCACTCATCCCCTGGTCGGATTCGGACCTGGTGGTAGCCACTTTTCAAGTCAATCTTGGAAAAGATGGTGGCCCCACTCATCATGTCAAGCATGTCATCTAGGCGAGGAATGGGAAACCTATACTTGACAGTGATCTTGTTGATGGCGCGGCTGTCAACACACATCCGCCAGGTGCCATCTTTCTTGGGTGTGAGCAAAGCAGGGACAGCACACGGGCTCTTGCTCACCCTGAGGAAACCCTTTTGGATAAGGTCCTCGACAATCCTTTGGAGCTCAGCATGCTCCCTGGGGTTCAACCGGTAATGGGGGAGGTTGGGGAGGGTGGACCCGGGGACAAGGTCGATAGCGTGTTGCACATCACGCATGGGAGGGAGTTTAGAGGGCAAGTCCTCGGGGAAAATATCTTCGAAGTCCTGCAAGACTGTCTGGACTTCGGGTGGAACTGAGACTCGGGACTCCTCAGGTGTGATGGTGATGACAACAGCCCAAACAGGGGCACCCTCGGCAACCTCTCTATTCAGCTCACGGACACCTATGAAGCTAAGGCGCCTAACAGGGTCATGACTAACCTTGGGGGCCTTAGGAACGGGCGTGATAGGTGTAGGGGAATAGGGAATGAGTAGTTTCCCTTCATTGGGAGTTTGGGGACTCTCCGGAACCTTGGGGGTCCCTGCGGGGGTGGAGGAGGTGGAGCTCTTACCCGGAGTAGAAGTGGGACTCTTACCCGAGGTCACCTTTGGGGGTGTCGGGTACAATTGGATCTTCTTCCCATTGTGGGAGAAGGAACATTGGTTGGATCGACCGAAAGTTGTGAGGTCTACATCATAGATCCACGGTCGTCCTAGGATGATGCTTCCGACCTTCATAGGCACTACATCGCACAAAATCTGTCCTTGGTAGGACTGGAATTGGATGGGAATGACACATGTAGTGGTGACTGGGATCGAAGTGTCGTCAACCCAAGCCACGTTGTAGGGCCTAGGATGAGGGTGTGTAGGTAGACCTAGACGGGAGACAAAGTCTGAAGAGACCGCATTGATACAACTCCCATTGTCAAAGATCACCTTGCAGGGTTGGGTTTTCACCATGATGTAGGTTTGGAAGATGGAGCTTCGACGCCAGTCGTCCTCCTGGGGGTGTGTTAGGATGCAGCGAACTACACCTAGTCTACCCTGGCTAGAGCTCTCGGCAATATCTCCCACTTGCATGTATTCGACATGCGTTTCATCAAACCCTGCATCCATTTCCTCAAACTGGGCTATGAGGTCAGGATCGGCCATATATCTCTCAGTGTCTTCTCCTTCCTGAGGTGGAGGCTCCATAGGCTGAGGGTCGGTGATGACCAAGGCTCGGGTGGGGCAGTTGGTGGCAATGTGCCCTAGGTTGTGGCACCTAAAGCAACGGACTCCTGAGATAGGGGCTGGTTGGGAAGTGCCAGGGGCGGGTCCCTTTCCTTTGTCATCCCTTTTATCAATCGGTGGAGTATACTCCAGCCTGGGCAATGCAGCGGGTGCAGGTAAGGGGTTCCTTGTGAAAGGAACGGGAGGGGCAACGACCCGTAGCGGGGTAGCCGCAGGGGCATAAGAAGTGGAGGGGCCAACTCTCTCGGTGTAACGGACCATGGGGTTCCGAGACTCAGGTTGGCGGTAGGTGGGAACCCGAGGTGGGGCCACTCTTTGAAATCGCTCAACATCTCGGGCAACCTGGTAGGCGTGCTCGAGGGTGTTGACCTCTCGCAAGAAAAGCTCCCGTTGGATGCTCTCGTGTAGGCCAGCCCTAAATCGAGAGAGGGTTACAGAGGCGTCTTCCATGACTTGACTCCGAAGGAAGAAGTCATCGAATTTGGCAATGTACTCGTCCACGGACTTTCCATCTTGGGTGAGTTTCTGCCACTGGTCTAGAAGACGCTGATGGTAGGAGGGTGGCAGATATTTCTCCCTCAGTTTCTCCTTCATTTCTTCCCATGTATTTATGGGCTCCTCTCGTCTCCTGGCGAGGAGATTCTCCACATTACACCAGTAGGTTTTGGCTTGACCCAAGAGTTTCATTTTGGCAAACCTCACCCTAGTGGCAGGGGCCATGCGGTGATGCCAATCAAAATATTGATCCATCCCGGCCTCCCACTCAAGGTATTTGGCTGGTGTGAGGGACCCATCGAAACTGGGAGCGTCAATTTTGACGTTCCGTAGGATGATCTCCTCATCATCGTAGTCCCTCCTTCGAGGTGTATGATCCTCTTGTTCTCTACCTTGGGGAGCCTGATTCGGGCGGGCTTGCTCTCTATCCTCCCTAGAATTGGCTACGGGATTGCCGTGGCCATTCACTCGTCCTTCCTCTCCCTTTAGTCGATCCTCTAAGGCTCGGATCCTCTCATCTAACTCTGCTCGTAGTTGGCCTATGGATTCTTCAAAATGAGTCAGAAGGTTATGCTCGAGCTGAGCCAACATAGCACTCACGCTCTTCTGATCCATCGTTGGTTGTAGTGTTGAAGGGCGTTCTAGACGGCCAGATGAATTCCTAGACCAACGTGGCATGCACGACCTCGGACCTAGATGATGCAGTCCTGGGACCGATAATTAGCAAGCTATGACCCAAATTTTGTTGGCTAATTGACAAAGGGCCAATTTGAAGGGACCGGTCAGGGAGAGTTGCTCGCCCGTAGGCGAAGTAGTTGTGGAACTACCTCCTGACAATTGGGGTGCCCTAATGTGACAGTCTAGGGCCTAAAGGATAGGTGCAAGCAAGCACTCTCTCACCGTCCACAGCGATGTACTCAGAAGACTGGCTGCATGGATCGGGCTCTCTCTTACTTCGCGCGGCAATTGAAAAGATACTAAATGAGCAAGGGAGGAGAGCACGTACCTAGCTAGACTGAAAAGTCTAACTCCGACCGGAGACGAAGGCGAGCGGGGACGTGCGTGTTCGCACGGCGTCGATGAAGCTTGACTGGTTACAAAAATTCACTCCACGCAGGGAGGATTGAATTATTACAAGACCACTTTAAAATTTCCCGCGCAGGGGAACAAATTAGTCCAAATTCTCCGCGCAGGGAGACTCAGAAGTACTCACGTTCCCCAATTGACGGACAATGTGTCGGCGGCCGGGTGACTTGGGCGCCGATCGAGTCATCGTTGTGGACTTCGGGTGCCACCTCAATAAGTTAAAAGATATATATAAATATAAATATAAATATATATATATATATAAAAGATTATATATATCTCAAATATATATATTATATATATTTAACTCCTTTGTAATCAAACCCATTTTTTGACTTTTTTTTCCTCTTTTGTTTCAAGCCTTTCGGCTGGTCACCCACGCAGGCGAAGGTGGTAGCGGCCAACGCGGGCGCGACGCGGCAGACGGGCGACCTTCCGGTCGGCACGGGCGCGGCCGGGGGCGCGTTGGGAGTGCGGGGCGCAGGCGGGCTCGGGCGGGCCTCGGGTGCGCAGGGGCCCGCCTGGGCGCGGACGGGGCTGGGCCGGCTGGCGGACGGCCGGGCGCGCACGGGCGCGGGGCGGGCAAGGGGCCGGGCGCGCAGAGGCGTGAGGCCGAGGGCTGCAGGCTGCCGGGGCGCGCAGAGGCGCAGGGGGCGGGCGGGCGCGTGCTCGGGCTCGGCCGAGCGCAGCAGGCGCAGGGGCGCGGGAGGGCGCCTGCCGGTGCGGGAGGGCGTGCCTGCTCGCGGGAGGGGGGGCGGCAGCGGCGGCCTCTGGCTTCAGGGCGGGGCGAGCGGTGCTGGCCTGCGGACGCGCAGGGGCAGCCGGCCGCCGGCGGGGCGCTGCGGACGCGGCGGTGGAGGCGGCGGGCGCGGTGGCAGGGGCGGGCGGCGGTGGCCGCGGGTGGCCGGAGTTGGGGAAGACGGGGGGGGCGCTGTCCGCCGCGGGTGCAGAAAGAGTGAGAGTGAGAGAGAGAGTACGGGAGGGAGAGAGAGAACTGTGAGAGAGGGAACTGAGAGAGATAGAGAGGGAACGGGAGAGAGAGAATGAGGGAGATAGAGAGGGAACGGGAGAGAGAGAGAACGAGGGAGAGGGAGAGGGAAAGCAGAGAGAGGGAGAGAGAACGGGAGAGGGGAAAAAGAATTTTTTTTTTCTGTTTTTATTTTTTACTTTTCTTCTCCCCAACCGTAGGTCTCTTCTGATATATATATATATATATTTTTCTATATTATTTTTTTTTCAAAATCCCTCTCAACCAAGTTCTTTTCTGCTATTCTTCTTTTCTTTTTTTTTTTAATTCTAACAATCTAGAGAGAGAAAGAGAGAGAGAGGTTGGAGGCGTCGGGTCGATGGAGGCGCCGTTGTTGGGCTCTGATACCAATTTGACGCGGCGGCGACGTGGAAGACGGATCGTCGGCACTCCGGGACGCGAACGGGACGGGACGGATAACCGCTATCTCACACAGCTCGGCCTCACGCCGGACGGTCTCACACCGGGTGACACTCGAATCTCACAAAAATGAGAAAGAAGTGAAGAGATATGAACAAAGGGGCCAAAGCTCCTTAAACTCAATGCTTTTCATTCATAACAACATATCTCGTAACAAGCCTTGGCCTCCTATTTATAGGAAATGCCTATTACATCCATACCTTCCTTACTTTTCTTATTTGCATATCTATCCTAGCCTAATAAAACAAAGGCCACCAACCCACTAAAGACTTTGTGGGTTTTAATCAAATTAAATATAAAATACACACATGCTTATTTGACTTAGACTAGCCTAATAAGACGAAAGGAAAATACATGTACTAATACATGTATGTTACACAAATACGTACGATACAAATACACACACATACGATACACACAAATAAATATTATGCTTAGGACGCTGAGTCACCGAGCCATAAGCTCGGTACAGTGGCGGTACGGCGTCGGCTCCGAGCATTGGGTCCAGTAGTGGACCCGGTGTCCCCACCACCTTTTCCCCGACTTTTAACGTACCAGTGTTGGTCCCACCTAGAATCGCTCCGGTACGTAGCAGGATGCACATTTCTATGCGATACCAAATCAGTTGGTTGTGTCTCACACCCAGCATGTACTATATACCCCTTGATACAATCCGATACATGCGATTCGTAGCATACTATATCTATACGTAAAACCATGGTATATACCCTTAAACTCTTTATGCCATATTGTTAAGGGTATTACCTGTATACCCCTGGAATCTAACCTTTTAAGAGTATAACAACTCTGATTAGTGGATTTTAGGGATATACAGGTTAATTAGATGAAGGATACATGGTTATTTATAAAGATGCGGGGGTATAAGTGTCTAACCCTTCAAAGTATCAGGGCGGGCGGTCTGTTGGAGACTGGAGAGAGAGAGCGAGCGAGCGAGCAAACGAACTAGGAGCCCGGCCGCCACCGAAGCCGAATACTGCGGGGAGAAGCAAGCGGAAGCGGGAAGAGATGGAGATCGTGTGGCAGACCCCTGCGAACCCACCGGAAGCCAAAGACTACATCTTTCACAATGGTAATTTGCAAAGCCATGATGCCCGTTTCTCTCGTCGACCCTCTCTTCTCTCATGTGATACTGAATCGGGCAATGGTGCAGGCAGGCGCTATGTGAGGCCTTACTACTTCGAGTTCATCTCCCACGTAAGGTTTCTCCGCATTTTCTCTGCTTTTTCACGCTCTGCTTGTTCGGTTGTTCCTCTGTAGAAGGCATCTTCTTGGGTCGTTGAAGTATATGCTTGTGCACAAAAAAAATGTAGGTAAAGAATCGATGGGCAGGGAAGACCATCGTGGATATGTTCGCAGATGAGTTCAAGGGGCGGCCTTATGAATATTTCGTACGCTCTCTCTCTCTCTCTTATGGACGCGCTCTTTCTCTTGCACTCACAAAGGCATGGCTTTGATGGGTCAGGAGGTCGGTCTTTAATCTTTGGGTAGTTTTTATTACGTAAGTCTATATTAAACACAACATATAAGAATAGAAGCTATCATTCTTTGCTGGGTCTGGAGATCTCAAGTATATAAGCTGTAATTGCTAAGATAAAGCCTTTAAACATGGCATTTCTATCATGCATTCTTAACTATTTTTGTTGACTGAATCAAGAATGTTGCCATGGCACACGGTAAGAAGGTCCTGATCACAAGAGTTAGTTGACGGTTTTATGAGACCAGAAGAAATTAGTTTTTGTGCAATGCAGGGGGGAAGTTCCTTTGACGTCAATGAGGTTAGGCCACAATCTAGTTTGACATAAGATTCTTGTTGGGGGTGGCAATTTGATCGAATGAGATCTCAAGTTTTTGAAAGTGTGATCTACAGGAGCAACTTGATCGAATGAGATCTCAAGTTACTCCTGTAGATGTCATTATAGTTTCAGACTGAGATGCCATTTCCTGTACATGGTAGGGGAGTTCTCTATTGCCGTCTATTTTGGCTTCCTGCGACTCATTGTGGAAAACACTTTATGGGAGGATAATAGCTTCCATTGATTGTTCTCCATGGATCCTAGTCTTTAGTTAGGTTTAACTCAAAACCTGAGGCACCTTACATGTTTTTGTATGACAAAAGCTGCAACATGAAAATGAGGCCTTGAGGCAGACTTCAGAATAAATAACCTTGAAAGAAATGCCATTTAGCCATTTATAGATTGTTTTCTGTGCACTGCTCCATGTTTACATTCTTCATTCATTCTAGAAAAGCCCACACCCGGTGTTTCACATCGATCCCATTTTCCCGTTTATGGTATACTATTAATCTAACTAGTGTTCCATTAGTTAACCTTAGTTATGTCTTAATATATGTGCTTGGAATCCTTGAGAATTGGGTGAACTAATATATTACCCTGCCCGCAAGTTTAGGGACTAGTGAAAGTACAAGCCTATGTGTCACTCCTATGACTACTCGCATGGAAGACCATCTTTACATTGGGTAATTTGGTCTTTTGGCGATAACTATTATATCATCTGCAACTTCTATTCTATTTTTTCCTTTCATTGCTGGCTTCTCCAGCAGTTCTGATTTGTGAACATGTTTTTACCTCCTACTTTATGGAAGATTTTTTTATTTCTTGTGCCATTGTTCCTACTACTGCAGCTACTTATTTGGATTTTTACTAAAGATAGGAAGCAGCATCTATTAACAAGGCATTATGTATCAACCTTCTTCACAATAAGTAAAGTGATTATCCCATGATTTTTTATGGTAGCAGTTGGTATCTTGTACCTCTTCCAAGAAAGCGGACCTGCCATTTTTGTTGAGCAACCTGGTGTCTAAAATCATTTCTATGTTTTGTTGAAACACCTTATCAGCATGACAAATTTATGCAATCAATAATTCAATTTGTCTGATTTCTGTAATATTGTTTGATTTTATGAGTCCCAAAACTATTCTCATGTTAGTACTAGTGAATAATTGTTATTTTACAATGCCTTTTACTTTTTCTCTCATAACCTGCTCTTCTAGTTTTTTCTGAGTTTAACCATTTTAGTAGGTTAGCGCAGTTAAATGTGGAAGGATCCAAGTGAATGGACAAATAGTTCCAGTGTCGTATATCGTCCAGTCATCTCAGAAGATAAGCCACTTTTTGCACAGGTCAGTTCATCTTCTAGAGTTGTTGTGGTGTATGCCTAGCAAATTCATGTCATATGCAAAGATTTAATCCTTTGCTTTAGATATTGTCATCTGTTTAATACAGCTCAAGATCTATATTTCATGAAGACTTTTTTATCTTTTGGAAACCAATAAGGTCATTCAACATTCAATAGTTACCCGCTATTACCTGTGTAACTGGTAAAGCTGATTCCTTTTGTCTCTCAGATCAATTCCTTGGGTTTTCTTCGCTTTGGAAACCATGATGTAGTCCAATGAAGTGGATTTTCTTTTATTACTGTCCCCCATTTGTTTTAATTTCACATTTTGCACATACCATTCTGTCTTGTCTATGCTAGTTGTATGATAGCTAGGATTTTCTTGAAGTTTTTAGTTTCACAATGGTTGCATGATACTATCAATGTCAAGGATCCTATTTTCTCTTTTTCCTGTAAGTTCTCAGACTGAATGATTTTTTTTTCTTACCATCACCAAGTTAACTATATATTACACTTCATCTTTTTAACAAAACTATGCACTTGATTTTTGGTGCAACCTGGATTTATGTTACTTTAGAAACGAGGCTCCTTAGCTTAGTTAGTTTTGCAGGCATGAACCACCAGTAATGGCCTGGGATGTCTTGATTCTGCATGAAGAACCAGATGTTTTAACTGTTTGTAAGCCAGCATCAGTTCCAGTATGTCAATTACACTTAACTCCTTTGTGATTTTGATGATGCACCATGAACTGTGCCTTCTTTGGTCATTTATATCCATGTTTATTGATGTGCTTGTCATTTCCTCATGCTGCATTACATTGTTTGGCATGATCTTGTTCTTTATATGATTGAATTGATGAAACTTGATCATGCAGTGAGTGATTAAGTGATGGAACATGGAATCTTGTAAAGGAACACTTGCTGAAAATATATTTTTACTTGTCTTTCTTTTTTATAATGTGTAACTTAGTTTAATTCAAGGAGATTCATACTTCAAGGTTCTTCTTGACTCTGTCTAGAAGGGAAACAACTACAATTGGATATAGATATCATACCAACCTATGTCTAAAATATCATGTGATAATTCTGATAATCATAATTAGGGGATTGGAAAGTTGCAGAAATCATTGAAGCCAGAATTACCCCTTGAGATTGTAGGTACGTTAATAAATTGCATCATAGACCCTTCCATTGCAGACTAAAAAGACAATGCTTGGAAAGAGAGTAGAGTTATGATTTTGAACACCTGTTAATTGGCCTCATGAATCTTATAGTAGTCCTTTCATATCTTAAGTTACTTTGTGTGGGAATCTGATGCTTTTTTTTTATTTTTTATTTTTATTTTGGGGTTGATAGGCTTGTGATAGGGTGACTTGATATCAAGAAAGTTCAGGTCCCCAATCTCCATGAGAAGGGAGATATGAGACCACATGAGGTTTTAAGGGCTTGGAATGGCCCTTATGTGAATATGGACTTTCCCCACAAGCCTCGGCCGGTGTTAATTACATTGACTGAATAATTGAAGACTCTTGATTAACCATTGTTGGTAATGTCCTGAAAATTAAATGACTCGCAAACACATGTATAAATTAGATGGAGGACTAACCCATTTGAACATGCAGGTTAAACTAGGCCATGGGACTAGGGTTCAGAAATCATATCATTTTTCTTGATTAGTCCATGGTAAGCTGAAGAGAGTGTGTTGCCTTTTTTGATTGAAAAGGGATAAACATGATTAATTTAGTACTTATGGGGGTATGCAAATGGACCCTGGATGACTCCTGAATTATGTGTGATAGATATAAGACCATGTTAATCACGTTTGAATTGATGATGGATTAGAACCATTTTGATATTGATTTATGTTATGCATTTTAAGAGGGCAATTAATTTTTTTCTCATGAATGATCAGATTTAGGCAGATTCAGCATGGAAGGCAGTTTCGGACCGAACCGAAACGACACCAAAGGCCCGGTTTCGGCCGAAACCAAATCTAGCCTTTTAAGAAAAAAATAATTATTTAATTGGTTTCGGATTCGGTTTCGGACCCGGCCGAAACCGGTACTGCCATCTATGAGATTCAGAGGTTTTTGGACATTACTCTTTAGTTTTCACGTATTTGTTGAACCATGTGATTTTTCATGATGTTGGAACTTTTAGGGGTTATATATTTTATCCAGTGCAGAGTCCATTTATCCAAGCAAAAGTTGACATCCTTGATATTGTGAATGTGTTGAGAACAAGTTTATGTGTTAACAATAAGATGCATATTTCAGTTCACACATATATATTTGACCTCAGGAGATGATAAGCCATGGTCAAGTTAGAGTTTGTGAATCAGTGGGTTACAAGATTCTGAACTTAGAGAGAAAATGTTTAGGGAGGAGGGATCAGTCGGAATATGATTGCTGGACCCATGTCTTAGCTTCATGAAAAAAAAGAGCATGCTTGATGGGATTATTTAAACACTAAGCACTAAAGGATACTCTTGATGGATATGAGAAGGGAGAACAGGCTCATGGGTCCATGAGAATTTAAAGGGGAATCCATTAACAGTATCCTTTATATCTGAGCCAGTCAGGCATTACCCATTATCCATTTAAAACCAAGTTGAGATTCATTAACTAATGGAAGTTGGGTAAGCACAAATAAGGATCCCTTAAGGATTCATGGACCCAATATGTTTAAACACGAGAATCCAATTCAGAAATTAATCAGAACATCATAATATTTTTCTTCACAAAATTACAACAGCTTTTTAAGAACCTTGAAGAAACCAAGACCAAAGACCAAATTTTTTTGAAGGACTTTAAAGCCTCGAAACTCCCCTTCTTCTCAATGCTCCTACTGGCTTCAGAGCCTTTTCACTTCTTCCCTCCTCTTTCTGCTCTTTGTTTTTTTCTTGCGGTGCTGCCATAGTGGGCTTTGTATAGGGCAGAGAGGAGGAGCTGCAACACCGGTGGTCTTTTCCTCTTTTTTTTTTTCTTTTTTTTTGGTTTCAGAAACTCATTGGTGGGGGTATTTTCATGCCACTTTGGCCCCTGGAACACTACCGGTGGGAAGGTTTGCATTTTTTTTATATTTCTGCCCCTGATTTGTGACCGGTAGGGGGGGTTCACTGGCACAAGGTTTTGGGTTTCTCCTTTTTACCTTTTTTACCCCCCTAAACTTAACCAGTGGGGGGTCTAAACTCCTTTTATTTAATTTCCCAATTACCCCTGGGAATTAACTGGTGAGGGGGTTTTATTGTGAGGGCCCTGGCTGCCCTGTTTTGTGCAGCAAAACAGAGCAGCCGGTGGGGGTTTACAGGACCACCTACGGGCCACAAAACCTTGGCCGTCCATACTGTCTCTTTATTCCTCCCCCCTTCAAACCTATTAACAATATTTCTCAGCAAAAAAAAATGAAATTTCTGTCCTGTTCTGGTGCTTGGAGAGGGTGGCTGCAGCTGCTCTGTCTTTCCTGGAAGTCCGATTCAGCTCCAACAAGGTATGTGCATATCTCACACCCTGGAACATGCAAGTTTATGTTCTGTTTTGTTGGATTTAATTACCATCAATAAAAACTGGTCCAACACTTTGTTATGCACTTGGCCCACTGTCTGAGAGTGAGGTTTGGTGGGCTCGTGGCTCGGGGTACTGGTGATGTGGGGCTCGATCCTGGGTGTGTGGGTTTACTTGGTATTTTTTCAAAAAAAATGTGTGCAGTGTTGATTTCAGGCAGTTGTGTGGTAACCAATTGACCTCACACAATTTTCTTTTTTATGAATAGAGCTATTTTATTCTCTGTTGATAAATGAAATTTACTTATCAGGGATATCCTTTCTTGTGCAGGTCCATCCATGTGGTCAATATCGTAAAAACACGGTTGTTGGGATTCTGCAGGCTGGGCATGGCTTGGCACCTTTATTTCGTATCCTATTTAAATTCGATGGAGTAAACTTTAAAAACACCACCTCTTTTACATGCCATGGTGTATTTTTTCTCCTATTCTGCTACCTAATCTGCTTCACTCTTGGTTTATTCTTGGTTATTTGTATGTTAATTTCATATAATTTCCTTAACGATAAATTTGTTTTAACAGCAGTACATCGTCTAGACCGTTTAGTCTCTGGCCTTCTTATTTTTGCCAGGAATGCTGATAAAGCAGACCACTTTAGGCAACAGGTAATGTTGCGTCATTTGGGAAGTGAATGCATTTTGCTTAGAAATGGCCATATTGTGAGTATCATCGAAAGTTTTCCAGCACGATATGATTTCAACTTGGGATCATAAAAAATTGTATTTGGATTGAGTTTTATTATATTGGTCTTCACCTAGTCTACTTGAATTAAAACAAGACCGTTTGCACTTCTTAATTGGAAAAACCTGCAGATCTAGTGCACAGGTTCACAGCTTTGGCAGGGTAAGTTGTCTCAACTGACTTTAAGAAAACCATATATAAGAATAAATCAGAAGTCTGCAAATAAACAAGAATAAGTCTTAGGTATCTTTCCTTTACACCTTCTCTTCTATCTAACTTTTCAAAATATGAAGCTCAATGTTTGCCAGCCTACTATCCTTAGCCAAAGCACCATCAGAGATATCAACTTGCAGATTCACAGGTTTGCATGGCTGATGACTACATGACTGGTTGACCGTGTGACTCAACTTGACACCTTGCTAAGTTGGGCATAGTTGAGAGCTAGCCAAGTTTCTTTGAGTAGAATTGTTCTGGGTAGATAGCAGAATCAGTAGCATATATGCCATCTCAAGATGCATGATCTATGAAGTAATTCTCGAGTTGCAGTGATTCTTTTCTGGTTGGAGCCACCAAAATTCCTAGTTCTAGTATCCGTACCGGTTTGTATGACCTCTGCCCTGGTCCAGGTGTGGTCACCTCTCGAGCTCAGCAGAAATCCACACCTTAGATCTTGTCCACCCATTTAAGCTCAACGGTTCTTGTGATGTCAACAAAATTTCTTCTCTGCAGTCTTGCAAATTACATTTTGAGCATGAAGAATGTCCTGAAGAATCATCCTGTGTTCATCAATCAGCTTTTCAAAAACCTCAAAGCACCAAATGCTTAAAGTAATTAATTCCCTTCCAGTCTGCACTAAATAAGACTGCTGAGTCAAAACCTCTGTAGCGTCTTCCTCTTCCTAATGCCTCCAACATATCAGTCTGTCTTAATAGATATCCATTCCTGTTTAACAGTTTCAAAGAACCATTCCCAATGAAAACACCATAGAAAGTTCTCCCTGCATGTTTTACTTCGCCACTATCTCCTGGCTCATGCCGAAAGCCTGAAACATGACCTCTCTGCAAGCGCAAGCTATCCACCATGCATTTCTCTAATCTAATCATGTTTCATCAAATTCTGCAGACCAGGGGTAATAGTCACATTCTCATCTTCACCTTCTTCCATACTTTTTCATATTTCAAATTACACCAACTTTCTCATGTCTTCCAGTAAATATGTGTTCCTTTGTGATACTTCCTGGGTTTTCCATGTAACATCCAGTTATTGCTTTCTTTTCACAGTCTGTTCATTTCTCATGGTTTTTCCTTTTTCCCCCGTCCCTTTTCTTTCCTTTCTTTGCGGTGGGGGGTGGAGGAATTGAAACCACTGGGTTCAGCTCAGACATGATTTCCCTGGTTATGTACACTTACCTGCAAGTAGGTAATCTAAGTCATATTTTCTTCTCAATTCGAACGTTAATATTCTCTTAATGACTCGAGTTTTATATCTATGTCTAATGAGCTGTTGACACGACATGGAAGCTATGTAATCAAAACCGGTGGAGGTGCTTGCCTAGGCGCTAAGGCGAAGCGAGGCAGTGATAGCTCGCCTCGCATTGGTCCAAATTACCTAGGTGATCACCTGGGTCGTTTTTGAGCCTCCTCGAGCACCTTGGTGAACGTAGCCCGCCTCAAGTGCCTGGGCCCAGTCCGCTACCCCACCCGCGAACCGACTCCGCCTCTCGCCCGCCTGCCAACTGTCCAAGACCCGATGGCCAACCTGCGAACAGGATCCGATCTTTAAAAGCTCATCTTCTCCCCCGAATTGAAAATCCTTCCCTATTCGATCATTTCACCCTTCCTCCCCCCGAATCGAAAACCCTAGACCTCCTTCGTGTCTCCCCATTGCGGCGATCGGCGTCCGGCGAGTGGCGTTTGTGTTCTGGCAAGCAACGACTGTAGAGCAGACGACGCCGAGCTTGGTGAGGGGCCGACGGCGATGAGCATCTCTCTCTCCCCCCCTCTCTCTCTCTTGCAGGCAGCATGCAATGGTACTCCACTCGTCTCCCCCTCCCTCTCTCTCTCTCACACACACACACACACACACGCTCGCGCACACACCCTCTTTATCCGTTTCCCTCTCCATCTCTCTCCATCTCTCTCACACACAAACACACACACACATACACCCTCTTTATCTGTCTCCCTCTCCCTCTCTCTCTCTCTCACACACACACAGACACACACACACACAGCCCCAGCCTGGCAGCCTCTCTCTCTCTCTCACACACACACACACACACACGCACGCATAGAGAGGGGCTTGGCCCTTCTCTCTCCCTCTCTCTCTGTCTCTCTCTCTCACACACAAGGGCTCGGCCCCTCTCCCATTCTCTCTCACTTTCTCTTTCACTCTCTCCCTCTCTCTCACACAAACACACACACGCACAGCCCCAACCCCTCTCTAACTTTGTTCTCTCTCACTCTCTGTCTCCCTCTCCCTCTCTCTCTGTCTCTCTCTCACACAGAGACACACACGCGCACAACCCCTGCCCTCTCTCACTCTGTAGACTATTTGAAACACTTTGTGTTAGGGGAATATGTAATTGACTTGTTTTAGTTTTTGCTATAGTGGTGCACTTGTTATTCTTGTTTAGTGTGTTTGCATGTATGACAATATGATTGTTATTATTGTTTATGAATGAATGAATTTAGAAAATTTATTGACTTTATATATGCACTTTTTTGATATTTACTTTTCAAAAAAATACATTTTTGTGATATTTAGACGTGTAGTTTAATTTCTAAATTATATTTATTTAATAAAATCTAGCCTCAAACGCCTTGGCTTGTGAGGCGACCCCCTGGTCGCCTCAGGCCTCTGACTACATAGCATGGAAGATATTATTGCACAGATCATATCTAGTGGTGCAGATGTGGACGTGTGAGTTTGTCTTCACTGTCTAATGTCTATAAGGAATGTTAGACATAAATCTAATTGAGTTATATTTTCTTCTCATATCAAATATTAATATTTTCATAACAATTTGTAAAAATTCATTGCAACTTATTTACGAATCTAAGACCGTTGAGGGTGTTTGGTTACAATATTAATTAGTTCTATCAATGTTAACTTTGATGTTGTTACTGATAGGGATGTTTTTATAAGGTTATGGGCCGGGATCAGAGAAATGCAGCAAAATAAAATTTTCTCGGCCCGTGTTGATCGGTCGCTCTTGATTTCCTTCGACTTCCTAAGAAGGGATCCGATTTTACCTCTGTGATATGCTGATTGCAGCGAAACGGAAAGTAAACCCTCGTGGCAGTAATAAACTGCCCAGGTGCCCGGTCTGTCGTGGTATCCACACGGGCACGAACGACAGAGTTCTCCCCACGCAGCGATCTGCAAACGATCTCCTCGGCAGCACTCCGGCAGTGTCTCAATGCTTGAGACAGGGCGAAGAAGAGAGAGGAAAGAGGCATTGGGTCTAAGGAGAGAGGAGGGGGTGGCCCTACTTGGAGAGCCCTGGATGCCTGGCGTACTCTTATGGGAAAACAGGCCAAAAGCTTAATAGTGTGGTCTAGATATGGGGAAAGTGCAGTGGCCTTACAGTCTCATATTATTTTAAGTCTCAAAAGATCCTGGATTAAGAGTTAATTGGATGGATGCCAAATCACCATTGATGCTTTACTTCTTGTCACTGGTAGTGGTGAAGTCCCATGGTGTTATGTCCAGTGGTCCATTTTGCTGACAGGAATTGGAATCAGTCATTTTTTTTTCTTGTCACTGGTAGAGGTGCAGTCTCTTTCCATGGTTGGGTATGTTGGCAAGATCCACGGTGTTATGTACAGTTGTCTATTTCATCTACAGAAATTGGAATCAGTTATTCATATTTTCATCTGTTTTTTAGAAGGTGACCAAACAGCCACAATTCATTAAAAGAGAAAATAGGAAAGAGTACAAAAAGAACCAAAACCACACTCAAAGACAGTAGTCTACCAAGGTGGTAGGAATTACTGCTACCCAGTACCCACAAACTCCACCTAAACAGAACAAGAGTGGTTACAGCACCAGATTCTTCCAATTACACAGACTAGCAATGAACTGCAATTCCACAATCTTTTTACCCAAGGTACAGAAACTCCATTTCTGAAGTAACGAAATACAATGCGAGATGATCTCGGTAGGATTCTTAATTCATCTTTAAATATTCTGTTGTTCCTTTCTCTCCAGATTGACCGCAGCATAACAGGTAGACAGTTTTTCCATGTATGTTCTTTCTGTCGAGTGGATTCATATTGTCCCAAACCTTCAGAAACATTGTAATATCTGACAAACCAGGCCATTCAACTGCCATATGGATGATGTCTGTTCCTATTTAATGCAGATATTCCCTAAGAGCATTGCCCCCCCCCCCCCCCCCCTCAAATGGGGGGAGGATGTGGCTTTTCTTTTATGGATTTCTCCATGGATTCAGCCAGTAAGGCCTGAATCATACACTTTTTTTTTGAAGGAGGGTGGTACCACAAATACAGGAAACTTGATAGGACATAGAGAATGGCCTTAAAACATTTCTTGATTTTCATTCGTCTGGATAGGACGGAGGTAACTGACTAGCAGATCATGAGATAAGGCAGTGTCTCCAGTTCATTGGCTCCTGTGCATTATGCTCTAATCTGCATAAGATTCTTGGGGTGGTTTAGAACTTAATGCTGTACATATGCACCTTTCATGGGATGAGGTTTTTTCTTCTTTAGGCATTTATGTTTGGACTTTTGCAGAGAGCTGGTTAATCATTTCTCATCCTTCAGATCAAGTGGCATTGTTATTTTTCTGACCTTTACAATCCACTACAGTTCTTGTTGAAGAAGGCATGAGATGGTTGGTCTGCCAATTTTGGAAGGATGAATGGTGTGATGATAGACTGCTTGCCGATAAATTTCCAGTTTTGTTTGTTATCACCTATCTCCCATGGCTTCTGTGATGTGGGATGGCAGCGTTGACTTGGGAGTGGCGGGCCTGGGTGTGGCAGTGTGCATGCTAGGGATGGAACCGGGCACGTGCTGCTCTCGGGGCAAGCCAGTACGGGGCCAAGCCAGTTGCCCTAGCAACCCACATGGTTACATGGGCAGGAGGCCTGTGACCTCACTGCTACTGATGGTGGGGGGGGGGGGTGAAGGGCCTAGTGTCACTTCTCGTGGGATTTTAAAATAGGTGGACATGAGGGCAGGCATTTAATGGAACCCCTTGGGAAAAATGCAAAAAGAGAAGGGTTTCGGTTCTCTTGAAGTGGGGATAAAATAAGACAAGGGAGGGATTGAGCGTTTAATGCTTTTGGGAGGTTGAGATGAATGAAATAAAAGGGAAAAGGGTGGTGAGAGTAGAAGACGACGATGGAGGGAAGAGGGAGCTTTTATGGCTGGCCTTCATGGTGGAATAAAATAAGATAAAGAAGAGGAAAGTTTGAGAACAGGAAGAAGATAGCATGTCTCTGTTATTCAGTTGGGTTCCCGGGATTGTACAATGGACAAAGGAAGAAGAAGAAGGAATGTGGATCGATGAAGTGCCACCTGCTAGCGGCTAGGACCTCTGAGCCGCGGTGGTGGCTGGCTGCTCCTTGGGGTGGCACAGTGCAGAAGGAAAGGGGAATGGAGGAGTCGCACGCAGATCGAGGCAAAGAAGATGTTTAGCAGCGGTGGTGCAGATCTCTCCCTCCCCTCTTGGGCTCCTCACGAGGCTCCTTCTCACAAGGCTAGGGTTTTCTCCATGGAAAAGGTGGCTATTCCCTTTCATTTATTCATTGCTATCTCTTCCATTACAACAGAGAGTATCCCTTTTATAGGAAGCTTTACATCCAGACTTAGACTTTATCCATTTGTTCAATACCTATTGAGTAAAAGAAAAGGCCCATTAACAGACATGACCCGTTTAAACACAACTAGGAACAGACCCAACTAAAATAAAATAGAAAAGTACATAATAAACGGTAAATTCATAGTAAAATAAAAAGGATTCTCCTATGTCTAATGATCATCTTCTGCTATGCTGTCATCGTCTTGAGGCACACTAGTAAGGCCCATTTGTTGACGTAGCCGGTCTTGTTCCAGCATCATTATGTAGCTCAGATTTTTAATGACAGTCCTCTAGATGGAGGCTGGGGTCCCCTGTTCAGAAGGCAACCAAGGGATGAGGAGATTAGTGATGTGAGAGACATGTTGCTGCAGCTCCAGGACGACAAGCTGGACAGCACAAAAAAGATGATGGCTTTGGTGGTGGGACCCCAAAGGAGTCTTTCAGTGAAATCTGCTTATGACTTCATTGTTGATGGGGGAACTAGATGTTCCTTGTTGTCCCATGTTTGGCTGCCTGCAAGTCCCTTGAAGGTCGAAGTCCTGCTGTGGAGAATTTCCCACTGTAGCAAGGATGATAGTACCGGTTTCGGTATCGGTTTCGATTAGGACCGAAACCGAAATGTACCGGTTTCGGTTTCGGTCGAAACCAGTTCAAAACATTCAAAAAGGCAAAAAATACAGTGAGCAGGTCCGATTTCGGTCGGTTTCGGTCCAAATACTGCCATCTATGCACTGTAGACTACCAACTTGTGATAGGCTTCACCACTTTTTGGAAAGCATTGATAGTATTTGCGGTTTGTGAGGGGTAGAAGAGGAGACTATGGAGCATTTATTCATTGAGTGTTCCTATGCCCGGGAAGTTTGGCAGCAAGTTTCAGTTAAGCTACAGTGTAATCAGGCTGTAGTTGCGCCAGTGGAGAATTTTTCAAGTATTGGCACAGGAGGTGGCTGTGCAAGGGAGACTGGCAGCTCTGTGGCTTGTGTGCAAATCTTTGGCCTCTGTGGGTGAAAGGATTGGCAGAGTCTTCAAGAAAGAAGCCCATGATGCAACTAAGGTGGTTCAATTGGTTTGTTGGTCAGGAATAGGGGTTCAATTTTTTGTGAAGTGGACAGATGTAATTCCTCTTTGTTTTTGTACATTATCTCTTCTATATTTCTATATTTCTATATTTATTCAAGCAATGGTATTATCCACTTCAAAAAAAAATCACATGCGAATTTCACTTTTGACAAGCTCTGTGTTTCCACGGTATGAATGGGGTTACATCTCACAAGATTTCTGTTTTATCTTTAGTGTGAAACACGTAGTGATTCATATCAATCCCAATAACTTGATTAAGTGTGCTTTAGAAACTGATTTCACGGGATGCACATGTTATGGAAAGTCAAATTTGATTGAGTGCTAAATACATGAATCTGTTTGTTTTCTACCAATTTAGTGATCTCTTATGCTGTCTCTATGATACCATTAGTTGTCACACACTTCCAATTACAAGATTCTTTTGGGTGTTTATGCAATGTGCAAATGTCTATACAGGTGCTTTAATTATTTATTTCCCTTTTAATATTTTTTGGTAGTATTTTTCTCATCATGTTGGCATTTGGTTGTTGACTGGAAAAATTTGTCTAGCCTGAAGGCAAAGGCTCTTCCCCCCTTTTTTTTACATTATAAGGTGGAAACTCAGAAAATTTAGACAAAAACATGGCTTAAGCTAACTCTCACTTTTACGTTTTTGTTTTATTTTTCTTCCTGCATCCTGATTTTTCTTCGCAAATGTTCCTTTTTTTTATTTCCTGTAATATGCAGTGAAATATCTTTTACTGCAGATCGAGGCTGGGTTGTTGCATAAAGAATATATTGCCAAGGTTATTGGTGAATTTCCTGATGGAGAGGTATTTTTCTTCATGTGATGGGTACACAATAGTAAATAATAGCATGAGTTCTTTGTAAGATAGCATCATTCCATAGTAGTTTGATTTGCTGCATAAAATAAGCAATTATAGTTGCTCCTTGTCATAGAGACGAGATAGATTCATACCGTATTGGGACAGAACAATGAAGCAGTCATGTAACAAGCTGTAATAATAACTTAAAAGGTATGAGATAGGACATTGCAACAATCAAGGGAGAGACAACGTTACAATACCTTACCCATGTCTACAAAACTGACTTGTAGAAACTCGCTTCAGCTTGAAATTCTTTTTATTTTCCTGCAGAATAAGGTTTCTTTGTAAGGTGGACAATACACAAATTTATTAATTAAGAAAAGAAGTGAATGTACAGATGTAACATCTGTATTCACCCAAAATCTCTCTACACAAAAGACATGGCCCCAACCAAGATGATGTCCAGCGTCCTAACCCAAATGGAAGACTGAGAAACCTCCACTGCATTAGACCTTTGCCCACCCCAACCCTTCCTTACATGAAGCAAAAATTCTTATATTCTGCTCGCCCCAAGTAGCCCAAAATGTCACAAACAAAATCGGCCACCAAACTTTGCAGTCACCTTTGAGAGCCATCTCCAGTTCCAGCCCAATATCAGCCTTTCCACTCTATCTTGGAGTCTGTAGGCACAATGGAGCTTGGAAAAAACTGCAGCCAAGCCAAGGAATGCCATATCAGATCTCTGCATAATCTCAAAAGACCAATGAGAAAAGATCTTGGAGAAACTGGAACCCAGTGAAACCAGCCTGAAATGATGGAGACTACCAAATCAGATCTACTTTACCACATATTAGTCTAGTTTCACAATTTAATTTATTGTCAGTTCTAGCCAGGAAAACTGGAAATTGGACTGGTACTAGAAGAGTCCTATCCAGTTCTCCTTGTTTCAATTAAAGACTATTTGCAATCATGTATATTTATTTTTAACCATATGTACCTAGTTGGAGATAGCATTTCTTTCTTCTTTGTTTTTTTGAAAAGTGGATGGTACCACAATACATTAAAAAAAGAGGGATGTACATGTATAAGCTATCAGCTCACAAAACCCCTATACAAAAAGCCACCACACCAAGAAGGTGTGCCCCAAATCAATTTCCCAAATAAAAAGAAAATTGAGGAGTTATGTACCTCCACTTTATAAAAGTGTTTAGCCCAAAAAGTCACTGTCACAAACAAAAGAAAATATCCTATCTTCCGGTTTCGCTTCCTTTTTCAAGATCCTATTGTCTTTTTTGTTCCACAAGGCCCAGAGCATGGCATGGAGGATGAGCCACCGTATGATATTGTCGCCCTTAAGGTTCCACCTCCTGTGCCACTTGAGGAAGAGCTGATGCAACCCCCCCCCCCCCCCCAAAAAAAAAAAAGGCCAAGAGGCTGATGAAATCTCTGGCCGATCCTCTTTCAAATGTCCTTTTCAAAGGGGCAGCCTATGAACAAATGGTTCAGATCCTCCACCTCCCCGCACAAGTAGCATAAGGTAGATATCTTTTGAAGGAAAGGGGACACCCTGTCACAAGTGGGAAGACGGCCATGGGAGATCCTCCAAACCAGCAGCATCACCTTAAGTGGGCTTTTGGGAGCCCAAACCTGAGGGGCTAAGAAGTGGCGCAATCCCCCATTAGAAATGAGAGAGTAGGCATACCTGACCGAGAAACCTCCCTCCCTCTCTCATCTCCAAGCCCATCTGTCTATCCTGCCGGCGACTGGTCTGAAATCTAGGAGGAAAGTTGGAGATAGCATTTCAATCACCATTTGGCTCATATTTACCACAGAGAAGATCACAGATTCACAATCCCTTATCAAAATTGTTTTTCCGCCTCCTTAAACACTTTCCAAAATCTAGATTAACCTTCAAGTGTTGTTCATGGTACCTTGAGCTTGAACTGTACAACAAAGATGGCGGGTATCCTCCCACCATCTTACTTTATGGAAATCATGATAATTTCTTTTTGTGCAAAGTTACTGTTTCTTACTTTAACACCATTTTGTAGAGGGACGACATCATGTATGCAGCTGGGCAGTAAACTTCGACAAAAATCATTGATCTTTCTCTAGATCTCATCATGGACCTTAAATTGATCAGGAGGCTTATGATGATAATGTTACATGATGACTATCAGTGCATTCATATTATAGGGGCTATAGGTACACATTAAAATTCAGGCCATTTTCTAATTACATGCTTCTGATTAAGCCACTCCTGGGGAGTTTCTTTCTTTCCATTGAGGCATTGACTAAATTGTGTAAAGTTTTTATTATATATATGCTCTTGCTTGCATCTTTGTGGATCCAAGTAGGAAGAATTACCAAAGGTGTCGAGTAAGGGCTATTGAGTTCTAGATTCGCAAGCTATCTTTCTTTGGATTTTTGTTCGTGTCAAATTTATGTTTACAATGAAGAATTTCACACTCCACATATGTTTGGAATCCACAAGAAATCTACTAAGGGAGTCTTTTACCTTGCAAAATTCTCGGGTTCTTTTCTCTCATACATTTCAACCATTCATTGCCTCCAAATAATCCCCAACACTTTTTATGATTTTATTATCTTTAAGAAACTTTGTAGAGCAATTGGATACAACCAACAAGAGGCCGTGGTCCTATGCATTGCGTATTTGTATTGTTTTGATATTTGCACCTCACCCATGTGTTTTGAATTGGCATTAGTACATTTGCTGAAAATGTTAGTTCCCTGTAGCTTAATTTGACATGTCCTAATAATTGTGTTGTATACTACAAATATCTGAAGGTTGAACACTTATATATATATATATATATATATATATATTTGAATTGGCATTAGTACATCATCATCATCATCATCATCATCAGAGCCTTATCCCGATTAATTGGAGTCGGCTACATGAATCCTGTTACGCCAAAGATTTCTATCAAGTGCAATATTCATATTTAAACTCAAGAAACTAATGTCCTTCCTAATAACATCGCACCATCTCATTTTAGGCCTTCCTCGAGCTCTTTTACTAGCATCCACTAAGATTTGGTCACATCTTTTAACCGGTGCTGAGTTAGGGTGACGAAACACATGTCCAAACCACCTGAGTCTATTATCTCTCATTTTACTATCAATTGGAGCTATCCCTAAGTCCTTACGGATGCGCTCATTCCTAATCTTGTCTTTCTTAGTTTTGCCACACATTCATCTCAACATCCTCATCTCTGCTACACACATTTTGTGGATGCGTTCCTTTCGTACTGCCCAACACTCGGTACCATATAACAAAGTATGTCTCACAGCCGTTCTATAAAACCTCCCTTTGAGTTTCACAGGCATACGACGATCACAAAGGACACCTGATGCACTTCTCCATTTTAGCCAGCCTGCCTTAATCCTATGTGTAACGTCATCATAAATCTCCCTATTCTCTTGTATGATAGACCCTAAGTATCGAAAGCTACTACTCTTCGGAATGTTATGTCTATCAATTAGAACCATGTCTTCCTGAACCACTCTCTCATTACTAAAATTACAGTGCATAAACTTTGACTTACTCCTACTAATTTTAAAACCTTTAGACTCCAAGGCAAGTCTCCAACGCTCTAACTTAGCATTTAGAGCATCAATACTCTCATCAATTAAAACAATATCATATGCAAAAAGCATACACTAAGGGATGTCCTCATGTAATTGTTTAGTTACTTCATCCATAACTAAGGCAAAGAGATACAGACTTAGTGCAGAACCTTGATGCAAACCTATAGAAACGGGAAATTCACCTGTCTCCCCAGCAATAGTTCGAACACTAGTAATAGCACTGTCGTACATATCCTTAATCAAATCAACATATCCTTGAGAGATTCCTTTCTTTCTTAATGTCTACCAAATCAATTCTCTCGGTACTCGATCGTACATCTTCTCTAAATCAAGAAAAACTATATACAAATCTTTTCTCATCTCTCTATACTTCTCCATTAGCTGTCGTAGTAAGAAAATAGCTTCTGTAATTGATCTATTTGGCATAAAATCAAACTGATTTTCCGATACAGTAGTCATACATCGGAGGCGTTTTTCAATTACTCTTTCCCAAAGTTTCATAGTATGACTCATAAGCTTAATTCCACGATAATTATTACAACTTTGAATATCTCCTTTGTTTTTATAGAAAGGAACTACAACACTTTTTCTCCAAACTTCTGGCATTCTCTGTTCCTTTAAAATTTTATTAAAAAAATTAGTTAGCCACTGAATACCAATATCTCCTAGGTCTTTCCATACTTCAATAGGTAAGCCATCTAGTCCTAAGGTCTTGCCCACTTTCATTTTCCTTAAAGCATCCTCCACTTCTGACATCTTAATACATCTGAAATATTGATATTTATCAAATATTGTGGACTCTTGGATACCTTCTAAAGATAAATCATTGATGGAATCTCCATTAAGTAACTTCTGAAAATAGCTATGCCACCTCCCTTTAATCTCAAGATCCTTAGTTAAAATCCTTTGATTTTCACCTTTAATACACCGAACATGATTTAAATCTCTAGTTTTCCTTTCTCTTAATTTAACAAGTTTAAATATGTCCTTTTCACCATCTCGGGTTCCTAGTTTAACATATAAATCTTCAAATGCCTTTGATTTAGCTTCGCTAACTATTTTCTTAGCTATCTTTTTAGCGATTTTATAGGCTTCTAGGGTTTGATCATTTTTGTTAGTTTGCCAAATTTTAAAGCATTCCTTTTTTACTCTAATGGTATTTTGGATTTTCTCACTCCACCACCATGTCTCTTTTTCTAAATTCTTTTTACCTTTAGATTCGCCTAAGAGTTGTTTTGCAACCCTCGTTATACAATTTGTAACATTATTCCACATTACATTAGTTTCTTGTTCTAAATTCTAAATATTTTCCTTTAATAGATGATTTTTAAATGTTGTTAAACTTTTACCTTTTAAATTCCACCATTTAATCTTGGAATAATTATTTATAATGATCTTTCTTTTGAATTTAGGGATAGTGACATCCATTACTAACAACCTATGTTGAGGGGCTAGACTCTCACCAGGAATAACTTTGCAATCTTTACATAAAACTCTATCGACCTTCCTAATGAGAAAATAGTCAATTTGACTTATATGTGTTCCACTCTTGTATGTTATTAAGTGTTCGTCCCTCTTCTTAAAGAAGGTATTAGTAATTGCTAGATCATAGGTCATAGCAAAATCAAGAATAGTGTTACCCATATCATTTTTATTACCAAAATCAAGCCCTCCATGAATCCTCTCATAGCCTCTATTATCTTTACCCACATGACCATTAAGATCCCCTCCAATAAAGATTCGCTCTTTACTAGGGATATTTTGGATCAAATTATCAATAACCTCCCAAAATTACTTTTTAATGCTATCTTCTAATCCTACTTGAGGTGCATATGCACTAATTATATTCAAAATATCATCACCTAAGATAAGTTTAATTAACATTAGTCTATCCCCCAATCTATTTACTTCCACAACTCTGTCTTTTAAGTTTTTATCTATTATTATAGCAACACCATTTCTAAAGTTATTATTACCCATATACCAAATTTTATATCCATCAATGTCTTTAGCTTTATGTCCTTTTCACCTAATTTCTTGTAGGCAAGCGATGTTAACCCTCCCGTCCTTCATTAACTTAATTAATTCTAAACTCTTACCCGTTAAAGTTCCTATATTCCAAGTAGCTAGACGGATCCTATGTTTTTGGACTTGCTTCTTTACCCGTGTGCCTCCAACCCCACACGAGAACCCTTGCCTATTTGACACCGCAATCGGGCGCCATTGCGGCGCGTCGCTTACGGGGAACGCCCTAGCTAGCCCTTGCTCACTTATCATTCCATCTGGGTTCCGATGTAACGCGTCGCTTACGGGGAACGCCCTAGCTAGTCCTTGCTCACTTGTCATTCCATCCGGGTTCCGATGTAACGCGTCACTTACGGGGAACGCCCTAGCATTAGCACATAATGTATTTGGATCAGAATTCATGTTGGAGATGTGACAAAATTTTACTGCTGGCTGTCAACCTAATGCAAACTCTCCTCTTTTCTCATCCGGGCTTGGGACCGGCCATGGCAGAGTTTGGATTGGCATTAGTACATGTGATGAAAATGTTAGTTCCCTGTAGCTTAATTTGACATGTCCTAATAATTGTGTTGTATACTACAAATATCTGAAGGTTGAACACTTATATATATATATATATATATAGGTTTGCCAGATTAAAATGTCTGACAAGCTTACCTATATACTATCCATCTATATTCAAAATACCCAAGACAGCCTGTAACAAACTTGAGCTTGTGTATTCCCTTGTCTTTTTGCTGTTTCGGCTAATCCTTTGGGGCCGGTCGCTTGGGCTTTTGACCCCCACCTTTCAAGGGGGCATCTGGGCATCTACTTTCAGGAGGGACCTCATGACAGTCGAGATGGAACAGTTCTAGGACCTTATCTTCCACCTCGCCCCACACCCCCTTAGGGAGGATGCATGGATGTGGAGATGGGGGAAGGAGGGGTCCTTCTCTGTTAGGTCTACTTATTCCATCATTTCGAATGGTGGGGTGCGACACAGTCTCGCCACCCAGATCTGGAAGCCGAGGAGTCCGTTGAAGGTTAAGCTTTTGACTTGGAGGATTTCGCATGGGAGGCTTCCCACTTGAGACAGACTTCGTCCTTTTGCCCCAGGGCTCCAATTGACCTGTTACTTGTGTGGTCTGGAGGATGAGACCTTAGACCACTTGTTTATTGGGTGCTCATATTCGCAGATAGTGTGAGACTAGTTGGCTACGAGGACTCGACGTGCTCTTGGTAGGCACACAGACGTCTACCCCTTCATTGGGTCCTAGGGAAGGAGTTGGCGGTGCAGTGGTGACTGCATCGTGTGCTGGCTTATTTTGCATGCCACTCTTTAGTCCATATGGTGAGGAGGGAGGCTAGTGTGGAGGATTATCTTATTTCCTTTGTATGTAATAGAGTGAGGGAATGGATGGAGTTACTTTCTAATATCAATGTCCTCAACTTCTCTTTTTATTTTGTTGGGGGGCTAGCTTGTTCCACACCCCTTTGGTGTGGTTTTTTGTATAGGGTATCTTTTTGGGAGCTCATTCTCTATACTTGTACATCCTCTTTTTGCATTTAATACATAAAGTGGTATTACCCACTTTCAAAAGAAACAAACTTGAGCCTGTGAAACTAGCACTTTTCTTTGGAGGGTGAAAGGGCCGCATGAGAAAGACATATACCCTGTTGCTTGGAAGTATGTCTGTAGAATGAAGGAAGAAGGTGGAGCTAGTCTGATGCACATTGACATAATAAATAATGCTCTTCTGCTGAAATGGCCTTGGAGGCTGGTTGTGGATGAGGTAACCCTTTGGAATACAATTGTCAGGCATAAGTACACTAACATAGAGGATGGCTGGTGTTCAAAAATGGCGCATAGGAGCCATATGTCCACCATATGAATTATGGAAATGTATCATGGTCATGTATGAGTTTTATGACCACCACAACTACAGGTTAGAGATGGCCAAAGGATAATGTTGGAGAAATGTCTTTTCCATGAAATTGATATTTTGACTTGTGACAAAATAAATGATTATTTATCCCAGTGATTAATATATTACAAGTTTAACTAAAAATTAGGTCTCCATATATATCTGAGATAAAATAAAGAGAATGTTGACTAAGCACATATAATATTTATTAGGCGATATATCGTCTACGTACATAGCAACAAACATTTATAGACAATCAATCGTCTAAGTCTCGAAAGCTAGGCGGAAAGGCCTCCTAGCAGTAGGCGGAATTCGTGCTATCCTAAGAGCATAAAGGAGTTAGGCGGAAGGCCTCTTGCTATCTAAAAGGATGAAAAGAAGATAGGTGAAAAGGCCTTCTACTATGTTTAGACTATAATGAATATAGGCAGAACCCTCTTATAAAAGAGATAGGTGATATTGCTGCTACTTTAGAAATATAACTAGGATAGGTGGAAACTTATCCAACTGAAGTAGGTGGAATTCCTGCCAAGGATGGTAGTGTCGGTTTCGGACTCGGTTTCGGTCGGGTCCGAAACCGATACGACTCGGTTTCGGTATCGGTTTCGGTTTCGGCCGAAACCGGATGAAACCAGTTAAAAAATTTAAAAAATTAATAATCCTGACCAGTTTCGGACCGAAACTGACCAGTTTCGGACCGAAACTGACCAGTTTCGGACCGAAACTCACCAGTTTCGGACCGAAACTGACCAGTTTCGTCCGAAACTATTTAAATAATATTTTTTTAATTGTTTCGGACCTGCTACAGTGTTTTGGTCCGGTTTCGGATCGGTACCGGCCGAAACCGATACGTTTCGGCCGAAACGTATCGGTTTCGGCCGAAACTGCCAACCATGATTCCTGCTATATTAAAAAGCAAAGGTAACATAGGCATAGAAGACACAAAGACCAAGACAGAGGTAGACGATATTGCACCTATCTTAAGAAAACGTCAAAATAAGAAAGACCAAGAACACTTGTTGATAGGCGATTCTACGCCTATCTTAGATGAAAGGACAAAAGTGCCTACTTTATGTCTCTCACTATTTAAGTAGCACATGTCCTCACATGATTGTATAATAATTGACCAATCACCTCGTAAAAATAAGCATGTGAAATACCCTGAAGAATCACAGTCATGTGCATTATCTCAAGAGCTCTAGTCCTACATGGAAAGCATATTGACTGTTTGGCCATCCCTATAGCTTGCATTTAATGCCTTATATCTTTGGAGATACGCCTTCGATCAGGCGTATATACATATCTCACGTCGGCATTTATTGCTCATTATCCGTTGAGATACTCACATATTACCAAGGCGTGTAAAATCATATTCTGGTGCATACTGTCTCTTTGAACGGAAAAGGCATAAAGCATATATTAAATTTTCATTTATTTATTCACATGGTATTTCAAATTGCTCTGCTTTATCTTATGTCACATTTAAAAATTTGCATGGCATAGACGTTTTGAGTGTACCTACAAGCATATTTTTTTTGGGAAGAAAAATGATACAAGCAAGAAAGAAGAAAACATGCAGACAGACATATCTCTGCAAGCAGAAGATCTGCCTTACCTACTATCTGGACAAAGACTAGAGGGGCCAAGGCATGAAGATTGAAGAGGACAAAGACCCAACGTTCCGTTGTGAAAACTCAGGGTCCAGGCTGTATACAGATCTCTCCATACTGAGAGCTGGAAATCCAACCATTGGAGGATGTTGTATCAAACGGACATAAAATTATCACATTATAAATACTTGAAGATTGTCGAGAGAAGAGACACACCGAACGCTGTTGAGCAAATGATCAAGCATTCAAGCACTCTTCTGCAATCAAAGCATCCCCAACACTCTGTTTCCTCGCATTGAAGACAAGGGGGGACTTCATTGCAGAGAAAGTTTCATCCTTGAACTCCTGAAGCTCAGGAAGCATTCCAGAGGAGAAAGTCTTCATCGTATTTATATTGTCTCCTCTGTCTGTTTGTCTATCTGTCTGTCCGATTAACTCATATATTTTCTTGTGCATCTCTGGTCCATCGTTAAGCTCATATGGGAGTAAGTGGGTGGAACCTTGATCCTGTCTGGCTGACAGCAGGGTGTTGGAGCACTTGATGCTCTAGGGATATTTGCTCTCTGTGAGCAACGTCAGTATGCTGACACCATAAAGGTCAGTTGGGTATTTGGTTCTTAGAAAATCAGTAGGAAGGTTTGCTGAGACCTAAGAAGATCAGCTGGGGAGCTTACCCTAAGGAAACAACAAGTGTAACATTTGTTGAAAGGTTGAGTGGAACACTCAGATGTGTTGCCGAGGACTGGACGTAGGGTAGCCAAAAGGAGCTGACCGAACCAATATAAAAATCATAGTGTTCGTGTGGTGTGCTTAGTCTTGCTTTTATTTTCCGCTACGCATACGCTTTAATTTTTTTATTATGCGATTAATTTTTAAGGCACACCTATTCACCCCCCTCTAGGGTGTGCCTGGCTACTAACAGATAAGACTTTGGGAAGAACCCTCAATGACTAATAAGCCTCTTGAGGAAGCTTTCCCCAACCTTTACTGGATAGTATGTCAAACAGGATCACTCTAAGCAGTCTGGGCAAATTTAGGGCTTATGCGCAGTGGGATTTGGAATTTTGGCGGAATCTCAATGAAGGTGAAGTCAAGGAGTTTCTACAATTTTCAGATTTGTTGGATAGTATATGTTAGAAATTAAAAGTTTTTGAAATTGCAGCAGGAATTAAAAGTTTTCAAAATCAATTTCTCGTGGGTCATGCTCGATGTGACGAAATAGAATAATAGAATTTGCATGCACGGAACAATTCCATACCTTTAGCAAAGTTTGCAAAACTCCTCTTGGTTGATGCCGATTCCATGGATCCACCAAGTTGCGCACATGCCCGGCCTCTACTAGTACCCACGTTGGCAAGAACATGAAGATGAACACTCCTTGGGCCATGGGATGTTCCCACGGGCTTGTCAAAATCTCCTCACGAAGGGGGGGAGAAGAGCACACGTGAGAGTGAGAAGGGGGCGCCCCCTTTTGTGTATGGGGGGGGGTGGAGAGGAGGGGGCGGCTAGGGCAACTAGTGCAGCTTGGCCACTGGGTGGCCCTACCTCCCTCTATTTATAGTGCAATAGCAAGGCTTCCAATTCTGTGTGGGAATCGGAATCTGCGTAGTTGCTGACTCTCCACATGGATTCCACCAAATCTGATTCTCAATCAGACTTCTCTCCTAATCCGCTTAGCAATTGGATTTCTTCTATAATCTGATTCACAATCGGATTTGCACTTCATGGTTAAATATCTTACATTTATTTTCAGGCCCTTGTCTTCATTTTTTTTTGCCCTTATGCGTGTGACCCTGTAGGCCTAATATTGCATTGGCAGTGAGCCCAATAATATTAGGAACTAAACTAAATCATTTTTTTTATTTTGCCCTTATGCATGTGACCCTCTACGCCTAATGTTGCATTGGCAGTGAACCCAATAATATATAAATCAATTACCTCAAAATTTTATTTGTGGCGGCTCAGATTATGGTTAGCAACAAGCAACGTGTCATGACCCACAGACAATAAAGGGATTCACAATCCTTTTGGAATCTTTTTGTTAATAGTTACCATGCAACTTTAATCCTTCATTCATGCAATGTCCCTGATTAAATGTGGAATATGGTCATACCGTCAAACTCCTACGTTCGGTCTAATAGCTGCGTTCTCAATGTGATCACGTCGATAACTCCTTCCTAACATGCCGTCTAATCCTAGGTAGAGATTTTCCCGAGTACATTACTATACACATTCTCTCTCATGTATCGAGAATAAATGATTCCTTATTGACCACGTAACTATCTTCGTGCATATCACACTAAACCCGAAGCCTAAACTAAGTTAGTCCTTCGGTAAGATTCTCAAATCCGAGATCATAGCTTGGTGATCATCATGCAAGATTACCTTGGTGTCTCAGGTCCAAAGATCAATTGCACCACTGTGACACGGAATATCCTGATACAGTTAGGTACATAGCCATTCAAGAGCTCATCAGCGGATCAGTTTAATGAACTTATTCTCTAGTGTGTCCCTGTCCACTATCCTTAGTGTCTCCACACAAGTGACTCTGAGACTAGTCACCCTCATCGCTTGAGCAGATATAGTGAACACTAGTCTATCTAGACAAGTTGATGTCCTTCTCAAATATCCTCCAACTATGAACATTTTTGAATTTTTGCATCTCGAAGATTGATCTCATTATCATAGTCTCATTATAATTCAATCTTCATTGCGGAATTCATGGACTTCATTATGTTAAGTGACATGCACATGGAGATTAATGTTAACATAATGAATATTTGATTCCATAAATAAACAAATGAGAATATATACAAAACAATCTTATCATAACACTTATGATTGGCTTGTGAGGCATACATTTCTTTCAGTATGACTATACTTCAAGGGAAGAAGGATATCATTAAGTTGGAGATGGGAAAGATCTCACAAATTGTCTGTCAAATCAGCAGTTAATATTCTAGTGCAAGGACCGAGGGTTCCTTGCTACAGAATGGTTTGGAACAGGAAACTCCCGATCAAAATTACCATTTTTCTGTTCAAAATAGCATGGAAAAGTCTCTCAACAGCCAATAGAGTGAGAAAGTTCAGAAAGGTCAGAGAGACTTGTCTTTTGTGGGTATATAAGGAAAACAAGGAAAACATTCTACTTCTCCCCTGCGGGATTGTAGGAGCAGTCTGGGCTCAGTTTTTTAAGGCTGTTGATGTCAATTGGACTTCAGCACATACCCTATAGGATTTCATGAGGGATTGGCAAAAGCATAAACCATTGGAAGGCGGCAATGGCATATGAATGATGTGCCTTCCAGCTATGCTGTGGTTAATTTGAAAAGAAAGGAACAATAGAATCTTCAGAGATGACTTCAGACACCCCTCCACTATTACCGAGAACTGCATTAACCTCTTTCATGAGTAGCATTTCAGTATATTTGGTACCAGATGTACAATTCAGTCTAATGTAGAGTTTGGGGGGAGGGGAACAAATTCTGTAACTGGCCCTTGGATGTTGAAATGAAGGGACCCTGGTGGGGTGGGGCATTATCTTTACCGCCTTGGTAGAGCCCCCCACTTCTCTTGTGTTTTTGTACTTGGTTTTTCTGTATCTTTGCTTTCTTAATCAAAAGTGGCATTTGACCACCTTCCAGGAAAAAAAAATGTGAGCTGGTGTAGGAGTCTATTTGAAGTCTGAGGAATTCATCCAAGCATTTTAGCTGTATCAACTTTTCTATCTTGCATCATCACATATAATGATCATCTAAATGGAGCTTTTTCTTTCTCCAGCAAATTGTCAATGTAAATGTTGACTATAATGCCCGGGAAGGAAGGAGCTCGGTGGAGGTCTATCTTTGTTTTGATTCGCTTCTTACTTTCAATTTTATTCTAATTAGAAAATCCATTTTAAACAAATTTGTCACTTCATTTTTCTGAATCTGTGCGATTTTCTGTTTCCTCTTTGGTTCAATCAACTTTGCTTACATGGTGTATCCAGGTAATTTCACTATCCACTGAGGTGCAAATTTATGATTTGACTCCATCTGCCTGCAAGATCTGAAATTTAATAATTCATTATCTTTTTTCTTTTTCAGTTGTGCACTCATGAAAATGCTTGTGTACTTTTTTTTGGGGGGGTGGGTTGCTAGGATATCTTTCATGTGAGGATCAGCCTGCACGTGGGCATCATTTTCTGTTGAACCCCAATTTGAATTACATTTTGGTACAAACTTTTAAACCTTGTTAATATGAAAGAATTAAATTTCTTGACTGGTAATCTTGCTCCTGTGGCATCATGTTCTAGACATGTACATCTATATTTACCAAGTTGGGAAATGACATGGGAAGTGAAGCATGAAGCAAAAAAGAGAACCACTTTGTTCAGCAGCAATGTAAAATGGGAAACAGAGTTAAAAAAATTTTAAGGTGCAAATATGTTTCCTGTAACCATGCATAGCCCCTTGTATTTTCAAATTTTAAAGTGGAACTACTAAGGATGTTGGAGGCCCTTAGATTCATTGAGCCTCCTTTAAGGAATATGCTTCATGGACGCATTTGTAATAGAGAAGACAGATTTGTTTGAATGACGTCAATTTCTAAATTTTATGCATTTTCTTTCTTTAATATTCTTGAAAGTGATATTCATCCCAAGGCTGCAAAACACAGGAATGGAGCTCAAATCAGTCAGCCAAGAACTGATCAGATCAGCTTTTCTTGATCTGATTTGAGCCAATCTAAGCTGATCCTCATCACATGGCCTTGGCCAGGATTAGCCTTCCTCTTAGCAATCAAGAAATATTAAAAAGTACATGGAAAATTGAAAATCACATTAAGATTAAACAATGTCAAATTCAGCATGAACACATGAATTTAACTCAGAACTTCCTTTATTGCAGGCTTGTAACAGCTAGTTTGATTGCCAATGGCCAGTCGAACTAGCAGAGATCCAGCTCATAGTTTAGGTTATTGCAATGGCCCTTTTAAACCAAACACATGGTCCCTCGACAATATTAAATAAATTAATTTGCTAACCAATCTATGTTATCATAGGAAAGCAAGGCTCTCACCTAGGCAATGAGGTGAGGCTAGGCAACACCAAGTCGTCTCGCTCCAGCCTTTGTCGCCTACGTGATCACTTGGATCTCTTATCTTGCCACCTTAGCCCACTTTACCTACGTCGCTTTGGCCCATTTGTTTACTAGGTCACTAAGTGGCTCATTAACCCAGCCAGTTTAGCAACTACAAAAGCACCCCAACCCAATTGGCTCACCCCTGTGTCCCACACCCCATCCTATTTGCCCCCCTCCCAATCTTTAAAACACTAGCCGCTCAACCCTTGGCAACCTCAATGACATTGACGACTGTTAATCTTGTCAACAGGGTCTTCTCTGGCTACCACGGCTTCTAGTAACCCTATCTCATTCTCTCTTTTCCTTTGCTCCAGCTTTATCTCCCTCTCTCTGTCAACTTCTGGCTTCCAAACCTCCCTCTCTCTCCAGTGACTGCAAAATCACACACACATGCACATGCACTCACCAAATATTTTTGTCACATCTCCAACATGAATTCTGATCCAAATACATTTTGTGCTAATGCTAGGGCGCTCCCCGTAAGCGACGCGTTACATCGGAACCCGGATGGAATGACAAGTGAGCAAGGGCTAGCTAGGGCGTTCCCAGTAAGCGACGCGCCGCAATGGCGCCTGATTACGGTGTCAAATAGGCAAGGGTTCTCGTGTGGGGTTGGACGCACACGGGTAAAGAAGCAAGTCCAAAAACATAGGATCCGTCTAGCTACTTGGAATATAGGAACTTTAACGGGTAAGGGTTTAGAATTAGTTAAGTTAATGAAGGACAGGAGGGTTAACATAGCTTGCCTACAAGAAACTAGGTGGAAAGGACATAAAGCTAAAGACATTGATGGATATAAAATTTGGTATACGGGTAATAATAACTCTAGAAATGGTGTTGCTATTATAATAGATAAAAACTTAAAAGACAGAGTTGTGGAAGTAAATAGATTGGGGGATAGACTAATGGTAATTAAACTTATCTTAGGTGAGGATATTTTGAATATAATTAGTGCATATGCACCTCAAGTAGGATTAGAAGAGAGCATTAAAAAGTAATTTTGGGAGGCTATTGATAGTTTGATCCAAAATATCCCTAGTGAAGAGAGAATCTTTATTGGAGGGGATCTTAATGGTCATGTGGGTATAGATAATAGAGGCTATGAGAGGATTCATGGAGGGCTTGGTTTTGGCAATAGAAATGATATGAGTAACACTATTCTTGATTTTGCTATGGCCTATGATCTAGCAATTATTAATACCTTCTTTAAGAAGCGGGACGAACACTTAATAACATACAAGAGTGGAACACATATAAGTCAAATTGACTATTTTCTCATTAGGAAGGTCGATAGAGTTTTATGTAAAGATTGCAAAGTTATTCCTGGTGAGAGTCTAGCCCCTCAACATAGGTTGTTAGTAATGGATGTCACTATCCCTAAATTCAAAAGAAAGATCATTATAAATAATTATTCCAAGATTAAATGGTGGAATTTAAAAGGTAAAAGTTTGGAAACTTTTAAAAATCATCTATTCAAGGAAAATATTTGGAATTTAGAACAAGAAACTAATGTAATGTGGAATAATGTTACAAATTGTATAACGAGGGTTGCAAAACAACTCTTAGGCGAATCTAAAGGTAAAAAGAATTTAGAAAAAGAGACTTGGTGGTGGAGTGAGGAAATCCAAAATACCATTAGAGTAAAAAAGGAATGCTTTAAAGTTTGGCAAACTAACAAAAATGCTCAAACCTAGAAGCCTATAAAATCGCTAAAAAGAGAGCTAAGAAAATAGTTAGCGAAGCTAAATCAAAGGCATTTGAAGATTTATATAATAAATTAGGAACCCGAGAGGGTGAAAAGGACATATTTAAACTTGCTAAATTAAGAGAAAGGAAAACTAGAGATTTAGATCATGTTCGGTGCATTAAAGGTGAAGATCAAAGGGTTTTAACTAAGGATCTTGAGATTAAAGGGAGGTGGCATAGCTATTTTCAGAAGTTACTTAATGGAGATTCCGTCAAGGATTTATCTTTAGAAGGTACCCAAGAGTCCACAATATTTGATAAATATCAATATTTCAGGCATATTAAGATGTCAGAAGTGGAGGATGCTTTAAGGAAAATGAAAGTGGGCAAGGCCTTAGGACTAGATGGCTTACCTATTGAAGTATGGAAAGGCCTAGGAGATATTGGTATTCAATGGCTAACTAAATTTTTTAATAAAATTTTAAAGGAACGGAGAATGCCAGAAGTTTGGAGAAAAAGTGTTGTAGTTCCTTTCTATAAAAACAAAGGAGATATTCAAAGTTGTAATAATTATCGTGGAATTAAGCTTATGAGTCATACTATGAAACTTTGGGAAAGAGTAATTGAAAAACGCCTCCGTTGTATGATTACTGTATCGGAAAATCAGTTTGGTTTTATGCCAAATAGATCTACTACAGAAGCTATTTTCTTACTACGGCAGCTAATGGAGAAGTATAGAGAGATGAGAAAAGATTTGTATATAGTTTTTCTTGATTTAGAGAAGACGTACGATCGAGTACCGAGAGAATTGATTTGGTGGACATTAAGAAAGAAAGGAATCTCTCAAGGATATGTTGATTTGATTAAGGATATGTACGGCGGTGCTATTACTAGTGTTCGAACTATTGCTGGGGAGACTGGTGAATTTCCCGTTTCTATAGGTTTGCATCAAGGTTCTGCACTAAGTCCGTATCTCTTTGCCTTAGTTATGGATGAAGTAACTAAACAATTGCATGAGGATATCCCTTGGTGTATGCTATTTGTAGACGATATTGTTTTAATTGATGAGAGTATTGATGTTCTAAATTCTAAGGTAGAGCGTTGAGACTTGCCTTGGAGTCTAAAGGTTTTAAAATTAGTAGGAGTAAGTCAGAGTTTATGCACTGTAATTTTAGTAATGGGAGAGTGGTTCAGGAAGACATGGTTCTAATTGATGGACATAACATTCCGAAGAGCAGTAGCTTTCGATACTTAGGGTCTATCATACAAGAGAATGGGGAGATTTATGATGACGTTACACATAGGATTAAGGCAGGCTGGTTAAGATGGAGAAGTGCATCAGGTGTCCTTTGTGATCGTCGTATGCCTGTGAAACTCAAAGGGAGGTTTTATAGAATGCCTGTGAGACATACTTTGTTATATGGTACCGAGTGTTGGGCAGTACGAAAGGAACACATCCACAAAATGTGTTTAGCAGAGATGAGGATGTTGAGATGGATGTGTGGCAAGACTAAGAAAGACAAGATTAGGAATGAGCGTATCCGTAAGGACTTAGGGATAGCTCCAATTGATAGTAAAATGAGAGAAAATAGACTCAGGTGGTTTGGACATGTGTTTCGTCGCCCTAACTCAGCGCCGGTTAAAAGATGTGACTAAATCTTAGTGGATGCCAGTAAAAGAGCTCGAGGAAGGCCTAAAATGAGATGGTGCAATGTTATTAGGAAGGACATTAGTTCCTTGCGTTTAAATATGAATATTGCACTTGATAGAAATCTTTGGCGGAACATGATTCATGTAGCCGACCCCAATTAATTGGGATAAGGCTCTGATGATGATGATGATGGTGTTCTACTCAGATTTCTTAATGGAACTTTGAGGTTGGGAATGGGCTCATTTACAGAATTAATCTAGGTGGATTTGTCGTCATCAACATCTAAGTCTTATCCCATTTATTTGGGTTCAGCTACATGTATTCTGTCCCATCGCTTTAATCTATAAATTAATCAGGATGTACTAAAAGTCTAATATTGATTTCAGCAATCCACCAGAAACAATTTTTTGAATAACTTTCACTTCGGGGCTGGGGTTTGGTTTGGGCTTATGTGCAGAAGACAGCTCTGTGGGAGGTAGAAGTTTAACATCATTTAATGCCGGCAATTGGTACTATATGCTGGCATACTTGAAAGATCAGATACAAAGGAGTCTCAAGAATGAGTAATTGCAGATGGCAGAAGCCAAGGATTCAAGGATACTGCTCAGCCAGGATCTGCCAATCTGTCTGGAATTTGGCCAATCAGATCTGACTCCAGTCCCCCCCTACTCCCCAATCCTGTGGCTGGATCAGCCAGATCAGGAAGGATCATCCCAAAATCTCCCACCTCACTCCCTAAACTTCACCAACACTTCCCCATCCAAAGGAGAACGAGGAGGAAGAGAGACTGACCTCCATATGTGCCTTTTGTCTCTACTGCTGCTGTCTGCTGCTAGAATATGCACCTGCCTCTGTCAATGCTGTCTCCTCTTCCTGCTCCTCTTCTACTGCCACATTCCACCTGCAAGTAAGATTGTGGTCAGGGAAGGGTAAGTATACGAGAAAGGGGATGTAAAAGTACATAAAACCCTTATAAACTACCTATATATATCTTAAAAAATACAAACTAAAGATGACCAAACCCAGTGCTGGGATCAGTTCAGATCAGATCGGGTTGCCTGACCGAATGCCCCAAGCTTGGCTGGTCTCATCTTCAGTATCTGATCCTCAAGTCCTTGGCAGAAGCTACACAGATAATGGATGGATTTTTTACATAGGACAGATAGCAAGTGTATTGTTGACCTTGGATAATGTCACATGCTTGAGTTAGTTTATTTGGGATAATGCATTGTGGTTTTTGGTCTCCCTCAGAAGTTAAATTGTGGATGTTCTTTTTCTTTTTCTTTTTTATGTGGATGGGGCAGGGGTGGGGCGTGTTATTCTTTTATCTTCATATTTCTCTGCCTTGGGATGTAATTCCACGTCTTTTAATCCAGTGGTTGCACTTTCTTTGTTAGTGTAAGGAACTGTCCCTAGGGGAGTCTTCTAAACCAGTTTATAAGTCAGGATCAACTTACAGTGTTTTATGCAGGTACCTGACCAATCTACTTCCAAACCTTTAAAGGGGAAGACTGCATGCACAAGGTTCACCAGGATTAGCACAAATGGGCATCATAGCATAGTCCTATGTGAACCTATCACTGGACGGACACATCAGGTAAATGTTGCTTTGTAAATATTTTGTTTTTAATTAACAATTTTCCTGGAATTTGCTTTGCTTGAAGAAAGTGAGAAAAATAATACCTCCATCCATGTAAAAAACTGAAGAATCTTTAACCAAAAGGTTTTTGTGGATGGAATTCTCACATGGAGACATCTCTGCCCTAAAATTTAGTATATAATTGCAGATTCTTCTTTATTTCCACATGGAAATGTAGATTTGAAGTCAATTTGGATAGATAAAAACGAGTTGTGTATATGTGTATGAGGATTAATGGTATATTAGGAGCCAATAATGTCTAGCATTGAGTTGTCCTTCCTTTATTTTGGACTTGGGCTGTCCAAATGATGGTGGGGCATGACATTCTTGGCATATCTGGTTTGTCATTTCATTGGCTTCGTTGGCACTATTCCTTGTTTAATTTGTTTCGCTCAGCCACTTCTTTTACATGTAGAAGAGTTGCCTTCCATAATGGTCTTCAAGTAGGCGAAGAGAAATTTGTCATATACTTGTTTCGATAGGGCAACTCTTTTCCCAGACATCTTTGGATAGTGAAACATATATTTGTATATGCATTATGTTGCAATTTAGGGAAGCACCATTATATATGTTTCCTTATTCTTGTTAAGCATTGCCCACATCATGAACCATACTGTCATCACCATGTGTCATTCATAACAGATTGAATCACAGCCCTTTATCCCGTTTCTTCAAAGTTTCTAAATGTTATTTGTGCTGGCAAGTTGAGCAGTATGCTTCTCTAACAATAATACATAGTTTCCCAAGGTCAATAGCTGGCTAGCATTCTCATGACTTAATACCATTTTTGTGTTCCTTTTCTGAAGAGCTAGTTTTCAATTAAAGTTGTCTTTGGTATATATATGAGCAATCTCAGTTTCTGATCATTATCCTTTTTTGCAATTTTTACCTATTGCTTTTATTTCCCAGTGATTTTGCCTCTCTTATTTAAACTGTGCAGATAAGAGTGCACCTCCAATATACCGGCCATCCAATTGCCAATGACAAGCTTTACCTCTCCAACAGTGTTACTCCTCGATCTGCCCAAGGAATGGGTGCCGACAGGGCTGCTATACCAGGAGCATTACTGTTTGCACATCAATGCAATCCTACAGAAGGTGGAGATATGCACTACAGTGAAGAATTTGACATTGATCCCATGTGTACCAACTGCCCAAATTTTGCTCCCAAAGGGTAATGCATTTTGGCCTACCACTTGCAGAATTTTTTCACCCGAAAGATCTCAATGTGTAAGCAGTAGTTTGTTACTTTAGTAGATTACATAAATGATAAATAACAGCATGTTTCAAGTTCTCAGAATGAGCTGGTCTTTTTTGAATCGTTATTGCTTCCAATTTTCTCCAACCAGCAAAGTGCTACATGGTATTTCCACAGAATGGCCAGGTATATAACATTTTGGTTGGGGTTAGCTTCACCAGGCTGCTACTACTTTTCCCAGTAAGAGTTGGATGCCTCATGAATAGGAACAACTTTTCATTGCTTGTGTTGAATATGGGTGATATCACAATCGCTAGGTTAGAGCATATCCATATCCATTAGCATTTAGTGAAAACTGAATGGTAAATTTCAATAAATACACTAATTATAATTGGCAAATTTCAATAAATATAGGCTTGCAGTTTTAGCCTTTTAATCTCAGGAAAATGTAGTTCTGAAATCTGGATTCTTGGTTAAAATTTGTTTTTGACTCGTTGTCCTCCCCCACCCTCACCAAACCTGCTTTTGGTTTTTCAAATTCATTTTGGGGTTGGGGGGTGGGTGGGTTTCCTCAAACGTTTGACCAGCAAAAAAGGGCTTTCAGTAGAGCCATTTTGTGTGTTAATGAACTGAATTACTGACCAAAAACACAGGTTGGTGGGTGGAGCCCAAAACTACTGTAGTCATGAATGGCTCACGACTATCCAGCCTGAGCAAACAGCTTTTGCCAACCCCAGTAAATGCTGGAGGAGTTGCACAGCAAACCGCACTCATCAAAATCACAAAATCAAATGGAGGAAACTAAATGGGCGAACGGATGTTGACACCGTGTTATTCAATTGAACTGCTGACCTCATACTCAAGTTAGTGACTATCAAGGCTCAAAACTAATGGTAGGCACAGTATGGCGCTTTCACCCACAGTTTATCTCTGCTTGAGAGCTTGGGGGTGGAGACAGGATGTTGGGCTCATCTTTTCTTGGCCATTCCCTGTCTGACTATCTGACTATCCCTTTCACTTAGGTAAGGTTGCAACAGCTTAATATTGTACAATGTGTATATTTATCTAATGTACATGTACTGTGAGTGGTTAATAAACGTGGGGAGTATCATTATGCTAAGCTTGATGTCCAACGAACCTATTCATATAACAGGATTTTTAATGTAAGGAAGCTTATCATAACAGTGTCAACATCATCCAAATTAATCTTTGCCCTTTTAGAATACCAGCTCTGCATTCTTTTTTCCTTGCTATTTCAGGTATGATGGAGTTGAGGAGGCGTTGTGGCTGCATTGTTTGCGATACAGTGGACCTGGATGGAGCTATGAATGCCCATATCCTGATTGGGCAGTCCTCAGTTGAGTTTTATGGATAAAGACCCAATGGAAATTTATATTTTATTAATTGTTGAGTTTATTGGTGTCCAATGTACACTAAGTTACATATCAAATCTATCATTTTGTTTATTTTCTTTACTGTCTCTAGATTATTATCAATTTCAGTTTACCCATTCAGGAGAAGGAATGCTTTGTACCGAATTCCTTGGTCGAAACTGGTGGTGGGAATGGTGAAAGTCACTCACAAGGCTTGTCCTCGATGCTTACAAAGTGTAGGATATATGTGAAACACCTTAATATGCTTTTATATAGTGATACAAACATTCAGGACGATCATGTGTGGAAGTTTGAATGCTTTGGACTTGTCTGAGGAATATTTATTGTTTCTTCTCTTCTCTTCTTTCTTTCCTTGTTTATATCGTAAATTTAAATTGTTTATTTTATTCTCTTTCTATTTTTCTGTTAGCTTACTCGAGTGTTTTGAAAAATGTTTAGTTATTCCATCCTTGGATCCTATAATGGTGAGCATCCACTGATCACTTAGTGTCCACAAACTGTCCATTCAAAAAACTACGGGCTAGCGTCAAATGACAGCTTTCAGAAGAAGAATATAAATCTCTCGGTCATTTGGCCCCCAGGCTGAACGAGCGATGGGGAGGTTCAATCACCTTGAGAAATCCGATAGTATCATGCCTTTTACCATTCTTTGAGAGCCATTCATTCAAATAATTGGATGGCTCTTATGAAAGACATGTATTTTTAGCATATCTTTTTTTTTACTTCGGTGGTATTTATTGAGAATCTTCTGATCATTCGATCATATGGCTGTCAATGAATATGGCAAAAATTGTGATCATGGATTTCTCTTCTGTGCACATAACCTGATCAATGAGATTACAAATGAATAAACTTTTCGAGTGGGACTAGTAAATAGCTGCCTTGGCTTTCGGGTCTGTTGTGTGGTTGAATTCAAAAGCTGCAAAGCTGGTTTAATGAATATGATGATCAGCTTTGACTGGCGAACAGAAGAACATTAATAGTAAGCTTGCCACATTTTTATGAGAAGATGGAGCACCTGCTTACGTGAGATGGGAATCCCAGGTTCGAATGATCATTTTTAAGTTCCAAAAAGATCTCATAGAGAGGATCTTTAGTCGGAAGGGTCATATCAACAACCACAAAAAGGTGTAGAATGTGCAAAGACTAAAGGAAAATAGTGTGGACAGCTGGTTCAGAAGGTCCAGTGATCTCAGAGCATTTATATTTCAGGTCTGCTTTCAGGTAACATGGTGATTAAGGGGGCTCATAAACTTCTGGTTTTTGTTTTTCTGGCAACTTGGTGTACCTCTCATTGACAATGTGAAAATTACACATCTGTTATATGCTGGAGTATGAGAATATTTCTTCAAATGCTGGCCTTTGGAAGATGGATAACCCAATCTTCCTTTTTGTGAGATCTTTTAACTGCTCCTAGTTTTATTCGTTGCTTCTTCTCTCTTTTCTAAATATTTTCATCACACTGTTGGTAATGGTGTCAATGAGTGTAGTAAAATTAATCATGATTTAGATGGTGTGAAATTTTTTCCCTCCTTTGAAGAGATTATCTTTTTTCCCCTTTCCTCTGGAGAGTATGTTTGCCTCTTGTAACTCTAGTATAAGTAGACTCTGTGGTCCCAGTTCCGACTCAATCCCGGAATCGATTTCGGGTCCAAACCTAGTGTTGATTTGTCAACCAGTGGCAGTAAATTGGGACAAATTTTGAGATTCACTCAATGCAATGTGTTTGGGAGTGGGTTGACCAATTTCCAACCCATCCAAGTCCCAATTCCTACCGACATCTAGTAGGCAATGGGATGGGACTAATCTTCTAAACCCATCCGATCTTTACCGAATCCTTTTTACTTGTTTATCATTGGCAAATGTGTCTATTTTCTTTTAGGAACTATCCTATGGGTTATATAGACTTGTTAGTCCCATGACATTCATGGACTTCTTCATTTCATGTAGAGGCTTCCTCTTAGTGCCTTCTAAACAAGAAGCTTCCTCTTTTTAGTTTCGTATGGAGCTTTGATTGGTTCCCCGAGGATGCTGCAGTTAGAGAAAGACGACGGATTTGGTAAGAGTGTGATCTTCTTCTTCCTATGCATGGTTGTCCTAGAAAGTAATTTACTGCCATACTGAAAGTTACAGGACAATGTTTGACTATGATGACTGACAATTTGTTGCATATTGGATATACACATATTTTATTATTAATCTATGCGCCATGCTTCTAAAATTTTTGTATGCATATGATAACTTATTTATCTACAATAAAACTATGTTGTTATACTAAAAAAATAATGAATCAATCTGTATCCAGTCCCACCATCTCGCCCCCCCTCTGAACTAAACCAACTAATTTTGGGTTTGAACCGGCTAATAAAAATAACTTTGTCCATATGGGTCTTTATTTTAGTTGCTTCGGAGTATTTTCGTGCTCTCCGGAGTATAAACATGCTCTCGAGAGCATGTACGTGTTCTCAAGAGCACGTTCATGTCATTGAGAGCATGTAGATGCTCTCGAGAGCACAGACATGCTATTGAGGGCATCTACATGCTCTAGAACATCTTCAAGCTCTCGAGACGATGCACGTACTCTCTCGAGAGTGTATTGGGCACCCCATGTGCGCTGATGCACGCGCTGATGTCGAGGCACGCTAAATGGTGCCAAAGCACATTTAAGGATATCAATGGGCTCATGTGGAACTGCAACGAATGGTGCTGCATGATTGGGTGGCACATTCCGATTTCCGGATAGGATTTTTTGTACCACTAGTGTTTCAACAAGTAAAATTCTTGAAACTTTTGAGTTGGATCTAACATGGGCTCGTTTGACTCTATCATAGGATCATAAGCCGTGTTGTAGCTCGATGAGTATCTAAATAACCTGAGTTAGAACAACTATGTTAGATATTTGATCAAGTTCAAGTTAAAAGTTGTTGAGCCAAGTTAGAGCAGGAGAGTACCTGACTTGTCTCTGCTTGGCTTGTTTTCACCCTACCTCATCTTAGAGAGAGAGAGAGAGAGAGAGAGAGAATTTACATTGGATTTATCATGTGTTGGTTATAGTCATTCTGAAAGACTCATCCATTTGGATCAACATGGAGGCCAAACTCATGCATCTACTCATGCAAGTCAGTCTCCACACGCTGGTTGAAGTGCCGAATCTCGGCAGCTAGTGGATCAGCATAGGTCAGATCATAAAGTCATTAGATAATGTGAATGATATAAATAATTTGGATGATTGCAACCTTGGAGGATATTTGGCATGCATAATTTGATGAGATATTAGGTAAGCAAATGAAAAAAGTATTGAATGCAGCCTCATCAGAACATGAGGGCTTGCAAATTTAGCAGTTACACGTCTTAAAAGATGATTGTTTTCTGCACAAAAATTGCCACCATTTGATACATAGTTTATAAATGTTCGTTTCTAATATCGAATATTAGAAAAACAAAATTTGATTAGCCTTCCTTACAGATGTCCTGATCTCTTTGTACGGATGGAAATCACATCTGGCAATCAACATATCCATGTGAAGAAAGTTACTTGTTCGATTAGGGGTTCGAGTAACAAGTTTTACTCAGAATGAACGATTTGTGATCAGGTTCAAAAATACTCGATCGGATTCAGGTACATAAATGAATCGAACTAGGTCAAAATTTAAGAACTAAGAAATGAGTTGAGTTTTAATAAATATACTTTGGGTAATGTAAATTCGTGAATACAATTAAAACTCGATCATATTTCTTTACCATATGTTCATGTTCACTTAGTAATAGGCTTAAGATCTGTTCATACTTTGTGCAACACTTTAATTAATACATAAATATATGGGATAAATATCACTTTTCATTATTTTCATTTACTCCGTAGTTCAAGTGGGTTGATAGAAGGATAAATTAAGATACTTTGGTGTTCAAGGAGCTCGAATTAAAATATTCGTCGACCTCAGATTGTTTATTAACCAAAATGTTTGTTCGTTCGGTACAAAATCCAAGCAATGATTTTTTTTTGTTTGTTTACAATCCAACCAACGGAAAGTCGACAAAAGCTCAGTTCAAGTAGTGAAGTAAACCACATTTCGGCTCAACCCAGATCATTTGCACCCCTGTTTTAATTTCCAAGCACTCGTTTTTTTTTCTTAAACTGGTGAATTTCCATTACTGCCAACAAAGGTCACAATCCCTTTACAATGACTGACCCAAAACAGATGTGAAACTCTTCTTATCTCCACTATCTAATGAATATTCTCAGGTCATCATTTGGTTAGTCTCCGTGATAATATACATTAACTTCATGGCCGTCTCAGGAAACTTGGAGTACAGGGAACGACCAGGAGCCAAAGAGCTCGCGCGACTCAGACATCTCACCTGAATCCAACTCTCACCACCACCATCCCTGGTCTTTCGAAAAGCAGAATTCTTCCAGTCCTCATCCTCTAGAATGGTACAAATCACTGCCGGGAAGAAGCTGAGGGGGGTGTCGCCGGCAAGGGAGGTTGACTAAAGAATCCACTCTCTGAAGCCTGGAAATTCTGGTAGGGATTTGGCTGATTTGGAAAAGGAGGCATGCTTACCATTGGAAAACTAGGCAGGGGTGGAGGGCGTTGGGGCGGAACCGAACCGTAGTTATATGGTACACCAGTCATGGATCCCGCCGCCTGCATATATTGGGTAGGTGGAGGAGGCGGTGGCATAGGCGGCTGAGACGGTGGGGGCGGAGGCGGCTGCAAAGACGGGCCAGGATGTGACATGGGGGATGATGAATGTTGAAGCTGAGGCTGAGATGTTGCTGTCTGTTGGAATGTATCTGGATGTGGGAAATGAGCGGGAAGCTGAGAAGCCTGTGATTGCATATATGGCAAGCCATTGTCCAACTTCGGTCTCTTGCCATCAGAAGTGAAATCTTCGTTGGTTTGCTGCCGGATGACACCCTCGGAAGCAAGAGAAGAGAGGACATAACTGAGCATTTCAGCAGAGGAAGTTGATGCAGCAAGCTTGGCTGCCACAGCAGCAGCAGCTGTCTTCCGGTGTTCTTCAGTGTGGGTTGAACTAGCCGAGAAGGGTTCTTGGACATACTTGACAGGAGCAGATTGTTCTTTTTCTCCCACGGCAGATTGCGATTCTTGGATGAAAGTGGGTGGAACGTCAGAGAACGTGCTAGTTTCTTTGGACCTCTGTTCTGTTGGTAATTGCCCATTGTTAGAGATCATTAACTGCTGGCACATACTCCCTGCCTGCTCCAATCGAAACTGAGCAGCCTGAAATTTTTTCAAACAGAAGTTCAGAATCAGAGCTACGAAAAAAAGAACCTTTTGTCCTGGTTAATTGTATAATAAAAAATTATACAAAACTCATGTAAATCTAAATATGGATATTCAGCTCATGCAGAGAACTATTGTGAAATTGGAAAGAAAACTAAGGCTTCACATTAGCTAATTTTTAAAAACTCGTCACAAAAACTTGTCCCACGGCTTATTTTTTCAAGTTTGAAAGGAGTGCTTCCTTATTCTTGGACCACAAGATTTCTTAACAAATCTCATTGATATCAAGATTTGCAGATTCCAATGTGTTGATGTCAATCAAGTCAGTAAGTGTATGGTGATTACAATCCGTTGAAAAACTCTGTTCATATAAGTAAAAAGGAATTACTCAAAGGCCTGGAGAAGGGATATTTAACGGGAGCTTCAACACGAGTTTGATTTACCTGACAGTAAAGGATACATTTTGTTGTGTGGAAGTCCTTTCTTTTCCTAACCTCTATTGTGTTATTGGGTTATTTGGGATGGAGGTCGTATGATGCCTAAGTCAATATAATGGGTGCACATGTTCACAAGCCCATGGCCTGGTGGTCATACGTCTCAGCACATATGCACAGACGAGATTGATAACAAGGGATTGCCCCTGAGAGAGGAAAAAGAATGAAGAAAAAGAAACCAAGCATTTATGCTCAGACTTGAACCAGTTCTTTTCTGCAGAAGGGTAAGCAGCAGCAGGAGACATGACCGGTCACCCTATAGGGCTGACAATCGGGAACAAAGGGTCCGTATCTTTTTTTTTTTGAAGAAAAAGTGGATTGCACCACCAATTTTATTAAGGAATAAACAGATGTGATACAACCTGAGAAGAGGAGGTTCCTCTTCAGAAAACTAAAAAGAAGCTACATTCGTATACCACTCCTTCAGAAAAATTAAAGGGTCCATATCGGTCAACATGGAAAAAGATGTCTTGTATTTCCAGTATACAAATGTACGGTGTTTTCCAGAAAGTCAATGAATACATCTTTATAGTAAGGAACCACAAATCAACGGAGAAAGATAATATACATTGTAACAGAAAATGAGCCCTTTATCCACATGATCGGGTGTACAAAACAGACAACAAATTGGACACCTTTTTTCCCCCTTGAAGCTCCAGGAAGCAAATGATGAAAAGTAATCTCATGCAGATAACAGAAAATCTTTACCTGAAGTTGGTTACGAACTTGCTCCAGCTTTAGCTCCTAAAAAGTAATCAGAGTTAGTTCTAACGAAAAAAATATATTCACAGAAACAAAAACTAATTCTAGTAAGTATGGACTGAGATGCAGCAGGGTATTGACCCACCTGCTCATGAAGTGCCTCCCTTAAATATGAGACAAGAGACGATCTTGAGGATTCAGTCACTTTCAATTGCTCAATGCATTCCCTTAATATGCTACTTTGCCCCTGCAGCTCCTCCATAACTTGAGAACCATTAACATTTCCTGACCAATGGTGCAGAGCAAGCCATTAAAATTCCCCAAGAAAACCAGCTGTACAAATAAAGCTGCAACCTTTACAACAATAGAAGGCCAAAGTTTGGCTCAGTTTCTGATCAAAAGGCATGTATACGTACCGAATCCATCAAATGTAAATATACACACAAACCAAACTCCAAAAAGGAACAGGCTGGAAGCAGCACCCTCTGGTAGAACCTACCCTCACCATTCATGTTAAGTGATGCCAGGGCCAGTCACTGTTTACTTGCATGTTTCTCCAATGTGTCTAGAAAGCAATGAAGCTTCTGCCCATAAATTCTCGTATTTAGTTTGCTTCTTGACCACGGCAGTATAGCATCCAACCATGGATGCCAGGTACTGCGGCAGACCCATTTGGGGATAGCATTACACCACCTAAGAATAAACTCTTGATGGGGGAGGATGCATAAATGGGATTTCCAACATAACTACTCAGAGTATGGAATGTAACAACCCATGTGGACATATCCTGGTGACAGAATGAAGCAGGTAGAATGCTATGTTAAGCTTGAGGGTGCCCTTGGGTAAGGGTTGCCCATCTAGTCAGAACAATAAACAACAGTGATGACTATGGGCAGGAATCTAGTTAACACCCAGATCCATGAATGGCAATACCGGTTTCGGTACCGGTTTCGGCCGGGTCCGAAACCAATTAAAATAATATTTTCCCTTAAAAGTCTGCATTCAGTTTCCGCCCGGTTTCGGGGTGTGGGTATCGTTTCGTTTCGGTCCAAAACTGCCATCTATGCCTAGATCTGCTGGCAACACTTGGTTATACTAGATGTTGACACCCACATCTGCCGAAGGTTCAACTGTTTTTCTGGAAGGTAACCAACAAGCCACAATTTATTACAAATGGAAAATTACATCATAGACAAGGTCAAACAGGACACTGAAATCCACCCAAGAAAATCAACAAAATACACAAAAACTAAGAACCATCCCATACAACAGGTCGCAAAGACACCAACAAAGAACACAAAAAGAAAATCATCCAACTCTACGGGTGGAGGAAAGGTGATCCATAATCCATCAATCAAGAGATGAAATTCCTCCAAAGTTTGAGCCTATGAAGTCAGGGAATTTCTCTTCCCAGGATATCAAAAGTTCTGTCAAAGTATTGCCAGAATATCCTTGAGTTTCCTTCATGCCAAATAGCCAACAGCACTGCTGGAAGCAAAATTGACCATTCATCCCTAACTGACATATTGAGACAGACTGCACCCAACCATGTTAAGAGTTCATTGATATATTTAGAGCTGCTCCAGGTAATATTTACCGTTCTGCAGAGTAACCCACTGAACATTAATAATACCATAGCCACAGAAGAGATGGTCCAGGTTCTCCCCATGAACTCTGCAGAAGATATAATACAAAGAGTCTGCTGAATATCAAACAAGAACTTGACTCTATCACTTGTTGGAAGTCATCTTCTCACTAATTACCACATGAAAAGTGTGATTTTAGATGGGTATAACTCACTCCACAGTCTCCACCTCATTCTCTCTCCAATATCACTGAAAACCCTGATAAAATAACTGACTGAAAATTTCCCATTAGAAGTCCATCTCCTTCTCCTTTTGTGTTCTTTCTAAGGGCAGAGTTGAACCCAGTTAGAATATATACTGCATGCTCAAACATTCGGCAAATTTGGAATGCATAAGTTCTCTTAGTTGTATGAACCAGCCACCTCCCCTCCTGTGCATAAAATCAATAGTCTTACCTATGTCCACGGCAACGTAATAGATGCTTCTGAATAAGGTACAAAAGAGTTCATAAAGCACCATTTATCCTCCCAAAAGCAAACTGCTTTCCCATTGCCAACCAAGAACCTTGTAAAGACTCTTACCATGTCAGCTGTCTTAAAATATATTTTGCCAAATGAGGGAGACTAAAGAGGATCTGATGGTAGCAAAGGACCATCTTTCATCATTTGTGAAGTATTTTAGTCTCACAATGGCAACCCAGATGGCATTATTCTCTTCTCCAAATCTCCATAACCATGTAGCAAATATAGCTCTACTGAATAGGTCCAAACAGACCAGTCCTACACCAACCCACTTGATCCTTAATTTTGCAAACATCTGACCATGTCACTAAATGAAGGCCTCTCTTTTCTTTCTTGAACCTGCCCAAAATTACATGCTTCTAATAGACTCATAATTCTGACCACTATGCTGGGAATCTAGAATCCGGATAGTTGGTAGTCAGCCAAAGAGGAAAGAATGGTCTTAGAAAGAATCCACCAGCTTCCAGCTGCCCAATCTCTCACTTTATTGACTAATGGCAGACCCAAATCTTTGATTGGAAAAAAGGATTTCCTGCAGCGAAGAATATCAACATGTTCCAACCTGTCATCTGCTCAAAAAATTGTTCCAACCTGTCCTGACTCAGCCCTACCCTAACCACCTTCGATTTCTCACAACTGATTTTCAGTCCAGAAACTGCCTCAATCAGCAAAAGAAGCTTCTGAATATTCCTCACTTTCTCTTCCTGCACAGAGCTAAATAGGAAGGTGTCATCAGCAAATGATAAGTGAGTGACCTGGAAATTCTCTCCCAATCAAAACCCCTCCACCAACCAACCTATACTGCCTTATTCCAAATGGACTGAGAACCTGAACTACTAAGAAATTAGAGTGGAGACAGGATCTCCGTGTCTCAGCCCTCCTGAACTGTGAAAAATAATCGCAAGGTTTAGGGTTCAATTGTTGACATGGATGGTTACTTATATCCTGAACTCCAACACTTGTGAAGTTGGCAACATCCATGTTAATGATAGGATTACATGCTACTTCTTTTCCGAGGTTAAACTGTGGTTCTGGTCCATACTACACAATGCCCCATGGACTACTCAAGGATTGCGATGTAGGATACTGGAGTGAGCGATGTTTGCTTACTTCTGGCATTCTTGCTAAGTTAAAAACATGAGAAGTGCTGCTTGGCAATCAACTTTCTACTTGTAGTGTGTACACCATAGTACTAAAAACCACTTGAATCGGACCAGAACCAGCCAGAACAGGTCCAATTACAATAGGAAGGAAACTGGCCAGAACAGGCCTTGGAACTGGAACCAACCCCAAACGGCTCTGGTCCTAGAAATGGTTTTCAAAACCTTGGTGTACACCTGTTTTGGTGTGCAACCTGACTCATTTTTGTGGCCCCTAGGATTTTTGTGGTTACTGGTTATTAGTTACTATAGACATGAATCTCCCATTAATAAATTTTGGGGCTATTCCACTCCCCCACACCAGAAAAGTAAGAAAATGTTAATCCATCAAGCATCAATGATTTACTGAAGGTTTGGGACAAGAATCCTTTCAAAGCTAAAATGGTTATCCACAAAAAGTCAGTTTCATAAACACTGTGTATAGTGTATACAAATCAGAGTACATATAACTTTAATGTAAACCCGAGTACAATGAAATCATAGATTCCAGGCTGTGCGCAGTACCTAAAATGAAGTTCCCTCCAATTTCCTTCTCCACCTTTTCAACAGAGCCAACTGCATTCTGGCATTTGCCCAATAATGTGTCCTCATCCATAGGACCATCATAAACACATTCATATTTTGAAATGAGCTTTTCAAGTATGTCACTAGCAGAAGGTTTCTGAAATAAAACAGCAGAGTGCAGAGGTAAGTTGAGAAACTAAAGAGTAACAGCAGCTAAGCAAGCCTCAGAGCACAAACAAAATCATCCAAGAAATATTCATTTATAACACAGTAAGCAAAAGTCTAAAGCTACTTACTAATTTGTTATTAGAATTTTTCCCACTTCTGTTCAGGTTATTGGGGTTTCTCCCTAAAATCTCTTCTTTCAAAACTTGCCCACGGGAACCAAACACCTTACGTTCTTCCCAGATGTCAACCTGAATGCCGAACACAAAAGAAAAAAATAACAAAGAAAAGAATTGAACAAGTTAGCAGAGTAAAATCATTTAATATGAATGGAATAGAAAAAGACTGGCTAAAAAAGAGCTTTGAAAAAGGAGCCACATGCGCCTAGTAGAAGTTTAGGTCTCAACATCAGCCTAAAGAAAAAGGAAAAAGAAAGGCAATCTGGCATCTTCGGCAAGCATCTACTCATTCTACAAGTTCACCTCCCAGGCTATTGTGATGGTAAACGGCAATGTTAAAAATAACAATCACCACCAGTAAGCACTTTCACTTCAAAGTACCTTAGAGATTTAGTTAAAATGCCATGATGCAAGAAGAGAAATTTCAGAAGCAAGGGCAATCAACAGGAGCAAGCTTAAACAGAAACTTCTTCACCAGCTTTATTTTTCTATGAATAAGGAAGCAAAAGTCATGTGCCACTCTAAATATTTGGAAAGCCATCAATTGACAATATTTTGATAGAAGCCCTCTTTAGAAATACACTTTTTACAACTAAACGACCAATGGCATAAAAGGGTACCTTCCCAGAAAAAAGGCAAAAAAGTGGCAGAAAAAAACTACAAGAGCATAACAAAAATAATTGATAACTGATTATCAACTATCAGTTCACTATCTGAAACAAGATCACCTGGCACCATGGAGAAATTGATTAATCTCAAAGAACAAAAAGGAAAATGGATTGGCATACCACAAAGCAATAAGTCATCCCCTGGGTACCTGTTGGAATTTCAAAAGTGCAAACATCCCGGTTTTGGGGAATTTGATGTTCATTTCCAATTATTCTTTGGCATTGCCCAGTCACACAAACATTTCAGAGTTCTATAAATTGGACTCGACCCAGTAATCATAAGACACTTGAGTTCCTTCACCTGGATCCTCCACCAATGCCCATGCAGCAAGAGAAGACTCAATTTCCAACATCTCAATGATGCCTGATAAAAGAGATGACAGAGTGCTTCTAGGCCTGTGCAGACTCAATGCAGTGTAAAGTGATCTGCTGAAATATGACGGTCACGTAGATGTCTCAGTGAGATAAATTGATCTGAATTACATTTTTGGAAACTTACAGATGCATGTGTATCAGAGTGGCCAATGTTGGACATCCAACAATGGCCTAAGATGGATCTAGACAATTTCACAATTTCTGCAAAAGGGACATTGTTAATTATTTAACGTGCAGTCTCTGGTAGACAATCAATTTCATAACTTGTGAGAGATGAACGACAATTGAATACCATTTGGTCAACAGTGGGCCATGTTGGACTAGTCACTGTTGTGTCAACGGTGACTTGTTGGGGACTGTCAAATGAGTGCTGAGAGAGGACCACAAAAGAGTAGTCAATTATGGCCAGTTGTAGACATGGGCAATTTTAGTGAGTGTTGAGACAGTGTCACCATTAAATATTCAATGATGGCCTCTTGGACTTGTTCAACTTAATGAATGTTGAGAAGGGCCACAATTAAATAGTCAATGGTAACTTCTCATGGACTTAGGCCAATTTAGTGAATGCAAGAGAGGGGCTACTGTTGAGGTTCCAACGGTGGCCCAGTGTGGAAGAGGGGCTACTATTGAGTATTGAATGGCGACCAATTTGGACTTTATTCAACCTCACTGACTGTTGATGAATTACTTTCTTGGATCCTGGTGCATGTTGGCATGTTGAAGAGGAGATCTCGAGGAGATCTCAAAGCAATCTAGAGAGAGCAGGAGACCATTACACACATACAGCTCTCTCTCTCTCCCCCCCCCCAATTCTCTCACACAAACACACTCTGAGGAGAGACCAGTCACCTCCTCACTAAGCTGCTTCCCACCTCCTTTGTTGGCCTCCAGCTCTCCCTCTTTTGCCAGCCTAGCCAACTGATGGAAGGGGAAAAATGAGGGTGTGCATGTGGTTGAGTGTGGGTGTGCACGCGCACGCATGTGTGCGTGTGAGAGAGAGAGAGAGAGAATAGAGAGAGGATTTGTGCAAAAATTCTCCCCACAGGAGCATAAGGAGAGGAAAAAAAATTAAGATGAGGGGGGAAGTTGAGGGTGAGGTCTCTCTTCTGGTGCAAGCCTCCCTCCATTGTTCTCAACTTAGAAGAGCTTAAATAGAAGTCTTCTAGATTGCTGTACTCTGTGAACAATAGAAAGGAGCAAAGTAAGCCACATGCTCGGAACTCAAAGTCTAAGAGTTGAAGACACCGGGCAAGGGACTACAAGGGGTAGGTACATGGCATCCATTACAGGTCAAGAGCCTCTGTGATTCTATCCATCCTTACCTGCACTTTTCAGATTTTTCATAGGGGATGTGGTTCACTAACAGTGCCCTTGTCAAAGGGAGAGGCTGTCCACATGTTTTCTTGGACCTACAAATCAGTTTACTCAGTGCTTGCAACCAGTACATAGATGGGTTTTATTGCACATAAGACGGGCTTTTATTCCAAGATGGTTTTATTTGATTTCATGATATTCTACTTACACTATGATAGTGTTATCAATGATTTTACCTATCGTTCCAGCATCCAGAGTCATTTCTACAACACGAGTTTGTTTTTACTAGTAGAGTTACAGTACCTCTTTATTTATTTTTTTGTTTTTTTTAAATGGGGAGGGGGAACCGGGTATTGAACCCAAGACCTCCCCCTTGCAAAGGGGGAGGGTGTCCACTCCGCCATTGGCGAGGGACAGTACCTCTTTATTACACTTGCAAAAGTAGAAATTTACTACAGTGTACAGCAAGCTTGTCGGACTTATAGCTTCTTACAGCAGCAACCTTTACCAAGGCTAACCTCATCCTTAGAAGGTTGGTAGCTAGTCCAGATATCAAAGGAGAGATTTAATCGTTCCTAGTTTATCCCATGCTGAAGGTTAGCATCTTGTGACGGTTAACCGAAGTGTCCAGAATTCATTCTACTGTGAAAGGTGTTAGTGTCAAAGTGTATATTCCATAAGTCACCTAATTAGGGGCTTGGCATAATTTAGTAGTCATAGGGCATAACTCCTATGGGCCCTAGATTTACAATATCGAGGGTATCAAGTGGTATACAAAGCCTTAAAAATACCACTAAGTGTTTTAAGAGAGTGTGGTAGTAACCCCTAGGAAGGGCTAGACCACCTAGCCTGTAGTGCACCCAAGTTGCCCGAGATCACATCACCTTTTGATGAAATCAATGGCAGATTCATTCTTGTTCTATTTAATAGAGATCAACTCTGTCACGGTCAATTTTCACATAACGGTCCTAAACTGACCAAGGAATTTCCATTGGAGGTCATCCTAACTAGCCAGCGAGTTAGGCTTTAACTTGGCAAAGTGTTGAAAGGCTACACTGGCGAGGGATGCAGAGAAATACCTCATAAAGTATGACTCATCTGCTGTTAAATCCCCCACACTACTCATATAATGAGCTATGCTCACTTGGCAAGCACTTCCCATCAAATCCTGTGAACGTAGGGAATTTTGGGTGATCCACATGAAGTTTCTTGAAGAAATGATCGATAGGGTACAACACCTTGTCCAAATCATTAGTGGTAGTACCTTCATCATGTTCTATCATTTTCGCCTCTATGATTTGCTCAGTTATGGCCCTCTGTGAGGCCACTGGTTTCACAGTTGATGCATGAGAATGCTGTCCATTGTTGTTTGGTTCTTCACCCCTTGTCTCATGGGATTCTTGGGAACAAAATTAATATCCATGACCGGAGGCCTGAGTACCAGTGTAAGAGGAGGATCGTTAACAGGAGACACCTTTTGTGGAGGCAGATTGGCTATGGGTGCCTATTGTTGTTGCATTTGTACATCACACTGCTGCATGAAATTGCGGAGCAGTGCCCCAAATTGTTGGGTGTAGATCCAACAAGCAACCAAGCTTAGGATTCTAACCCCTATTACAGGATGTAGATGCTGGGATGAAGTGACAGTGTTGACACTGAAATTCTAGATCGTACCTCCAGCCTAGTCAGTGTTGTCAGCATGAACAAGTTCACATTCTTTACAGTTGATGGACTCCAATGCCGGATACAACTCCCAAGAAACAAGGGGATCCCATCATTGGAGGAAATCACCAAAGCATATCAGAGTAACAAGATATTCGAACCGCACATGGTTTATCACAACGAGCAGGCCAAAAATGACCTTTGCTTCAACAGCCATGTAATTCATTTGAAAATAAACACATGCACCAAGAAGTATGGAAAGTGAGTGATTTCAATCGTGAGGGTGTCACTTAGCAGAGAGATGAAGAGGAGAGGTCCAACTAGACTTGCTATATGTGGGAATATAACAATTTTTTTAATAAAAATGCTATAAATTTGATTGTCTCGATGGCTGATGCGTGTATGTTTAGGAATTCAGAGACTCCTTTCAATGATCAGATTTATGTGAATATGTGCATTGGGCCTCTTCCACCAAACTCAATTGGTCTTAATTACATTGACTCATCGATCAAACACATTGATTAGCTGCTACTAATGATACTTTTGAATAATGACCTACTAACAATAAATCTCATGCAAAATAATGCATTGATTAGGAAGATCTTCCTTGAGGCTGACCATGTTTTAAATTTCAAAAGGGTTTTTTAAGTAAATTTTCATCCCTTTAACAAATTTTAGTATTTTAAATGATCTTTACATATTCTTTTAACACATCATTCCAGTTTCAAGGAATTTTATGCAAATTTGTTATCTTATCAATTAACGAAAGTTTAAGAGTGTCAAACCATATCTTGTTTCTAGAGTTTGAATTTCAAATGGATCATCTTCATGAATGTTAGGTATTTATGCAACTCAACTTATTCAATGTTAATTTGTTATTCTTGAATTGGCACCATAGTTATTTTGAAGGATGGCAACAACCATTTTTTATTTTTTTTATTTTTTGAAAGTGAGTGGTATCACAATTGTATTAAAAATAAAGGAGGGATGTACAAATATTTTCAAAGTGTTCCCAAAACATCCTTATATAGCCAAAAAAACAATCCGCACCAAGATGGTGTGGGCCACACTAACCCTCCAACAAAACAAAAATGGAAGAATATTAAGAGTTTGCATTATAAAGGAGCTCCGCCCACTCTCACAAATAAAATAGACCAAACTTTCCAGTGCTCTAACTTCCCCTTTGAAAATTCTGTTGTTCTTTTCTCCCCATATTGCCCACAATGTGGCACGAAGGATAATCCACCAAGTCAGTCTATCCTCTTTCAAGGTCCTGCTTCTGCCCCGTTGCCCAATCAGCTGATACACATTCCCATGTAAATATATAATACCACGTGTTCTGCTCACAATCTCTCCCCACACATCTTGTGAGTATGAGCATTCTACAAAGAGGTGATTCAAGGTCTCATCTTCCTCTCCACACAAACAACATAAGGTGGGTAGATTCTGCAGAAAGGGAGCCAGCCTATCCCGAGTCGGTAGCCTCCCATGGGAGATCTGTCAAATCTCTCCCCATACATCTTGTGAGTATGAGCATTCTACAAAGAGGTGATTCAAGGTCTCATCTTCCTCTCCACACAAACAACATAAGGTGGGTAGATTCTGCAGAAAGGGAGCCAGCCTATTCCGAGTCGGTAGCCTCCCATGGGAGATCTACCAAATCAAAAGCTTCATCTTCAATGGAGTCCTGGACGTCTAGATCTGTGGGATGAACCGGTGGCGCAATCCTTCGTCAGAAATGAAGGTGTAAACTGACTTAACTGAGAATAAGCTCTCCTTCTCCCACCTCCGCCACCATTAGTCCACTCTATTTGGCTATGGAGCATAATCAACAAGGAAGCATAGAAGTCCCTCTAGCTGATCCATCTCCTCTGGCCTAAGATTCCTTCTAAAAGAGTGTGTCCAAGTCTCTCCTAACAGCTAGAGATCAAAACACTGAGATACTGATGCCTATGGTGCTACTGAAACTGCATAAAGCCTCGGGAATGATGCATCCAAGGTAAAATCCCCGCACCATCTGTCCTTCCAGAATAGACATCTTCGGTACCCAGTCAGACCCTAACACTAGAGATGATAATGTCCCCGCATGACAAAATGCCCCTTCAGATGGGTGAACATTATGCCGAGATGTTGGTGACATATCCCAGTACCTCACTCTGCCATAATACCTCTACTTGATGACTTGTGCTCACAATCCATCCTCATCGGCCCCTAGCTTCCACAACCACTTACACAAGAAATCTCTGACATTCTTGATGCCAACACCTCCCATGTCTTTACTTCTGGCGGCTCTGCCCCAAGAGAAATCATGCCAGCCCCTGCTCCTCTTTCCATTGCCATGCCAAAAAAATCTCGCCTAAATTGACTCGATCTTCTTAGCCACTGTCTTTGGAATATGGTAGATGGACAGAAAGTTGATGAATAGGCTATCTATCAAGAATTGACTTGCATACTACTAGTCTCCCCCCATAGGAGAGTAGCTTCGCCTTCCATCCTACTAGTCTAGACTCATACCTATACACCACGAACTATCACTCACTACAATGTAAGGCCCCTGGGGACAACAGGAGACCAAAATAGGAGAGGGGAACGGCTCCTATTTGACAACCCAATATGAATGCCGTCCTCTCAAGAACCCCATCCTCCATGTTTACACCCACTACGAGGCTCTTGTTGAAATTGACCTTGAGTCCACTAACTTTCTACAACAATTCAAGCATCAGCCTGACCACATAGAACTGGGACTCCGCCCTTGCTCGGAATAGAATGGTGTCACCAGCATACTGTAAGTGGGTAATGCTAGCACTACCCCTGCTGATATGGAAATCTCTGATCAGCCGTACATCTTCTGCTCTCAACCACATCATGCTCAGTATGTGAGTTACCAGGACAAAGAGAAGGGGAGACATGAGATCTCCTTGTCATAACCCTCGACCACTATGGAAAAATGAGGTAAGCTTTTGTTGGCAACATTTTTTGCCCACCTACATGTGGGGGTGACATATTGCTTAAAGCTCACCACAGCAGAAAGGGGTGACCAACACTCCCTGGGGTGAACATACAACAGGGAGCAGACCTGCCCGGGGCGGCCAAGACCCGCCCGGGTTGGACAGTAGCAGCAGCCACCCTCCAGACTTCCCTGGCAGCAGCAGACCTACCTGCCCGAGGTGGACTGCAGCAGTAGTAGACCTGCCCGGGGTGGCCAATCCCAGACCTGCCGGACTTCCCCGGGGGTGGACAGCAACCGCAGCAGACCCACCCGGGGTCGGGGAGGCCCGTGCGGACCCGCCAGGGGTCCTACCACCCCGGGCAGGCCTGCTCAGGTGGCCCGCCCCGGGCGGGTCCGGGAGGACCCACCTGGGGCCTCCCCACCCCGGGCAGGGCAGTCCCGGGCCGGTCCTGGGACAACGGCCCATTCCGTCTCTGTCCATTCAAAAACAAAAAAAACAAAAAGAAGGGGGAACCTGCCCGGGGTGGCCCTGACCCGCCCGGGTTTGGCCCACCCCAAGTCGGTCCCTCACCTTCTATAAATACCCCCTACGGGGGCTCACTTGAGGAGGACTTTTGGACTTGGAATTTCTCTACGGAAAAGAGAAAAAGAAGGCTCTCGTTCGTTGTTTTGGCCCATTTGAGGTATGTAACACCTCGGGCTTGTATTTATGCCCCTGCGTGGGCTTTGTTGTTGTGCCCCTATGCGGATCTTGTATTTTGTGCCCCTATGTGGGTCTTGTAGTGATGCCCCTACGTGGGCTCCGTTGTTATGCCCCTACGCGGGATTTGTACTTATGCCCCTATGTGGGCCTTGTAATCACGATCCTACGGGTCATGTTCTTTTTATATCTTCCAGGTGACGAAGGGAAATTTAATTTAGTCATGAAGATGTGAAATGACTATAATGCCCTTCTCGAGGATATTAGAATTGAACATGCTCGCCTCAAGGCGATGATACCGTGTACAGTTGACAACTCGTCGACAACTTTTGTAATGAAGTTTATGAAAGTTTGCAAGGGCGTGTGATGCTGCCCCCGACGCGTGCCAGTTAGGGAAAATTGCGAACAAACCTCTCCTACAAGGAAAATTACATATATGTCCTTCCTTCAGGAGCTAAGGGTGTGTATCGCCTTTAAGGACCTCACGACCTCTCCACACTCATGAAATGCCTACAAATGGTCCCGCGACCCCAATGTCTTTTACAGATCACTCCATATACAGTCACGTCCAAATTACAAAAAACACCCTTCTCACCTTGGGATGCCCTGATAACTCCCAACGGCTCTTGAAAACAGTCTTTGAGCCTTCCAGAGTCAACCCTTGCCCAGTGGCCACCCCAGATGGCGATAAAACTTCTGACAAGGTGCAATTACCATAGTGCCACTGGACATAGCAAATTACCAAAATGCCCCTAGTATCCAGGTAATCAACGGGGCACCCTGATGCACTTCTGGGCTCCCTTAGCCCACTCTTATCCCCAGATACAGTAGGGTGTTGCCCAGTTCAACCTAGTCTTAGCCAAGCCTTACCCCTCACACATTTTATGGTCACCCGTTGGGAGTCAAAAGTGCGATGCAAGCAACCTATGCTGATGTGTCCTCGACTAGAACCTTGGAGAAAAAATTATAGGTCTTATTGTTGACAATTAAACAATGGTGTTCGGACGTTATGCCGATGTAAATCAACATTGACTGTAGTCAATGGGGAAAGGTCCAGCACTCGAACTCTCATCGTCTGATGCGATGCGCACCCCATGAAATAGACACCGCACTGGCCACTCATGTAGCCCCCACATGTGCACCCTTACCTCCTCAAAGACAGTCCATTCCATGATCAGAGGAACCCCCAAACCCAAACAAAAATATAAGACTTCTCCCTAAGTCGTCGCCCGGGTAAGAAAGGGGACGTCAACCTCGTCTTAAAACAGATTGACACGCCCGATGGGACCTTTCCTACCTTTCTTCTTGTCAACAGAAAACCTAATGGGGTGTTTGGGAACAATTTTTTTAAAAAATCTATTTCTATCTAAAAAATTGTGTCAACATAATTTTTAACTTAAAATTTAAAATTGATAAAAACTGACACTTTCTATTTGGCAGCAGTATTATAAATTTTAAAATTTGTGTAGATGTGTTTGGCAGACAACTCTCCATGTGGTCGCCGTCGATCTCCCTCACCTCCTCTGGCGGGCTGCGCCCCACTATCTACCGCTGGAAGTCCTCCGTCATCGCCCCTGTCCTCCTTGCACACGACGAAGATCCGGCGGACGGAAGTGCAGGGGGAGGGGAGGGGGCCACGGGGGGAGGGGAGGGGGCTGTGCAGGGGGAGGGGGGTCTTCCCCTCCGGGGCGCAGGCACCTCCAGCAGTTGGAGAGAGAGAGGACGGAGTGGGAGAGAGAGAGCAGAAGAGGGGGGGAAGGCGCCGCAGGGGGAGGGGGGAGCCGCCGGGGGAGGGGAGGGCGCCGAAGGGCGGGGGAGGGGGCTGTGCAGGGGGAGGGGGGAGCCGCCAGGGTAGGGGAGGGCGTCGCAGGGGGAGGGGGGAGCCGCCGGGGGAGGGGAGGGGACCGCCGGAGGGCTGGGGAGGGGGCTGCGCAGGGAGAGGGGGGTCTTCCCCTCCGGCGACGGCACCCCCGGCAGTTGCACAGAGAGAGAGAGAGAGAGGGGGAGAGAGAGAGGACGGAGTGGGAGAGACAGAGAGCAGAAGAGGGGGGGGAGGGCGCCGCAGGGGGAGGGGGGAGCCGCAGGGGGGCTGGGGAGGGGGCTGCGCAGGGGGAGGGGGGAGCCGCCGGACGAGGGAAGGGTGCCGCAGGGGGAGGGGGGAGCCGCCGGGGGAGGGGAGGGGGCCGCCGGAGGGCTGGGGAGGGGGTCTTCCCCTCCGTGGCGTCGGCACCCGGCAGTTGAAAAGAGAGAGAGAGAGAGGGGACGGAGTGGGAGAGAGAGAGAGAGCAGAAGAGGGGGGGGCGCCGCAGGGGGAGGGGGGAGCCGCCGGGGGAGGGGAGGGGGCCGCCGGAGGGGGGGAGGGGGGTCTTCCCCTCCAGGGCCGGCACCCTCGGCAGTTGAACAGAGAGAGAGGGGGGGAGAGAGAGAGGACGGAGTGGGAGAGAGAGAGAGCAGAAGAGGGGGGAGGGTCTCACGAGACGAACGATTTCACAAAAAAAAATAACTCAAGAGTTGTTTTATTTTAGAAAGAGATTTGAATAGAGTTGATTTCTCTTTTAAAAATTAGGGAATACTTACCAAACACAGTTAAGTGAGTTTTCTCTCTTTTTTAAATTTGAGAGAGAAAGAGGGAAAAAAAACGTAACCAAACACCCTATAAACCTCTTTGAAGTTCTCATCACCCCTCTTCCTCTTTGGGGACGAGAAAAAGAGGACACCAGCTTCCTGCTCTTTGATGTTTCAAGCGCAACTCTTGCATCGCAATCGGGACGATGGCTGCTGTGACCTATGACCCGCAAGTCATCGCGAACCACGCCAGGTTTGGCTACCTGGCAACTCCTATTATTTTCGGCGACTTCCCTCCGGTCGTCGGCTCCCCCTTCTTCTTAGGGGTGGTGCCGATCGCCGAGGGCAACGCAGTCGCCCCTGCTGCTGTTGGTCGGGTCTCCCCGGCCAAGAAGACATCCGCTAAGGGTGTTAGGCCCTCTGCTCCAGCTGCCAGCCGGGTCCGTCCGGTTTAGAAGACAGTGTCTGAGGGTGTCAGGCCCTCAATTTCTGCAACTGACCGAGTCAGATCGGCCACAATGAAGCATGCCCTCTACTTCTACAACAGGCCAAGTCGGGTCGGCCAAATACTACACCATGTCTGGTGGTGTCAGGCCCTCGACGTCAACTATAGGTCTGGGCACGCAGGCCATCAGGAAGCCCATAGCTGGAGGTGTCAGGCCTTTAGCCCTCCTAGTTGGCCGGGTGTTCTCGGTCAACCAAATCACTGCCGACGTCGCTCCTCCACAAAGGAGGCAGCGCCGTAATGGAAGCCGTTCCGACAAGGCCGCCCCTGCTCAGCGACGGCAACGCCATGCTCGCAATAGGGCACGCCCGACAGTTGCCACCTCACGCTCCGGCAAGACTCTACTTGTTGAAGACGTCCGCATCCAACTCGATGGAGGCGAGCCGATTGTGCCCCGGAATCGACAAGTCCCCACCATTCCTCTCTACAATCGATTCGAACTACTCCGGAAGGTCCGAGAGGAAGGGGTGAAAGTGAAGAACTTTGCAGCGCCTCGGCCCAAGGCGACAGTCCCCAGAGTCAGATCTGGGGGCAACTCAATTGAGGAGCGACAGCTAGGGGTGAGCACGGTTTGGTTTGGTTTGGTTTGAAGAGAATTTTTCTCAAACCAAACCGAATTAAGGCTTCAACCCGAACCAAATCAAACCAAACCAAACCAAACCGAATTAATTCGGTTTGATTCGGTTTGGTTCGGTTTGAACCATATTCATCTCCCATTTTATAAATTAGATTGGATTCAAACAACATTAGAGAAAGGTAGGGTAAAAGAATTTCTACCAAATAAAGTAAATATTAAAAAAATAACATACAAAGTTGTAACTTGTAAGAACAAGCTCCATAATATTTTCACATAAGAAATTAAGAAGTTCGATTACAGTAAAATAGAAGGTGATTTGAAACCTATTTCATAAAGTCGGAAACTCCATTAGAATGGTGGGAATGGGACTTTTTAAATTCAGATTTATAGTTACATATACATATACATTTATATTAATTTGATAAAAATATTCTTAAATTCGGGTTATTCGGTTCGGTTTTGTTCGGTTTCTTGAAATTCAAAACCAAATCAAACCAAATTTTTTAATACGGTTCGGTTTGAACCCAAACCAAATTTTTTTAAATTTCAACCCAAGCCAAACCGAACCAAATCGTTCGGTTCGGTTTGGTTTTCGGGTTGAACCCGAATAATACTCACCCCTAGCGACGGCTCCAAATGAAAAAGATTTGGGTCACCAAGGATGAGGCCCGAGCTATCAAACAGGCCAGATCAGAAAAGGCCCTCCGCCAGTCTGAATTACAGCAAGCGCGGGGTTTGGCTACTCATCAACAAGGGGAGTCTTCAACCTCTCACGAGGCAAGGACTCATCGGCAACCAGGGCGGAAGCGTCGTGGAACGGCCAAGCCAGTACGCACGACTTCCCCCTGGGCTTGCCCGGTGCACACGGGCGAGGGCCGCTTCGAGCAAGAGTCTATAGCCCGACTATCTATTTTTGACAGGCTAGGGGGAACACTGAAGCCAGGGCAGCACCCGTCGAGGAAGAAGCGAGCGGCCCAGATGGCAGACGACACCGTCAAGGTGTTCACTTGCTATGTCTCTTCCACTGACAGGTAGCCGGAGGGCGCTCAAGAAGACCTCAACCAACCTCTGCAAGCCATGAGAAGGTCAAGAAGGGTCTCTCGGGTTGTGGCTCAGTTGGGGCCAACCCTAACTGTCGGGGCATCTCCGCTCGATCCAACGCGGCAAGAGCGTCAAGAGGATGTTCACAGCGTCAGCGGAGACGGTGACCCAGCACATGAGGAGGGCCCTGTCAGGGAGGCCCAAGCCTTCACAATGGAGGAGCTCCGACGTGAGAACGAGGAGCTCAAAAACCTCCTGCAAGCACTCCTACATGAAAAGGAGGCCCCTGACCAACCCTCAGCGGCGCCTGCTGGTGCAGATCAACAACCTTCTCCCGCTCCAGCCACGATCAATACATCGACCGCTACAGCTAGGCTGCCCATTGCTCTGGAGGTCGAAGTGCCGCAGCAAGAGGCCAACATGCAATCATCCGCCACCCCTATCGAAAGCCTGATGGCTCAGAGGCAAATGATCGAGCGTATCGTGGAGACAAAATTCGCACAACATGGCGAAGGTGTGGCTACAGAAGATTTGTATAGAGTGCCATACCCCCTTCACCACCAATTTAAAAAGCTCCCGCCAGATTGCCCAAAGGCTCCGAAGCTGCAGAAGTTCAATGGGCAAGGTTCGCCGCATGAGCATTTGGCCTACTATATGACTGCTATGGGCGAATTGGCACTGGATGAATCCTATCTTCTGCGATACTTCGCCACTTCCCTAACAGGTACCGCCTTTCAGTGGTATTCCCGACTAAAGCCCAACTCAGTATCTGATTGGGCAGATATGTAGAAAAAAATTGTTGACCGATTCCAAATAGCTGAACGCAAGGTTTCTCTTGCGGAACTTTGCGCCCTGAAGCAAAAGAAGGGTGAAACGGCTTTAGACTTCATCAAAAGGTGGAGGGACGTCAGCATGCGCTGTGATAACCCTCCCACACCAGAAGATGCCATCACCATATGTCGCCGGGGCTTGGCAGCGGAGGTTAGCGAGAAGCTCCTGGGTTCCAACATCCGGGGCTTTGATCAGCTCAACACTGTGGTGGCGGAGATTGAGATGTTCTTCGCCGATCACCCAGCACATCTCTCTGCCAAGGGCAAGGCCTCCAAGGATCGCCCGACTGGCGGCAAAGAGGTGAATTCGGTCGATTTCTCCCCGACAAATGGAGACAAGGGAGAAACCAAGTCAAAGGGTAATGGCAAAAAGCCCGACGCCAAGGCGGCCGCTAGTGTGCTAACGGAGCGCATGAAGAGACCATATTCATTTAGAAAAGAGCACACGAAAATGCTCTTTGATTTATGCATGAAGGAAAAGTTGCTCCCTCTGCCAGAGCCACGGAAGCCAGCAGAGGTAGACAAGACAGATGATTCCAACTATTGTGTGTATCACCGAAGGTTGGGACATACTATTGGAGATTGCTATGTTTTTAAAGACATAGCCGAAGACCTTATTCAGAAAGGCCTAATAAATATGTTGGGCCATGCGGTTGAACCTCCATAGCCGCATCCCTGGAGCCGGCCAAACCGGTCAGCCAATGTGGTCTACATGGCGGCCCCAATTTCAAGCTCAAATGCCGCCGAGGCTGGGTCATCTAATCAATGACCACGAGTTGCCCTTGAACCATCGCGCTGGCCGATGGAGGAGTGCCTCGCCGTAAGAAGGATCCTCCAGAAGATTCGCAGGGAGATTTATCAACTAAGGCGGGAGCAGCGAGAGCTGTTACAGTTCCTCCAGAACCTGGATGATCAGTTGGCAGCTTTCCCTCAAGGGCCGATCAGGTTGCCCACTGCTCCACGCGGGCTGGGGGCAAAAGCTTCACCATCTGCCCAGCTGAGACTCGGTTCGGGTGGGTGGCTTTTAGAAGACTCATCTGAAGATTCGGAGCCTGTGAAGTTATATTCCTTTCCCCGCGAACAGACACTGCAAATCTTCTTTGCTTGCTGTCGTGCGGGGCTGTTGAACCTCTCGGCATCGCCTAGTCACCAGCGGCCAGGCGCTCGGTTATACCAGGACTACTGCCCCTACCATGAGACAGTGGGCCACATCATCTTTAACTATCAATCCTTCAAGGACCTCGTAGAAGATTTCATTAAGTGAGGGATAGTTAACATGGGTGACTCATTGGTGCACCCCCCACAGCCTCGTGGGCAGGAAGAGATGACTTTCTCCATCAACGTCATCCACACGCCAGTGGCGTTCCAATTGCCCGAGCCCTCAGACGAAGAAGGCAGCTCCCAACGTCCTATTCTGGAATCCGCCCTATCGTACCCGGGGTGGCAACCTTCTCATCAATGCTCCTTTTCCAAGGAAGATACAGAGAAGATCTTTGATAAACTTTTAGATGATGGTCGGGTGATGACATACGACCCGCCATCTTATTACAATGAGATAGCTAAGAGTCACCCGCTTTACTGTAAATATCATGCACAGGTGTCCCATCCAACCGGAGAATGCCTAGAGGTCCAAGACTGCATTCAGACTCTTATTCAAAGGGGGGTAATAGATACGCAAGGCAATTCAATGGTAGGATGCCGTTTGAGGGAGGCTACTGACAAGATCCTCCAGAGGGAGCAGCAGAGCCAACCCCAACAATTACCAGCTAAGCATACTTCTTCGCAGGTTTGCTCGAAGAATCTCGCTGGGGGAGATCCCAAGCTAAGCCTTAAAGGCAAGGCTAAGCATGTCAGGCCTATGGCCCAAGGTCCTCGAAGCCTGGTCCCTAGGGGAGCCTCCAAATCCTCTACCTAGTCGGGCCACCACGAGAGGGCTGCCGCTAGACACCCGCAGCCGAAAGATAAAGAGCCCGAGCCTAAGGTTCAATCCTATGACAGGCTAGCGGATATAGGAATTGAACATGCTCGCCTCAGGGCGATGATACCGTGTACAGTTGACAACTCGTCGACAACTTTTGTAATGAAGTTTATGAAAGTTTGCAAGGGTGTGTGATGCTACCGCCGGCGTGTGCCAGTTAAGAAAAAATGCGAATAAACCCCTCCTACAAGGAAAATTACATATATGTCCTTCCTTCAGGAGCTAAGGGTGCGTATCGCCTTTAAGGACCTCACGACCTCTCCACACTCAGGAAATGCCTACAAATGGCCCCGCGACCCTAGTGTCTTTTACGGATCACTCCATATACAGTCACGTCCAAATTACAAAAAACACCCTTCTCACCTTGGGATGCCCTGATAACTCCCAACGGCTCTTGAAAACAGTCTTTGAGCCTTCCAGAGTCAACCCTTGCCCAGCGGCCACCCCAGATGGCGATAAAACTTCTGGCAAGGTGAAATTACCATAGTGCCAATGGACATAGCAAATTACCAAAATGCCCCTAGTATCCAGGTAATCAACGGAGCACCCCGGTGGACTTCTGGGCTCCCTTAACCCACTCTTATCCCCAGATACAGTAGGGTGTTGCCCAGTTCAACCTGGTCTTAGCCAAGCCTTACCCCTCACACATTTTATGGTCACCCGTTGGGAGTCAAAAGTGCGATGCAAGCAACCTATGCTGATGTGTCCTCGACTAGAACCTTGGAGAAAAAATTATAGGTCTTATTGTTGACAATTAAACAATGGTGTTCGGACGTTATGCCGATGTAAATCAACATTGACTGTAGTCAATGGGGAAAGGTCCAGCACTCGAACTCTCATCGTCTGATGCGATGCGCACCCCATGAAATGGACACCGCACTGGCCACTCATGTAGCCCCCACATATGCACCCTTACCTCCTCAAAGACAGTCCATTCCATGATCAGAGGAACCCCCAAACCCAAACAAAAATATAAGATTTCTCCCTAAGTCGCCCGGGTAAGAAAGGGGACGTCAACCTCGTCTTAAAACAGCTTTCCATTAACAAGGATTGAAAAGGTGGCCGACGAAATGTAGGCACGTATCCATTCAATCCATCTATCACCAAAACCCATTTTCTCCAAAACATCGAGTAAACACTTTCAGTTGGCTCCATCATATGTCTTCTCAAAATTCAACTTCAAGACCAATCCTTTATCCCTCTGAGCCTTCATGACAAAGGGACATTCATGGGCCACTAAAAAGTTCTATTGGATGTGCCAGCCCCTAATGAAGGCCCGTGAAAAGCACTGACCAATCTCTCAATCACTGTCTAGACTTCTCACCAACAACTTGGTGAAAATCTTATACGTGTCTAAAATTTTGGAAAGATTGTACCCCTTGACTTCTGGGATAAGGACTAGGAGGGTTTTATTAATACCCCCCAAGTGAGCCCGCCCCTCCTAGAACTCCCTCACAGCTAACATAAGATCACCCTTAATAATATCCCAACACTTATGAAAGAAAGCAAGTGGGAAGCCAACTGGGCAAGAACTCTATCCCTTGGATGAGAGAAGACTATATGGTGGACCTCTTCTTCCGAGAAGCTTTGAGAGAGGGCTTCCCTATCATTGGGTGGGAGCCGAGGAAGAAGGTCCGATGCGATCTTTAGTCTACTAATATCCATCTCTTACAAGATACTAAAGTATAAGTCCATTGCCTGCCCCCTAATATCCTCCTCCCTAGAGAAGACGTGTTCACCCACTAAGCTACGGGTGATGGAGTTAACTCTTCTCCTTCCCAAGGCAATGCGCTAGAAGTACAAAGTATTCCTGTCCCCTTCCTTGATCCATCTCTCCCTCAATATCTACTTGCAGTAGATCTCTTCCTTTGTGAGAATCCCCTGATACTCTATCCTGAGAGTGTCCCCGGGCCTTCAATCTTCATTATCCATTAGCCCAACCTACTCCAAGCAATCCAATCCCTCAATCTGCTACAATATCCTGTCTTTAAGTAGTTCTGTCCTGTAGGGTTTTATCTACACCCCATATCTTAAGAACCTGCATCACATGCTTCATTTTCCCCACCAGCCTAACCATAGCGTCCCCTTCCCTCCTTTGTACACTCCATGCCCGCCTAACAACTCCATGAAATTCTCCTCTCTGAACCAAAATCCCTTTAGTCTAAACTCCTCATCACATGCATATAACAGGTCTTCAAAAGGAGTGGTTTACGTGGTCCAACACTGATCTTGCTAGAGACGACACTTGTACATGAGAGTATTGATCCTCCTAATCAACTGAAACTAGGAACCTGCCCAACCCAAAGCAAGAGGGGTCTGCCCTCAGGTTGGACCAAATGAACTGAGCATTTGTCATTCTGACATCAATCAGTGCAACACCCTCTATGAAGTCAATGAAGTCTTCCATCTCCCTCGTCTCGATGTGAGCTCCCATCCTCTCCCATGGACCTATAACAACATTGAAGTCCCCACCTACACACCAGGTGCAGCCTGCATTGTGGTGGTGCTGTGCCAGTTCTTCCCACAGAAGCCTCTTCTCCTCCTTGTTTTGAAGGCCATATACCCCTGTGAAGCCCCCAAACATCCCTAACATTTTGAAAATTTAGGGAAATAACCCCTTGCTGAATTTTGTCTTGCTCAACCTCTTCCACCTCAAATTGATTCCAAAGAATCATAATGCCCTCGGACCTCCCCTCAACTGGGGAAGCTACACCCTTAGCTAGTCTGGTCCCCCAATCTCCCTCATAATCCTCATAATAGACTCCTCGTCCCTTCAAACTTGGTTTCCTACGAGCACAAAATATCGATTTTACATCTTCTCACCAACTCCTTCACATCCCTCCTCTTATCTCCAAAACCTATCCCCCTCACAATGCGCAACACAATCCTCATAAGGAAATTATGGCGTGGCCCCCTCCCTCCTATAGCGCGTTCCTCTCCTCCCCCTCCCTCACTCTCCCTTGCCCCCCTCCTCTGAGATTTCCCCCCTTGGCCTCCCTTGCATACTCATGAGCCAGTTATTCTAAACTTTAGTGAAGACCCCTTTTAAGTCCTTATCCAGCTCTATAAAAGAGACTTTTCCGCAAGCTCCCTCACTTGCACCTCCATTAATCTCTCTACCCCCCTACCATCTCCATCATCTCTTCCCTTCCCAGACATCCCCTTTCACCCCCCCCCCTCCGACTCCCCTTCTTCCTGCAACATGTCCGCTCCCAGTGTCTCCGAGATAATTTCCTCATCTTCGAACGTCGTCCCATAGTCTTCCTCTTGTGCTCCATAGGCTCTGTTCAACTTGATTGGAACGATCGCCATGCTCCTTTGCCTGTCGGTTCTGTCCCTATGGGTGCCGATAGCCAAGGGACCTCCAGCCTGGACCCCTCTGCAAATCCCAGGCCGACGGGGTCGGGTGACTAGAGTACGCCCAGCGAGCCTCCTACCACCGTGATCTGGAGGCTAGACCCGACAATTTCCGCCTATAGCAACACCGAGTGGCAAGGAGCCAGTGGCCTTGTAGTCGTAGGAGTGCTCTCCTACTGTTGGGGGCCCAGGATATGGCTGAGGAGACCAGCCGCATTTGCTTACGCCGCATCTACGCATAGCTCACCAGAGAAGGGCGCTGCCGCACAGATCACCCGAGTAGACCGTCGTATGCCGAGGGAGGCCCCTCTTGTACCAACGACTGAAGCGGGTGGCAAAGAAGGGCCTTATCGGGACCGGTCATGCCCGTTTGCCCATAACACCCGAATACGGGTAAGTTATGGGCAATCGGGTTGCCTGGGTCTTGACCAAAACCCATATGAACGCGGCCCACCTTACTTGATCCTCCCTCACCTAGATCGTGACACACTAGTCGGCCCACCACGTCTGGCCAGGCCCACCAGCCCAGCCCTTGGCCCAACACGAGAAGAGCCAGATTCAAAGTTGAACCGAGTGCGTCATCTTCCACCTCCGAACTGACAGTTGGTTGCCCTAGCTCCTGCGACTTTCTCGACCGTCATGCTTAACCTCTGTCCGCACCATGATGAGGATCACAAACTGCACCACCCCGATAGTGAATGTGATGATCGGGGACACCGCAGAGGAGTTGGTGGTCACAACTTGAGCTTCTACAGTGTTCAGCTTCCCTTCTGAGACCATTTACATGGTACCGAGCACCGCCCTCCCAAAGTAACTGGCAAGGAAGCTCACCCCAAAGCGGGATGCCCACAAACTTGACGTGCAGAGAGGACCTTCACACGTTAAGGTAGGTGCATCTCTCCGAGGATCAAGGTAGAGCACGGAGGATGACTCCTCCAATCGCCAAGACCCCTGCCTCCGCCACCTCCTTCACCCACATTACCAATGGCCAGAAAACCATCTTTGTAGACTTTGGTCACAGTCCACGGGTCGTCCATACCCCACCTCCCATTGAGCAAACCCTCCACTACCTCCTCGTCCAACCCCCTTGAATCAAGGACAACCAAAGACACCTCCCTAGCATCTCCACCTGCCCAAGGAGGAGTTCCGGGGGAAGAGGGCCCGCATCAATGCAATCCTTCCTCCCTTGGTGGAGCTGAGGCTCTGCCCTTTCGCCTTACAGTGTCTACGTATGGGCCTCTCCTTGCAGCCCTTGTCGCCCCCAGCACCTTGTAGAACCTCTGCAAGTGTCCACTTTGACGGCATCGGAAGCATACAAGGTCTCGAAGCCCCTTCTTTCCTGGAAGACTCGACCTCCCCCAGCCTCCACCTCAACTGGCTGGCCATACCTCTCCCGTGGACAAGGGAGAATGAGGGAGGAACCAATGAGGTCCACCACCTCCCAAGGGGATGCGGTTCTCCCAGGTAGCCCACATTTCCCAGAGCTTCTCTACCTAGAACGGGTTGGAGAGAGAATATTATAACAACCATTTTTTATTAACTTTGATGGAGTGAGATACTCATTTGTTTGTCACATTTAAACCCAATTGGTCCTTTTTGAAGAGTGAAGAACATAGTTACAATTTTTTATTCTCAAACTTTAAAAATTTTAGGCCTACAATTACTAATCAAATTAAGTGTAAGGCCATGCAGTTTTCAATTAGACATTTTATGGTTACATTGGATTCAACCACAGTCGAAGTCTCAAGATGTTCTATTATTATCAATCAGATTCTTATTGGGTTTGTTAATAATGCTAAATCAGCATGATGACCAATACATAAAAATTAATAAGCCGCAAATTAAGAGTTGTGCGATGTTAAGAATTATAACAAATCAAATTTCTGTCCAAATTGAAAATCAATCAGCAAAGTCAAAGTTTGACCCATTGGTCATCTCAAAAGAAATGTGACTAATCAGACATAAAATCATGAATAATACGATAAATTTTATTAACATGATGTCAATAAAAAATTGATCAAATATTGATCATTTTTTATCATCAAATGGTCATAGGATACAAGGATTATGAGAGATAAGACTTAATCTCAAAAATGGGCTAAACTTAATCATTTTAGAATCAAGTGTTGCCACAGTCCGAGCCGAGTCAAAACCAAAAGGACTGCACAATGAATGCATTCTTATTCAGTAATTCCTTATGCGTCTTGCTACAAAGAGCTTCTTCTTCGTGTGTTCTGCTTCCTTGCATAATCTTTGATCACATTCACCATCCTCCAAATGCTGGGAGAAGGGGGGCTATTTATAGAGTTAGAAACTAGCCATGGCGCACTCTTCAAAGGTCCACCACCCACCTATTTGTTTTATTTTTTTATTGCTTTCCATGTAGAAAAGATTCATTGCATGCCTTTCGTCCCTCCATTTCTTCCCATTTTGCCCAGAAACATCCACATCTGCTAGAAGAAAAGATGAGACATCGTGCATCGGGGTATGCTGTCAACCGAGTGCAGCCAGTGTGGGTATAGGACACACATGCCTCCCCTTCAGCTGGTGCAAGCACTAAGGCAATGCTTGGCTCTGGCACACCTTCCTTGCATACCCACTTGCGGAGAACAGTGGAGCTGTGGGCATGGGACCCATGCACAGGTTCTCCTTTTCCCACTTGTCTTGGGCATTTTTTTCCTTTTCATGTTCCCAGCTAGAAAGACTCTAATGCCAACCTTTCTTTGAGGACTTCCACTAGCAAACCGGAAGAGAAGAAGTGGGAAGCACGGTTGGTTGCCCGTTCAATCCCAGCTAGCAATAGTGGCTGTGCAGAATCCAAGCACCCTCCATGTCAATACAGCCAGTTGGTAGTGCGGCTGGAGTTTTCTTGAGGGACCAACAGCATAAACTGAGATTTTCTTCAAACGTCATTAAAAGACAACTCCAATTAGAACTCTGTTTCCATTAGTACAAACAGATCATGCCCATTTTCTTCCTATTTCCAATTTGCTCAGTTCTACAAGCATTGGAGTTAATCTACGAGGCGCCTTTGGCTCCTACGCTCGCAGGCGACGCCCTTCGGCCTTTTTATCACACTAAAAGTTCACAGGGGAAAACAAAATTGTTGCTAACGTGGCATTTTTCTGTCATTCTAACACATGGATCTTCTTTGCTCATATTCAGTATATTGTTATCTACAGCACAATTCGTGAGACTTTTTATCATCTTAAACTGACCTTTTCTTAATTCGCAGCCCAATTACTATGTAAAATTATTGGAATAAAGACTCTTAACTGCTTGCTCCCCTCTCAGGTTATTAAAATTACATTACACTAACTTGGTTCAACTAATCCAAAACATCTTCAAATTCTAAGGCATCTCTTGAATGTTCTAACTTAGTTTTTGAACCCTCAATACTCTCACATCTCATCAATTAGGGAATATCATATAAAAATTGTGTGCAGAAAGAATTTCATTATATAAATGTTTTCCTACTACATTATAACTAAGGTAAAGAGTACAAACTATTGATCCTTATAAAATCCTTTTTTTCCGGTAAAGTCCTTATAAAATCCTATAACCAAAGGAAGCTCGTAATCTTCCTAGCAATAGTTCAAACACTAGTAAGTGCCCATGCTAAGTGTATTCATCTTGTCTCCAGGGATAAAGTATGCCAGCCATGCAGATATGGGGGTTTGGGAGTTAAAAATTTACACACTATGAATTTTGCTCTGCTTGGCAGATGGCTATGGGAGGTCAGTTCCAACAGTAGTGTCCTGCAGAAGGAGATTATGTGGCACATCATAAGTTCTACCTGATAAATAGGGACATGACGTGCATGAGTCCATTGTGCAAAGATATCTCTCAAGCAGGCAAATGGGTAGCACGGTGCATTGTGGTTAAGGTTGGCAATGGTGAACAGACATTCTTTTGGCAGGACAAATGGTTAGCACCCCTTGAAGCAAGCTTTCCCTTTGCTATACCTTCTGGCTGTGAATAAATGGCAGACGGTTCAGCAATGTTATTATAGTGTGCACTGTTCTATGCTGAATTGGAACATCCTTTTACGATTGAATATAAGGGAAGCAGAGAAAAGAGAATTTCTTTCACTTATGCGGAAACTCTCTGAGGTGTCTGCAAATCCAGGGGGCCAGGACCAACTTGTTTGACGAAGAACAAGGGCACATTCACCATTAAATCTTTATATACACATATTCAGGGACATATACAGGTATGCAAATTGGGAGTGTCTGTATTTGTTCCAGATCCGATCATTAAATTCGGATCTGGATCTTTTGGATACAGACCTTCCAGATCCTCAACCGTTCCAATCAGAACAAAACAATTGGGGACAGGGTTCAGAAAGCAGGAAGAGAAGCAGCGCTGGGAAGGGGAAAGGTAGCAATGGCCATGGAGGAGGCCGTGCCAGGCAGAGCTGGGGGAAAGCACACAGCTGTAGCGAACATGGCGGCGACGGTGAGGGTGCAGTGTGGTGAGCATAGCGGCAACAGCGAGGGTGCAGTGGTGGTGAGCATGGCGGCAATGGCCATGGCACGGGGAACAGCAAGGGCACAGCAGGGGAGAGCACAACGGCAAAGGTGCAGACTGCAGCGAGGGCATGGTGAGGGTGTGGCGAAGGCGCAGGGTGACGGCGAAGGCGCAGCAGAGGTGGGGTGAGGGCAGGGGACAATGGCGCAGCAAGGGAACAGCAGGAGTGGGGCAAGGGCAGGGGATGATGGCGCAGTGAGGGCAGGGGCGACGACAAGAGCGCAGCGAAGCAAAGTCTCGCTGCCTACAGGTCAGTGTCTCTGAAGCAGTGAGCAGCAAGCAGAGTGAGCACCGCGATGAGCACTGCAAGCACGGAAAGCAAGCAATGGCATTGGAGTCGAAGATCTCCAGCTTGCCGTAGACAAGAATGAGTCAGATCTCACAGCATGCCACAGACGGGAAGAAGTCGGAGATCTCACAGGATTTCCAAAGGTACAAGGTCCAATTGCAGTGGTCTGTCGTTCCATCTGGAGAATTCGGATCAGAACCATAAGAGCTGATTCGAATAATTGGCGGAGAATTTCGATCAGCCTTCGGATTCTCCATTCCGATTTGTGTCCCTAGACATATGCCCTCTTTCCAGAAGTACCATGACGTCTGGAAAGTCAACAGTCCTACTAAAGCTCATGTTTTTATGTGGTTGGTGTTTAAGAAAAGACTGGTTACTAAAGTCTTCCAGAGAAAATGGGAGAGTAGCCATGGTGACCCTTGTAGGTCTTCTCTGGATTGTATCAAGAGGCCATTGATCACTTGTTTATTGACTGCCATTTTAGCAGAGAAGCATGGAGAGTATTTGGGACTAAAGTAGATGTTCCATGCAACTTTCATTCTTTTGAGGGGATGTGGAAAGCTCTCCATGATATTAGATCTTCTGTGGGGAAATGCCATCGTTCAAAGACGCATTTGGAAGCAAGGTTGTCAGTTTCGGCCATAACCAATACGAAAACGGGTCCTTGCACTGTAGCAACCCGACACTTAGTAGGTTTATCGGTTTCGGGCGAAACCGATATTGGTTTCGGGCCCGAAACTCACGTCACTTGGTGTTCTTTTCGGGGAGTTTCGACCGAAACCCCCTCCCCCAACCTTGCTGTGCTGCTGCTGCTGCGCAGGCTGCTGCCGGCTGCTGCTGCTTGAAGGCAGCCGCTGGGGGCTGCTGCTGCTGCGCTGGCCAGGGCCGCCCGGGGGGCTGCTGCTCTACTCTTTAGGGCCGGGGGCAGGGGGCTGCTGCTGTGGACCTGTGCTGCCACAGCGGAGGTAAATTTTGGGGTTTTTTTGTTTTGTATTTTTTTGGTTGAGTTGTTGAAACTTTTTTTGTTGTAGGTTAAATCTTGTGTTGTAGGTTAATTTAAAACCATGATTAACTTTTTAACACTTAAAATTAAACCCTAATTACACCCTTAAATTTGGGGCTTTTCTTTAATTAGGTTTAGTAAGGGTCAATTAGGGCTCAATTAAGTTTCATTGACTAATTTGAAGAAACTTTTTTTGTTGTAGGTTAAATATTATGGTGTAGGTTAATTTAAAACCATGATTAACTTTTTAACACTTAAAATTAAACCCTAATTACATCCTTAAATTTGGGACTTTTCTTTAATTAGGTTTAGTACGGGTCAATTAGGGCTCAATTAAGTTTACTAATTTGAAGCGGGAGCATGCTAGTAATTAATTCATTTGGAGGGTGATTAAGGGTTAATTACTAATTAAAGGTTAATTAGTTCATAAAAATTGGAGCTCAATTAAGTTTCATTGAAGAATTTGGGGTGGGATCATGCTGGTAATTGATTTTTTCCAATGGTGATTAAGGGTTAATTCATAATTAAGGGTTAATTAGTTCATAAAATTTGGGACTTTTGTCTAATTCGGTTTGCTTAGGCTCAATTGAAGCTTAATTAAGCTTCATTGAGGAATTTGGGGTGGAATCATGCTGGTAATTGATTTTTTGAAGAGTGATTAAGGGTTAATTGATAATTAAGGGTTAATTAGTTCATAAAATTTGGGGTTTTATCTAATTCGGTTTGCTTAGGCTCAATTGAAGCTCAATTAAGCTTCATGCCTAGAATTTGGGGCGGGATTATGCTGGTAATTAATTTTTTTGAAGGGTGATTAAGGGTTAATTGATAATTAAGGGTTAAGTTTTTAATTGTACTTATAACTTTTTGTGTATGAATGTCTTAATGCATCATCATGCCTAGACGTGAACAAAGTCAGGAGCAGCAAGGGCAGGAGGATCCGGGGTGGGCCCACCTCTCTTTAGTTGATGCTGGGAGAAGAAAAGTGAAATGTAATTATTGCGGCAAGGAGATACATGGCGGAATTACTAGAGGAAAATATTTGGCAGGAGTAAGAGGAGAGGTGAAACAATGTGACAGAATTCCTCGAGAGGTCCGAGAACAAATGCGTCAGTGCCTTATGGGCAAAAAGGAGAGGATGCAACAAAGGGCTGAAGATGAGACTGAAATTGCTGAGAAGATTTCAGGCAGAAGGGTTAGGAGGGATGATGATGAGGAAGGCACTGAGGATTCAGATCCAGAGCTGACTGAAGTAAGGGAGCGTGAACAAGCCGCTCGAAGGAAAGGGAAGGCACCCATGGGTTCAGAGACCTACGAAAGTACAGCTGCACGACGTCCTAACATTGATGCTGTCCCACAGACGTAGAGAACAGACCCCATGGATAGCTATCTCCACAGAAGGCCCCATGCTACATAACCTAAAATCAAGTCTACATTGAGGGGGGTAAAAAAATCAACAGAAGTTGCAGGGCATGCATTTAAAAGTATCTGCAAATGATTTTTTCATGCAGATGTCCCTGCACATGCAGCAGAAAGCGAATATTTCCAACCTATGCTAGATGCCATAGCAGATGCTGGCCCTGGTTTGAAGGCCCCATCACGTCGAGACATATACAGGCGTGGCCTTGAGGGAGAGGTTGAGGAGCTCCATGACTGGGTTGAAAGCTTCAAGCATATATGGATAGAGAGATGATGCACTATTATGTGTGATGGCTGGACTGGTACCACGAAGAAGTCCATGATTAATTTTTTGGTATATTGCATCGAAGGTACAATATTTGTAAAATCAGTAGATGCATCAAACTATGAAAAAAATGACAATTATTTGTTTCATTTGATGGATAACATGGTAGACCAAATTGGAGAGGACAATGTTGTCCAAGTAGTGACTGATAATGAAGCTAGTTATAAGGCTGCAGGGAAAAAATTGATGTAGAAGGGCAGTCACTTATACTGGCTCCCATGTGCTGCACATTGTCTAGATTTGAGTCTGGAAGACATTGGGAAGGACAAACATGTGATGAAGACAGTTGAAAGGGCACAAAGGATTACCCAATATATTTATGGCCATCCTAGGATATTGAACATGTTCAGGGAGCATGCAAGTGAGGGACGAGATATCATCCGCGCAGGGCTAACCAGATTTGCTTCAAATTTCATTTCTTTGGAGTCTTTGCACAGGTATAAGATTGAACTCAATTCTTGGGAAGACATTGGGAAGAACAATCATGTGAAGAAAACAGTTGAAAGGACACAAAGGATGACCCAGTATATTTATGGCCATCCTAGGATATTGAACATGTTCAGGGAGCATGCAAGTGAGGGACGAGATATCATCCGTGCAGGGCCAACCAGATTTGCTTCAAATTTCATTTCTTTGGAGTCTTTGCACAGGTATAAGATTGAACTCAATTCTTACTTCTTTATCCTTATAGTTATGATCCGTATTTGATTCAAATTTCATTTCTTTGCACAGGTATAAGACTGAGCTGAAAGCTTTCATGTACCACAATGCCCTGCGGGAATATATCGACAAGTCTAATGTTGATGCTCAGATGGAATATTTGGATGTCTCCCACATCGTGGACGACAACAAATTCTGGGGCAAAGTCTGACGATACATGAAAGTAGTCACCCCCCCCTCGTGAAGGTCCAAAGAATGGTGGATGGCGATGAGAAGAATGATATGGGATATCTGTATGAGGCCATGGACCATGCCAAAATGGAGTTGCAGGAATCCCTTCCCAAAGAATATACAAAGTGGTGGAAAATTATTGATCATAGATTGGACATCACATTACACCACGACCTGCATGCAGCTGGTGAGTGATTATTTATATTGATACATTATTGTTTAGGTTATTTTATCTGTAACATTTAGAAAATTATGGTCAATTGCAGGTTATTTTCTCAACCCTCGATTTATATACGATGTCAATGCACATGTTGATGGCGAGGTGCTCCAAGGGACTTTAAAAGTCATTGGTCGTTTATCGAGGACACCAGAAAAGAGGCTTCATGCGGAAGTAGAGGTTGGCCTTTTTGATTTCATGAATAAGAGGTATAAAATTTACTTAAGTAGTTGTGCTAATCTATTACTTTATTTTTGTAGATGAACTACTATAGAATGAGAACTGGGACGGATTCTGACTCTCAATTGCAATACGCAGTGGGAAGAGTGAGCCCAGGTATGAGGTTATCTTTGTGCTTTCTTTGAAATTACATCACGGAGAATTGATTTTTATTTACAACTTATATTTATTTGTTTATGGTTGGTGTAACAGCTGACTAGTGAGTAATGGTGAATAATAGAGATTTGGGCAGTTCTGCATTGGCTTTCATTGCAATAAGGGTGTTTAAGTCAAACCACATCAGCAAGTTAATGTGAAAGAAATTGGAGCACGTTCAGCCTTATACACTCAAAGGTTCGCAATCGACTAAAGGTTGAACGGTTAGACAAATTAGTTTACTGCCACTACAATATGAGGTTGAGAATAAAAAATATGAAGTTGAGACAACAGCTGCGGGACAAACGCGTCGCTGAAGGTGCCACTGCAGAAATTGATGTAAATGCCTTATTTGATGATGATAATCCCTTGCAGTCTTGGGTGGAGATACGAGAGTAGGTTGATGAGTCCGTTTTTGATATTGATGATACAACATGGGCAGAGGGCATACTAGATGAAGATGAGACAAGAGATCCCGAATTCAGAAGAAAAACAAAGAGGGCCAGAGATACTCATGCGCACCAGAGAAGGGACCCACCTGGGGTTGTTGATGACACTGAGGAGCAGCATGATTTTCAACCAGCTAGACACTCAGACTCAGATAGCAGGCCAGTCACTCCTAGAATGGGCAAGCCACCTGCATCCTTAAGAAGAAGTACATCAGTGCATGGGCTAACTGAGAGGGCAAGTGCTGCTGCTCGAGAGGACCCGACAATTGAGCAGTTGAAGAAGATTTATGTGAGGCACACGTCAAGGGCAGGAGGATTCATGTCAAGGGTGGCTAAAGAAATCACACCAAAATAGAAAAAAAGCATCCCCAAAGGCCAAAAGGCGACTGGTTTCTGATGGTGATGATGATGCTGGTGATGATGATGATGATCCCAGTGCAGCTGCAGGTGCTACAGGTGGTGCAGGTGCTACTACTGGTGGTCCTTCCTCCTTCCACGCAGACACAGACAGAGGATACAGTCAGGGTGAGCGAGGACATGATCATAATTGTCAAGGCGCCCGCCTAGGCGCGGCTTAGGCGGGAAGGCGGTTTTCTTAGGTCAAGGCACCTAGACGACTTATTAGGCTGAACAAAGGCGGGCCAAGGCGCCGCTTTGGCGGCCTATGCGCCCAAAGCAGCGCCTAGGCGGGCCCCTTATGTCTTCATTATTTAATTAAATATTTTAAATTTTAATTTAAATTTTGTATGTCTTATTTTTTTTACAGTGGTCATCTATGGTACTTCCCTAGTTATATGTTTGTTTACTTTATTATTGATTGTATGTGATAATGGGAGATGTCTTTTTCTTTTCGTATCTGCTTTATATTATATGTATGTTGTTTCGAGTATGATTTGCATATTTTGGGAAGAAATTAACAAACATCAGGTTAGTATTTTATTCATTATGAAAGTCTAGTTTTTATTGTTAATTTTATCTCAAAATAAATTTTGATATTTTATTGCAATGTCATTTCTATTAATTTTTATTTCTATGTTCATACTAGTGTTGTTTCCCATATTTTTAATAATCATGATTAATTTATATATAAAAAATTACGTATATATTAATGATGATATTTTTTATGAACTTGACGCCTAAGTGCCGCTTAGGTAGGTGCCTAAGCGCTTAGGCACTCGAGGACTCCAAGCTCGCCTTGTCGCCTTGACAACTATGGACATGATTCGCATAGTCAATATGGGCATCCATCTGGTTTTGGAGGTGGCCAACAGGAGGCAGCCATTTATGGGTGGGGTCATGAACCAGCATTCCAGTTCCATCCATATCCGACCAGTTCCTCCTCTTCCTCAAGATTCTTATGCTAATACTGGATTCCAATCAAGCCAACCAAACACTCCAAGAGAGATGCAGGACTTGGCTACCTCATTGTTTGGTTATAGTGAATATAGACCATACATGCAACCTTCTTATGGGTATGAACATGAAAAGCCAAACGATGAGGGAGAAGGTTCTTCTAGTTATTATCCATATTAGTGCATCATCATTTAGGTAAGGATCACGTTTATTGTACAATTTGAACCTATTTCATGTTTAATATGTACTCAATGTTTGTTTAATAACTTCAATGCTTGAACCCATTAGTCTTCTTGTGTAATGCACTTAATGCTATTTCATGTTTATTCCCCTGTGCTTGAACCTAATTCATGTTTAGTATGTACTCAAGAATACTAGTTTAACATGTTCAATGTTTGAACTTCAATGCCTACTTCATGTTTATTGCACTTAATCTAAGTTCTTTGCAATCAAATGCATGTCTAATGAATTTTATGTGATTGTTCATATTTTTCTGAATTATTTATGATTTTTTAGACTTATTTTGATTTTTTTTGAAACTTTTCAATGGGTTACGGCCGGTTTCGGTTTCGGTTTATCTATGTTTATCACTGACACTGCCATTTATCAGTATCGGTTTGGCCGAAACCGAGTCCGAAACCGATACTGACATCCATGTTTGGAAGGAGTGCAATGATGTGATATTTTGGGGAAGTAGACCTTACATCAAAAATATTTATCTACAAGCCCTTCAATTTTTCTATCATTGGAATAGATATATTCATAAGATGCTGCGGATGACTGGAAAAGAGATTCTTTGTGTTTCTTTATTCTCAATAATGTATTTTTTCCCTTTTTTAAGGGGGAATCTCTCCCCTTTCTTCTGCTTTGTATCACCTCTGTTTATTCTATTAATAAAATTGGTGGTGCAATTCACCTTTATTTCAAGAAAAAAAAGTGCCCACTCAAATCTCCTTAACCACATCAATATATCCTTTGGAGATTCATTTCTTCTCTGGCATCCACCAGATTAACTCTCTAGGCACTTAGTCATATGCCTTCTCTAAATCAAGAAAATGATATTTAGATCTTTCCTCATCTCTAACTCCCCATCAACTACCTCAACAATAAAAGAAACTTCCAGAAAAGATCTAGAGATATCCAACCAAACTGATTTTCCAAAATACTTATGTTTTTAAAACATTGGTCAATCTGAATAGGGATCAGATTATCTGAACCAGAAGTTGATCCAATTTTGGCCCCCAAAACCAATCCTTTGTTTTTATTTTAATTTCTTTAAATTTTAATGGAATAATTTAAGGCTCACGAAGGAAGCAAAGATTGGGTGTCTTTGAGAATCGGCACAGCATGTGCAGTTAATGCCCTGACGACAATCTCGTAAACTGCCATTCAAGAGATCAATAAAAGACTAATGAGCCTGCATTCTCCTTTTTTAAGATTCAAATAGTCAATATCACAAATGTCAAGTCAAAACATTTGATTCCCAGGAGATATTCTAAATTCCTTTGCTGCTACCATAACATCTACCCTCATAACCTCCCAAAACTGTGCAGACAACCCCATAAAGAAACCATACTGAATGGTTAAAGATGTTTCATCATAAGCTAAGGGACGAAAAAGGCTAATTTCTTATAACATTCCAATTCAGTTGTGCACAGGCACTGAGTTGAAGAGAAAGATTCTTCGACAGGTATTGGTTTTAACAAATTGGTCACCAAATGGCAGAGGGAACCCCTTCAGCTGAGTATTATGCTGCGAATTTCTAACGGCTAAGAGGTCTAATGAGAAAATGGAATAAATGGGTGTTTGCAAGATTTGCTAGATTAGGCCTGGATTACCCAAGATGGATGAAATTGTGATTAAGAGTGAAGAAGACCTCTTATCTGCAGGGGACAGTCTCAAGCATTAAAGATATATAAGAAAGAATACCACGAATGGCTTCTCACAGATGAAATCAGGTGAAAACAAGGGCAAAAGAAAAATAGCTTAAAAAAAGATGAATGCACATCTTCGTTTTTTTTTAAGTGGGTGGTATCACTATTGAATTAAAAGTAAAAGGGGGATGTACAAATGTAATCCATGTGTTCCCAAAAAATCCCTAAACATCAAAAAACAGCCTACACCAAGATGGTGTGACCCCCACTACCCTCCCAACAAAACAAAAAGGGATGCATCGTGAGAATTCACATTACAAACCCGAATCACACACCCTCTCACATATAAAAGAGGCCAACCTCTATGCAGCGTTGACTTCCTCTGAACATCATATGGTTCCTTTCACCCCAAACAGCCACAATGTAGCATGGACATCCACCAAGTGAGACAATCTCCTTTAAGGTTCCATCTTCTACCCCCATTATTAATCAGAGTATGCACACTACTAGGGAGGCTGATAGCAACCTGACACTGTCTAGCAAGCTCGGCCCAGACGTCGTGTGTAGGAGCAGTTTACAAACAAGTGGTCCAAGGTCTCCTCTTCCTCTCCGCATGAGCAGCAAGTGGTGGGTAGATCCTGAAGGAAAGTAGCAAGTCTATCCCTAGTTGGCAGCCTCTCGTGGTAGATCCTCCAAACTATGACCATCACCTTCAACGGACTACGTGGAGACCAACTCTGTGTAGCAAGAATGTGGCGCACGCCCATCGGAGCTGAATGAGTAGGCTGACCTAACTAAAAGATACCCTCCTTCACCCACCTCTACCACCACTCGTCCTCTCTGTCTGCCTGTGGTGCAAAATCAAAAAGGAAGCAAAGGAGCTCCTCAAGTTGCCCCATCTCCTTTGGCCTAAGATACCTCCTAAAAGTGAGTGTACAAGTATCTCCTGGCGACTCGGAGTCAAAGCACTGAGAAACTGAAGCCATAGGTGCTGTTGAAACTGCAAAAAATCTCGGTAAGGACGCCCCCAGTGTAGAGTCTCCATACCATCTATCCTTCCAGAAGAGGCGTCTCCACACCATCTATCCTTCCAGAAGAGGCACTTATTGCCTCTTCCCTGTCGAACCCAAACGCTGGAGGATAGAATACCCCCGCATGACAAGATTCCTCACCAGATAGGTGGGGTGCTATGCTGAGATGTTGGCGCCAAATCCCACAACCTCACTCTATCATAGTATCGTTGTCTGATGACTTGTGCCCACAAACCATCCTCTCGTACCCCGAGCTTCAACAACTACTTACTAAGGAGGGTCAAGTTGAAATCTATGATATTTTAGATGCCCATTCCCCCCAAGTCCTTATTTCTAGCAACTCTTCCCCAAGATATGTCATGTCAAATCCTACATCTCTGACTGCTGCCACGTCAAAATAACCTTGCCAAAATAAATTCAGTCTTCTTAGACATCGTTTCAGGAATCCAAAAGATGGAGAGGAAGTGGATAGGTAGACTGTCAAGCACTGACTTGCTAAGAACCAATCTCCCCCCATAGGAGAGCAACTTCGCCTTCCACCCAACAAGCCTGGACTCAAATCTCTGCACCATAAAATGCCACTCATTACAAACAAAGGCCCCAAGAAACAATGGGAGGCCCAAGTAGGTAAGAGGAAAGCCCCCAATATGGTACCCAAGAAGGAAAACCGCCCTCTGAGGCAACCACTCTTCCATGTCCAATCTCACCAAGAGGGTCTTCTTGAAATTGACCTTGAACCCACTGACTTCCTCCAACAACTCCAACATCAACCTAACCACATAAAGCTGAGACTCATCAACTGTTACGAACATAGTGGTGTCATCTGCATACTACAGGTGAGTAATACTACCACTGCCTCTCCCAACCTGAAAGCCTCTAATCAAACTTGCCTCTTCTGCTCTCAGCCACATCCTGCTCAGCATATGTGCCACCAACACAAATAGGAGGGGGGACATAGGGTCTCCCTATCGGAGTACTCTCCCACTATGAAAAGGCGAAGTGGACTTCCCATTGACTAGAACAGCAAAGGTGACTGACGAGATACAAGCCCGTATCCAGGCAACCCATGTCTCCTCAAAGCCCATACACTCCAACACATCAAGAAGGCACTACCAATTGACCCTGTTATAAGCTTTCTCGAAATCCAACTTCAACACAAACCCTTTCTTCCTCAGGCTCTTCATGGTAAAGAGACATTCATGAGCCACCAAAAAATTCTCCCGGATGTGTCTACCCCTAATAATGGCCCCTTGGAAATTACTAACCAGCCTGTCTATGACTCTATTCAATCTGCATGTTGGAAGTTTGGTGATAATCTTATAAGATACATTTAGAAGACTGATAGACCTAAAATACTGAAAGCAATATGCTCCTTGTTTCTTAAAAATTAAGACTAAGAGACTTTTATTAATACCCCATAAGTGAGTCCTTCTCTCCTGGAATTCCCTCACCGCTGCCATAAAGTTCCCTTTGATAATATTCCAACACTTCTGGAAGAAGGCTAAAGGAAGTCAACTGGGCTCGGAGCCCTATCCCCTGCAAGAAAGAAGATTGTCTGACGTACCTCCTCCTCTAAGAAGCTATGAGAAATGACCTCCCTCTCCTCAGAAGATAGACAAGGTAGAAGATCCAAGACAATCTTCGGTCTGTTGAAGTCATCCTCAATGAAAATCTAGAGTAAAAGTGTCTGACCTGGACTCTAATATCCTCCTCCCCATACAAAGAATGCTCTCCAATTGTAATATAGGAAATGGCATTAACCCTTCTCCTCCTAGAGATAATGTGTTGAAAGTATGTAGTATTCTCGTCTCATTCTTGATCCATTTCTCCCTCGACCTCTGCTTCTAATAGATCTCCTCCCTAGTGAGGATCTCATCAAAGTCTCTCCTAAGTGAGTCTCTATGGCTTCTATCGGTGTCATCCAGGAGCCCTGCCTCCTCCAAGCAGTCCAAACCCTCAAGTTGTTGCAAAATCCTATCCTTAGCTGCTCTTCCAGGAAGTGTTCTCTCTGCACCCCACACTTTAAACACCTACGCCACATGCTTCAACTTGTCCACCAACCTAGTCATCGCGGACCTTTCGTGCCTCTGACCATTCCATGCATTCCTGACAATGACCAAGAAATCTGACTCCCTGAACCAGAACCTCTCCAATCTGAAGCACCTGATCCTCAAGTGTGTACTAGCGATCTTCAAAAGAAGAGGTCTGTGATCCAACATTGATCTCGTCAAAGAAGACACCTACAAAAGAGGACAGTGATCCTCCCAATCAATTGAAACTAGAAATCTATCCAACTTGGAGCAAGTGGGGTCTGCCCTCAAGTTAGACCATGTGAACTAAGCGTTGGACATTCCCACATCAATCAGAGCAATTTCCTCGATGAAGTCATTAAAGTCTTCCATCTCTCCAGTGTGACTGATGTCACCCGTTCTCTTCCATCTCTCCAATGATGCCAACCCCTTAGCAAGTCTAGCTCCTCCTAACACTCTTATAATGGACACTCCGTCCCCTTCACATTTGAACTCTTGTCAGCACAAGATGTCGATCTTACATCTCCAGACCAACTCCTCCACTGCCCTCCTCTTCTCCCCTCCAGAGATCCCCCTGACATTCCACGAGACTATCCTCATGAAGATGAAGGAAAGTCTCTCCCCACCCCTTCTTTCTCCCTCCCCCCCCTCTTCTGTGATTTGCCTTCCCTAATCTCCCTCACGCAATTAATATTCCACCTCTTTCAGATTCTGATGAACACCCCCTTCAAGTCCTTCTCCACAGCTATGAAGGACACCCTCACCTTCTCCATTAATTCCCTCACTTGTTCAATCGTCACCCTCTCCACCACCCCTACCAGCTCCTTCACCTCATATTTCCCCAACGCCCCCTTATCTAGGAGGTCATCCACGTCTAACTGACCCCCTTCCCTCACTCCTCCCCTAACAGGTGTCTCTGGAATGACATTTCATCTTCTAAGCTCAGGTCCTCCCCCACTTCCTAGGCTTCACCAACTCCCTCCTCGCCACCTAAGACAAGTCCGGATGCTAGCTCATTCATAGGGACCATCTATAGTTAGAAGGCAGACAACCTACATATCCCCTGCTCACTCGGTGTCTCTGGAATGACATTTCATCTTCTAAGCTCAGGTCCTCCCCCACTTCCTAGGCTTCACCAACTCCCTCCTCGCCACCTAAGACAAGTCCGGATGCTAGCTCATTCATAGGGACCATCTATAGTTAGAAGGCAGACAACCTACATATCCCCTGCTCACCGTTGGCCGGGGGTTGTCCACCCCTCCCCGCCACTATGCCCTCAGCTTGTAGTTGGACACGCCGATCGGACTACAGAGGTTTAGGCCATCCTCCAACAAGGGATAGGGAGACGCCAACAGCATTGGCTTTATCCTTTGGACTAGGGCAGCTGTGACATCCTCCTGGGAGATCATAGGCCCAAACGCCTCCTGTTGAATGGCCTCTGCATAGTCTTGGGCTCCACCGGCATGCAGCAGGGCTAGTCCCACCGCAACCTCCTACAAGGCCTAGCCCCACCTAGGAAGCAGCGCCGGCCTCTGCAGTCCAGTCTTTTGCTGTTGTCGAAGATCCCCTGCGTCTTGCTGGCTAGCTGCCGGGGTCGCCAGATAGGGTTGATGTGGTTGGCCCCCCTTCCGCCGTCGCCGCTGCCCGTCGCTAACCGAAAAAGCTCGCCATCTCCCGCAAGCCACCGCCCCAAAGCACACCAAGGATTGGGTGGGGAAGAAAGGTCTTAGCGGGTCCTATCAGACATGTTATCCCATAACTCTCGGTATCGAATAGGTTATGGGTAATTAGGTCCAGGGCCGGGTCTCCACTTGGGTTCAAAATGGTTCGGCCCACTTGGGCCAGCATAAGTCGGGCCTGGCTCCCTGGCCCACAGCATCAGGTGGTCCACTCCTCTCCAGTGCCTCGATCGTCCCAACTCCAACGTGTTGGCCCACTGGCCCCCGAGTCGGCCCTAAGCAAGAAGAGGCCAAGTTTGTCTTCCTCTGAACTGGCCAGGAGTCGCCTAGCCCCTGGTTCGGCCCATGTCGTCATTCGACGACAAAGGTGGCCCCACCAGCGGTGAAGGTGGTGTCCAAAGGCACCCCCGAGGGGCTGGAGACGAGGACATGCGCTTCCACTGTGTTAAGCTGCCCCTCTGGAACCCACCTAGCCGACCCTGGTACCACCTTTCCGAAGCTGCTGGCGAGGAAGATCAACCCAACTTCGTCAAAGCCAAATGGGTGCTCCGACAAACCTAATGTGAAGCGAAACCTTCTCCAAGTTAGGATAGGTTCCCTTCATCGGGGACCACAATTGGACCCGGAGAATGGTTCCTCCAGTCACCAGAACTCCAACCTTCGCCACCACCTTTGCTCTTTCAGACCGGCAAATGCTAGCATACCATCCTGGTTGACCTTATCAACCACCCACGCCCCCCCCCACCCTCCATTGATCCTCCAATAACCCTCTAACTTCCTCCGTCGCAGCCCCACACTGTATTGGGGACACCCAAAGACACCTCTCCAGCCACGTCTCTGCCCAACAGAAGTTTCAATGGCAACAAACTGATGCCGGGACATTCCTGTCAGTCCTGCTTCACTTGCAACTCCAAAGCCTTTCTTCTCACCACGTCTGCATATGACTCTACCCTAGCACCCTCTCTCAACCCCACCCTATGTCTCCCCTCCAGCGCGTTGAAATAAGTATTGGATGTGGCCAGTTTGCTGGCATCAGAAGCAAACCACCTTGAGGCCTCCGGGAGCCGAGATCTCCCTCCTCTGCGTCCACCATCTTCCCTAGGCCTTGGAGACACAAGGGAAGGTTGATGAGAGCCACCACCACCCAACGGGATACGGTTCGCCCCGGAGGGCCACATCGGGGCCACTAGGATTCCCAGAGCCTCTCTCTCTCTCTAGATTCGGCTAGAGAGAGAAAAGACCCAATGTTCATATGAATGCACAACTTACCTCCATGCAACAGCAATTGCCAAAAAAAGGGCACCAAGAATTGACCGTGTGAAGGAAGGAAAAAAGCTGAATGGCGATAAATCAGAGATACAATAAGTGTTTATCAACTTCTAGACAAGCTTTTCAAGGCATATAATCAGACATGGTTTAGCCTTCTAGGAATTGGCAGCAATGAGGCCAGCACACAATTTAAGAAGTCAAAGAAGCAGTTTTCTGTACATGCAAATGAACCTCCCAGACTTCATGGTTTTTCATTAGCTTTCCATCAACAATTTTGGGAATCTATCAAGATTGATCGAATGAAAGTTGTGAAAGAGATTGAAGAAACACCAGTTGAGAAGCAAGTGTTTAAAGCCTACTTAGTTCTTATACCTAAAAAAGAGGGGACGTGGAAACCGTCAGAATTCAAGCCCGTTAATTTGCTTTCACCAGAAGGTGAGAGTGAATTGGTAGCCTTCGGACATGGTGGAGAACCTAGTGATGAGGCGGTAGGTAGAAGCTTAAAGATGATGAGTTTTGTGGTTGATCCTGCATGGGGTATGTGATACCATAGATTATGTGGGGGGAGAGGAACAACAAAAACTTTACCGGGAAGAGCAGGATGGTTGGCTAAATCTCAACTTCAAAGGTGATTGGGTGATAGTGTTGCTAGGTTTCTTCATAGAGTTTTTTGTATTTTGGGTGTGTTGAACCCTGAAAATTACAAAGAAACAAAAAAAAAGAAAAAGAAAAAAGGGGGGGCGGAGCCCTACCCCCTCCGGTCCCTATTACACCGGAGGGGAACCCCCTCCGGTACAGTCAAACCGGAGGGGGAACCCCCTCCGGTACATGCACCGGAGGGGGACCCCCTCCGGTCCCTATTACACCGGAGGGGGACCCCCCTCCGGTTCCCTGTGCAGCCAGCGGAGGGGGTTTTTCCCCTTTCTGCCCTGTCCGCAGGCAAAAAAAAAGGGGCAGCAGCAGCAATATATAAAAAAAAAAATCAGACTAAGGGAGATGAAAAGTCATCTTGGCCTTTGGTATTCCACCGGAGGAGCCTCCAAGGGGTTGCCACCACCCCCTCCGTCACTTGTGGGAGCAACTATAAAAGGAGAGGAACAACAAGAAGAAAGGAGAGGAGAACAACAAGAAGCAGCCTGGAGAGCTTGTTAAGGCCCAGGCAAAGCATGCTCCCGTGAGAGGGAGGAGTGATATGGTCACAAACAATGATGTGCAGAAATCAACAATATATGTGCAGAACTCAACAATACTGCTGTGCATAAATATATTGAAGTGTGTTGGGAAGCGCTGTGAAGTGTGTGAGGTGCATTGCGCATAAATATGTCGAAGTGTGCTGTGAAAAGTACAGAAAAGGGCAGGGAAATGCCATGCTGCCACGAAGCCATGCTATAAAGCAGAAATGCCATGCTGTCTCACTGCCATGTTATGCTGCCATGCTGTGAAACATTATAGCATGTAGAAGCTGTGAAGGTGCAGATACCATGGGCCAATGATGCAAATGCTATTTCAATTAAACATATTTCATGCTGTAAAACATTATAGCATTACGGAAATACAGAAAAGTGTAGATGCTGCTTCAAATACCACAAGTTTCTACAAATGCAACAAGTTTCAAACAACAACAGGTGCAATAAGTTTCGAACAACAATAATGATCAAGAACATTCTGTTCAGCAAACAAATGACATTCTGTACATGCTGTAATAATCAGAAACGCTTCTGTTGTTGACTGTTCAACAACATTATAGAGAAGTGCAGAAATATTTCTGATCAACGACATTGTAGAAATACCCCGGAAGGGGGAAAATTGTAAAAATGCCCTCGGAGGGTGAAACATTGTAGAAATACCCCTAGAGGGTGAAAAATTACAGAAATGTCCCCGTTGGGGGGGGGAAATTACATAAATGTCCTCGGACGGTAGAAAGTTGTAGAAATGTCTCCCGATAGAGGGAAATTATAGCAGCACCCCTAATTGGGAAAATTGCAGAAATACCTCCATTTGTGGGGTCTCAAAATTACTGAAATACCCTCGTTCTGGTTTATGCCACGCCCCTTCCTTCAAGCGGTGTGCGCTCTCTTGAGCTCAGCTTGGGGGTAACCACCCAAATCCATGTATCTTTTTATGGGAGCTTTGAGAAGTTCAGAAATTAAGACAAGGAATACCCAGGAAGTCGAATGACGGGGTTATTCCTGGTAAGTTAAGAAATGAAGATGAGGAATACCCAAGAAGTCACATGACATGGTTATTTTCGATACATCAAGAAATGAAGATAAGGAATACCCAATAAGTCAAATGACGGGGTTATTCCTGATAAATCAAGAAATTAAGACAAGGAATATCCAAGAAGTCAAATGACAAGATCATTCCTGAGAAGTCAAGAAATGAAGACGAGGAATACCCAAGAAGTCGAGCGACAGGGCTATTCCCGATAAGTCCATAAATTAAGACAAGGAATACCCGAGAAGTCGAATGGCGGGGTTATTTCTGAGAACTTCAGAAATTAAGACAAGGGATACCTGAGAAGTCGAATGACGGGGTTATTCTTGAGAAGTCAAGAAATTAGGACAAGGAATATTCAAGAAGTCAAATGACAAGATTATTCTTGAGAAGTCCATAAATTAAGACAAGGAATGCCTAATGAGTCAAATGACACGGCTATTCCCGAGAAGTTAAGAAATGAAGTCATGAACGCCCATGAAGTCAAACGACGGGGCGGTCTCCAAGAAGTCAAGAAATGTTAAATATGTTCCGAAAGGTCAAAAGTAATGGGAATGTCCAAGAAGTCAGGAAGTGACGAGGCTATTTCCGAACAAGGGTGTAAATACTCAGAAAAATTCAGAAATTCCAATAACATCCCAATGTTTGGGAAAGCTGTAAAAATACCCTGACGGAGGGAAAATTACAAATATATCCCGCCTCAAGTGGGAATGTCCTTTATGGACACCAAGCCAAGTTAAGGGTCTGATCACAATCAAAAGAGTGATTATGACCACGAAGCAATTACGACGGACCGACAGTGATCATCTTGGCGATCCAACGGTTAGATCGTGATGGAATTCAAGTTCAACCGTCCAATCAGGGGACAGAAGTAAATACAACGACCCGATCAGGACGAAAGCAAATAAAGATCCAAATGCAGATGAAAGTAAATCCAAAGGCTCCGGTTGCAACCAGATGTAATCTTGAAGACCCGATTACACAATCGGGACCATATGTAAAGATCTTGAAGATCGAATATAATTCTAATCACGAATGTTCAAGGAAATAAAAGCTCCAAATTTCTTTGTAAGAGTGTGTGCCCGTAATGGGCGATCGTCAAGATCATTTATGTCACAATGCATAGAGGCAAAAGGTGTTCTTCGACAATTAATCAAAGGTGTTCGGACTCATCCGATGTAAATTAACACCGACTTCAGTCGGTGGGGAAAAGTCCAGTACACGAACCCTAAATCGTCTGATAAATCTCAAAAGCGCGGAATTAATAAATATGCCAAAATATACGCATATCCATCCAACGAAATCGGATGTCCGAAAATTCCGCGTGTAAACAGGGTGTCATGCAAGTCTCTACCATCTTGGTAGGGTGAGACCTTTGTTCTATAGAGGGATTTTGGATGCTTATTGGAACTACACTTGCAAATCACTTTTTGATTGAATTTTAAAACATCAGTTTTACTGCTTGTTTCTCATATTATAAGAAAAAGATACACATTCTGATAAATGTATATTTCATCAAGGAAAAGATGTAATATTTCATTTTTTCCAATAGAATACACCACCAATTTTATCAAAAGAATCAGATGAGACAAAATCAGGGAGGAGAGATTCCTCCCTAAGAAATGTGCAATATTTTTTTTTTCTGAAGGTGGTATCAACCACATTTCATTAGAGAGAAGAAAAAGGAACCTACATCGAAGGGTAAACAAAAAAAGAAAGTTCTACCAAGAGGGTAGAACAAGCTCAAGGCCCATAAACCCACACCCCATTGCTCATATTCTAGGGGCCCAGTGGGGAAATTTCCCTATTAAATATCTAGGATTACCTCTGACTTGTGGGAATCTTAAATCTTCACATTGGAATGTTATTGTCAAAAAAGTAAAAGATCACATTGCAGCTTGGAAGGATAAACTGCTATCATCTCAAAGCAGATAGGTGTTGTCCAAAACAGTTCTTCCTAATATTGCAATATATTTCATGTCCATTTTCAAGGCACCCAAATATGTCTGTTGTAGGCTTGAGTCCCTGCATCTTTTTTCTGGAAAAATAAAGGACCGGAAGAGAAAGGAGAGCACCCTATTGCTTGGAATTATGTATGTAGATCTAAGGAAGAAGGCGGACCTGGCTTGACACCCATTGAAACCATTAATCAAGCTTTCCTCTTGAAATGGTTGTGGAGAGCAGACAAGGAAGAATCAACTTTACGGAGATCTATAATTGTGAACAAGTACTTGGGAGGTGGGGATGAGTGGTTCTCTACAGGACCTACCAGCAATCACTGTCTAGAATTTGGAGAAACATATTGAAGCTCAAGAATTTCTACAGATGCTCATCTCTAATCTGTTTAGTGGATGGGAAGAAATCAAAATTCTGGGAAGAACCATGGTTGCTGAACACACCTCTCAAAGATTCCTTTCCTATCCTATATGCTCTTTCTTGTACGACTGGAGTCAAGGTTTTTGATGTCTGGTCGCAGTCACAAGACAGCCCAGGGTGCAGCATCCAGTTCAGAAGGAACTTGAATGAAGTTAAGTGGCAACAGTATTTGAAGTTTTCGTACTTGCTGGATAATCAGAGATTACTTCTAGATATGGTTTGCCGTCTCTTACAAGATGTCTGAGATCTCTCCGAGATCTCTCTCTCTCCAAAGGTCACGAGAAATGAAGCCCCCGAGACCAAGATCTTCACCGCCCTGATTTCCTCCCTCCTCTCTCCTTGTCTCTCTCTACCTCGGCCCCCTTGAGCTCTCAATCTCCCCAGTCTCTCTCTGTCTCTCCCTCTGTGACACACACACACACTCTCTCTCTCTCTGTCTCCCACCCTCTCTCTCTCCCGTCTCTCCCTTCTCTCTGTCTGAGAGAGAGAGGGGAGGGGACAGAGATATATGTACCATTTTTGATGACTTTTGATGTGTTCTTCAGTTTGTGATTCATGTACCATTTTATGTATCCATTTTTTGTGTAACTTTTGATGTATATTGACATTGGTGCATGTGAATGGATTTGTTATTGTTATCATTACTCTTTATTTTGTAAAATTGAGTTGTCAATTAGAAATATATGTTTGTGAAATTGAGTGGTTAGTAGAAATTAGCATTTTCTTAGAAATAAGATATATATATACATGAAAAAAAATCTAAAATCATCGAACCCAATCTCCCGAGATTTTTTCGAGATCTCTTCTCTTCCGCCTTTCCGAGACGATATTGCTATTCGAGACGGAAAACCATGCTTCTAGGCTCCAAAGACTCAAGGATTTGGAAACGGGAAAAATCAGGGTCATTCTCCGTCAGATCTGCATCTATTATTTTGTTGCAAGGAGGCCGGAAAGTTCCATGGTTTAAACAAGTCTGGAATGCCAAACTTCCCATCAAAATCAAAATCAAAATCTTTCTTTGGAAAGTGGCATGGAGAAGAATCTCAACTACTGATAAGAGTCCATAAATTTATACCCAGTACAAGGACTCAATGTATTTTTTGCGACTGCTATCTAGCGAACTTGGATCACCTGTTCTTGTGGGATCATTCAGACTGTCTGGGCTCAATTTTTCAAAACTACCAAGGTTCAGTGGCATATCAAAAGTCATTTGGAAGAATGGTGCACAGAATGGATGCTTCTTAATCCTTTTAAGGAAAAGGAGGAGCTCGGGGGAATGTGCTTTCCAGCCATGCTCTGGGCCAGACAGTCTGAATGAAAGTCTCCCATCTACATCAGATTAATTTAGATAGAGGAGCATGATGAGAATTACCATACCAGGACGAGAGGTAGAATCTAGCAGGATTTCATGGATCACTTGTTTTTTTTAAGTGGGTGGTACCACTAATATATTAAATGAAAAGAGGGATATACAAATATAGTCAATGAGTTCTCAAAAAATCCCTACACAAATCATTGTTGACAGTTTCGGCCGAAACGTATCGGTTTCGGCCAGACCCGATACGAAAATCACACTGATCACTGTAGCTCAACGAAACGGTATAAGTGTATCGGTTTCGGGCGAAACCGATACTGGTTTCGCCCGAAACCGGAAGGTTTCGCGTGAACTTGAGTTCCCCCCCCCCCACCCGATCGTTCTCAGCCGAAACCCACCGGCCTCAGCCGAAACCCTCTCCTGTTGTGCCTGCGCTGCTGCCTGCCGCTGCTGCCGGCCCTGCCTGCCGCTGCTACTGCGCCGACGCCGCCGAGGCCTGCTGCTGCGCGCGCGCGCCTGCATGAGGTAGCCGCTGCGAGCCGCTGCTGCTGCTGTTGCGCCCGCGAGGTGGCTGCTGCAAGCTGCTGCGACTGCTGCTGGAGGTGGACAGGAGAAGCCAACTGCACCTGCAGGACTAGGGTCCAGGGAGAGGGAGCTGTGTTGGCCAGCTTAAAGGATCATTCATCAAGGAGGGTAAAATTTTGACTGTCATAATTTAGGTTTTGATTGTTTTATTTTAGGTTATTTTGACTGTCATAATTTAGGGTTTGATTGTTTTGTTGTGTTATTGACGAATGGGTCAAATTTTTGGGGTGAGCAAGGAGGGTAATAGCTAATGAAGCCCTAATTACTTCATAAAAATTGGGACGTTTGTCTAATTCGAGTTTCTTAGCAACAATTGAAGGTTAATTATGTTTCATTGACGAATTTGGAGTGGGATCATGCTGGGATTATATTTTTATGAACGATAATTATGGCTTAATTAGTAATTAAGGCTTAATTAGTTCATAAAAATTAGGGCTTTTGTCTAATTCGAGTTTCTTAGCTACAATTGAAGGTTAATTAAGTTTCATTGACGAATTTGAGGTGGGAACATGCTGGAATTTTTTTAAGAAGGGTAATTAGGGCTTAATTAGTAATTAAGGTTTAATTATTTCAAAAAAATTGGGACTTTTGTCTAATTCGAGTTTCCTAACGACAATTAAAGGTTAATTAAGTTTGATTGATGAATTTGGGGTGGGATCATGCTGGGATGTCATTTTTATGAAGGGTGGTTAAGAGTTATTTGGTAATTAAGCCCTAATTACCTCATAAAAATTGAGACTTTCGTCTAATTCGACTTTCTTAGCCACAATTGAAGCTCAATTAAGTTTCATTGACGAAATTGGGATGGGATCATGTTGTGTTTTTTTTATGAAGGGCGATTAAGGGTTAGTTGGTAATTAAGCCCTAATTAGTCCATCAAAATTGGGGCTTTCGTCTAATTCGACTTTATTACCTACAATTGAAGCTCAATTAAGCTTCATTCAATAATTTGGAGGTCTATCATGTAGAATTATCTTTTTTTCATCGTACTTACAAGAGATTATCTTTGACTGTCTTAATGCAGCATCATGCTTAGACGTCAGCAAACACAGGAGCAGCAAAGGCAGGAGGATCAGGGGTGGGCCCACATATCCTTAATTGATGCTAAGAGAAGAAAGGTGAAATGCAATTACTGTGGTAAGGAGATGTATGACGGAATTACCAGAGGAAAGCAACATTTGACAGGGGTAAGAGGAGAGGTGAGACAATGATACCACTGTCCCCGAGAGGTGCGAGAAGAGATGCGCCAGTGCCTTCTGGGCAAAAAGGAGAGGGTGCAACAAAGGGCTGAGGATGAGGCTGAAATTGCTGAGGAGATTTCTGGCAGAAGGGTTAGGAGGGATGATGAGGAGGAAGGCACTGAAGATTCTGATCCGGAGCTGACTGAAGCAAGGGAGCGTGAAAAAGCCACTCGAAGGAAAGGGAAGGGACCCATGGGTTCAGGGACCTATGAGAGTACAGCTGCACGACGTCCTGACATTGGTGCTGCCCCACATACGCAGGGAACCGGTGCCATGGACAGCTATCTCCACAGAAGGCCCCAGGCTACACAACCTAAAATTAAGTCTGCATTGAGAGGGGTCAAAAAATCAGCAGAAGTTGCAGGGCATGCATTTAAAAGTATCTGCAAATAATTTTTTCATGTAGGTGTCCCTGCACATGCAGCTTCAAGTGAATATTTCCAACCTATGATAGATACCATAACAGATGCTGGCCCTGGCTTGAAGGCCCCCTCACGTCGAGACATATACGGGCGTGGCCTTGAGGGAGAGGTTGAGGAACTCCATGATTGGGTTGAAAGCTTCAAGCATATATGGGTGGAGAGAGGATGCACCATCATGTGTGATGGTTAGACTGGTACCACGAAGAAGTCCATGATAAACTTTTTAGTCTATTGCATCGAATGTACAGTGTTTGTGAAATCAGTTGATGCATCAGATTATGAAAAGAATGCAAATTATTTGTTTCATTTGATGGATGGCATGGTAGAACAAATTGGAGAGGAGAATGTTGTGCAGGTGGTGATTGATAATGAAGCCAGTTACAAGACTGCAGAGAAGAAATTGATGCAGAAACACAGTCATTTATATTGGCTCCCATGTGCAGCACATTGTCTGGATCTGATGCTTGAAGACATAGGGAAGGAAAAACATGTGAAGAAGACAATTGACAAGGCACAAAAAGTCACACAGTATATCTATGGCCATCGTAGGATACTACATATGTTCAGGGTGCATGTCAGTGGAGGACGAGATATCATCCGTGCAGGTCCAACCAGATTTGCTTCTAATTTTATTTCTTTAGAGTCTTTACACAGGTATAAGATTGATCTCAATTCTTGATACTTTATCCTTACTGATATGTAACAGTTGATGTAGCTTCAAATTTCATTTATCTGCACAGGTACAAGAATGAGCTGAAAGCTTTCATGTACCACAATGCCCTGCGAGAATACATCGACAAGGGCAATGTTGATGCACAGATGGATTATTTGGATGTCTGCCACGTCGTGGACGACAACAAATTCTGGGACAGGGTGTCACGGTACTTGAAAGTAGTCACACCCCTCGTGAAGGTCCTAAGAATGGTGGATGGCGATGAGAAGAATGATATGGGCTATCTGTACGAGGCCATGGACCGTGCCAAATTGGAGTTGCAGCATTCCCTTCCCAGACATTATGCAAAATGGTGAAAAATTATTGACCAGAGATGGGACAACACATTACACCACGACTTGTATGCAACTGGTGAGTGATTAATTGTACTGAAATTAGGATAATACATTTATGTTATTTTAAAACTTATATTTAGTTAATTATACACAAATGCAGGTTATTTCCTCAACCCTCGATTTATGTACGGTGCCGATGCACATGTTGATGGCGAGGTACTTCAAAGGACTTTAAAAGTCATTGGTCGTTTATCGAGGAATCTAGAAAAGAGACTTCATGCCGAAGTAGAGGTTCGCCTTTATTTAATTTTATCAATAACATGTATAGAATTTATTTAAGTAGTTATGTTAATGTATTACTTTATATTTGTAGATGAACCATTATAGAATGAGAACTGGGACATATGCTGACTCCCAATTGCAATACGATGTGGGAAGAGTGAACCCAGGTATATTTTATTTTTTGGATTTCTTAACCTTAATATATATTTCTACAACTTATATGCATTTGTTTATGGTTGGTGGAACAGCTGATTGGTGGATAATGGTGAACAACCGAGATGTGGGCAGCAATGCATTGGCTTTCATTGCAGTTAGGGTGCTCAGTCAAACAACATCGGCAAGCCAATGTGAAAGAAATTAGAGCACGTTCAGCCTTATACACTCGAAGGTTCGCAATCGGCTAAAGGCTGAACGGTTAGAGAAATTAGTGTATTGCCACTACAATATGAGGTTGAGAATAAAGAATATGAGGTTGAGACATCAGCTGCGAGACAAACACGTCGCCGAGGATGCCGCCGCAGAAATTGATGTGGATGCCTTATTTGATGATGAGAATCCGTTGCAGTCTTGGGTGGAGACACGAGAGCAGGTTGATGAGCCTGTTTTTGATGATGATGATGATAGAAGATGGGCAGAGGGCATACTAGATGAAGATGAGTCAAGAGGTCCCGAATTCAGAAGAAAATCAAAGAGGGTTAGAGATACTCATGTGCACATGTCTAGGGTTGTTGAGGACACTGAGGAGCAACATGATTTTCAGCCAGCTAGACACTCAGACTCAGATAGCAGGCCAGTCACTCCTAGAATGGGCAAGGCACCTACATCTTTAAGAAGAAGTACATCAGTGCATGGGCAAACTGAGAGAACAAATATTGCTGCTCGAGAGGACCCGGCAATTGAGCAGTTGAAGCAGATTTATTTGAGGCACACGCCAAGGGGAACATGATTCATGTCAAGGGTGGAAGAAGAAAGCACACCGGCACAGGAAAAAGTATCCCCAAAGGCCAAAAGGCGACTGGAGACTGCAGGTGCTACTACTGGCGGTGGGGATGCTGGTGGTCCTTCCTCGTTCCACGCAGACACAGGCAGAGGATACAGTCAAGGTGAGCAAGGATATGATTCACATACTCAATATGGGCATCTATTAGGTTATGGAGGTGGCCAACAAGAGGCAGCGATTTATGGGTCGTGGGGTTATGAACCATCATTCCAGTTCCATCCGGCCAGTTCCTCCTCTTCCTCAAGATTCTTATGCTGATACTGGATTCGGCTCAAGCCAACCAAACACTCCAAGAGGGATCCAAAGAGAGATGCAGGACTTGGCTACCTCATTGTTCGGTTATAATGAATATAGACCATACATGCATCCTTCTTACCCAGACGATGAGGGAGAAGGTTCTAGTTATTACCATATTAGTGCCTCTTCATTTAGGTAAAGATCATTTAATTTTCGTAACATTTACTGTGCCTAATTAGGTTTATTGTAATGTTTGAATCTACTTTATGCTTAGTATGTACTCAAGAATATTAGTTTAACATGCTCAATGTTTGAATTTCAATGTCTACTTCATGTTTATTGCACTTAATCTAATTTCTTTACAATCAAATGCATGTCTAATGAATTTTCTGATTTTTATGTGATTATTCATATTTTTCTGAATTATTTCTGATTTTGTAGACTTATTTTGATTTTTTTTGAAGCTTTTCAATGGGTTTCGGTCGGTTTCGGCCGAAACCGAAACCGGACGGTTTCGGTCGGTTTCGGCCGAAACCGAAACCGGACGGTTTCGGTATCGGACTCGGCCGAAACCGAGTCTGAAACCGATACCGCCATCCTTGATACAAATAGGCCTTCCCCCCAAGAGGGAGTTGTTAGTACTAACCCCCCAAGAAACCAACAATGGAAGAATTGTGAGGGTTCACATTACATAGGAGCTCCGCCCATTCTCTCACTCTCTCACAAATAAAAAAAACCACTCTATCCACCACTCTAGCTTTTCCTCTGAAGAATCTATTGTTCCTTTCTCCCCATAATGCCCATAAAATAGCATAAAGGATCAGCCACCAAGTAACTCTATCCCTTTTTAGATTTCAGCTCTTGTGCCAAAAGGCCAATCAAGTGATGCACACTCCCTTGCAAGCTAATGCTACAATGGATCTTCCTTGTGAGCTTAGTCCACACCCCGTCACCCCCTATGAGTAGGAACAATTTATGAAGAGGTAGGTCAGTGTCTCAGCCTCCTCTCCGTACAAGCGGCACACTGTGGGAATCTGGAGAAAAAGAGCAAGCCTATCACAAGTAGACAGCCTCCCGTGCGAAATCCTCCAGATGAGGAGCTTCACCTTCAAAAGAATCCTTGAAGTCCAAATCAGGGAAGCAAAATATGGCGCATCCCCCCGTTAAAAAAGCATGTGTAAGCTGACCTAATTGAGAAGCAACCCCCTTATCCCGCCTCCACCACCGATGGTCATCTTTGTCTGCCTCTGGAACAAAGTCAAGGAGGAAGGTACATAATCCCTCTAGCTGATCCATCTCCTCTTGCCTAAGGCTCCCTCTAAATGCCGACTACCACATCCCTCCAGATAGTTGAATGTCAAAAGACCGGGATACTAAAGCCAAGGGATCTGTTACAATGACAAAGAGCCTCGGAAAAGGCGCCTCCGAGGTGAAATCACCACACCATCTACCTCTCCAAAATAAACAGTTCTCCCCCCGCCTAGCCAGACACAAACATTTGAAATGATGAAGTCCTTGCATGTCAAAATACCTCTCCAGATGGGTGATAATGTGATATATTGTGCTAAGATGCCAGTGTTATATCCCAATCCCTTGCTCCGCCATAATACCTTTGTTTGATGACCAGAGCTCACAAACTGAGGTCCCTGCCCCCAGCTTCCACAGTCATTTGTACAAAAGAGCCAAATTGAAATCTTTAACATTCTCGATGCCAACGCTTCCCATGTCCTTACCTTTGCTAACCCTGTCCCAAGATATATCATGTGAGGCCCTGCATCTCTCATCACTTCCATGTCAAAAGAATCTCGCTTGAATAGACTCAAGTTTCTTAGCAACCGTCTTTGGGATCCGAGAAATAGATAGGAAATAAATGGGCAAACTATCTAGCACAAATTTGCAAAGCACCAATCTCCTCTCAGAAGAGAGGAGTCTGACCTTCCATCATGCTAATTTGAACTCATATCTCTACACTAGGGGCTGCCACATACTAAGAAGAAGAGCCCATGGAGACAACAGGGGGCCCAAATTGGAGAGAGGGAATACTTCTATGTGACAGCCCAAAATGAACAACGCCCTCTCCAGCGCCTTATGCTTCATGTTCACACCCGCCAAGAGGCTCTTGCTGAAGTTCACCTTGAGACCATTAACCTCCTCTAGCAACTCTAGCACCAATCTGATGGAGCTGGGACTCATCCTCTGCTAGGAATAAAATGGAGTCGTCCGCATACTGCAAATGAAAGATAGTGATACCACCTAACCTGGCCTGGAAACCTTTAATCAACCCTACAACTTCCACCCTCATTCACATTCTACTCAAAATGTGAGACACCAGAACATAGAGGAAAGGGGACATGGGGTCTCCCTGTCGGAGCCCTCTACCACTATAGACATGGTTGGCGGTTTTGGCCGAAACCGATACGTTTCGGCCGAAACGTATCGGTTTCGGCCATAACCGATACGAAAACGGGCCTAATAACTGTAGCAACCCGAAACGTAAGTGAGATATCGGTTTCGGGCGAAACCGATACTGGTTTCGCCCGAGCCCGGTCGGTTTCGGCCCGAAACCTGTTAGTTTCGGCCGAAACTTGTGATATTCCTGTCGCCTCCCTCCCGAAACCCCACTTCCGCAGAAGTTCCGCCGCTGCTGCAGCGGTTTCGGCCGAAACCCTCCCCCCCGCCGTGCTGTGCTGCTGCCGGGTGCTGCTGCTGCCGCCGCTCTGCTGCTGCTGCCGTGCTGCACTGTTGCGGCTGCTGCTGTGCTGCAGCTGCTGCCTCCTGCCTGCTGCGGCTGCGGCCCGTGCGAGCCTGCTGCCTGCGAGGTGGGCCTGCGACCAAGGCACCAAGCTGCTGCGGTGCTGCTGCTGCCTCCCTGCCTGCTGAAGCTGCTGGCTGTTGCTGCTGCTGCCGGGCCTCCCTGCCTGTGGAGCTGTTGCTGCCTCCCCTGCCAGGCTGCTGTGCTAGGTGCGGCCTGTGCCCACTACCCTGTGGAGCTGCTGTGCGCTGCCGGCTGCTGCTGCTGTGCTTGTTTAGGCCTTTAGGGGGCAGGGGGCTGTCCACACTCCACATCGACCGTCCGACTGCTACTGAAGAGGTAAATTTTGTGGAGGTAAATTTAGGGTTTTTTATGTTTTGTGTTTTTTTGGTTGAGTTGTTGAATTTTTTTTTGTTGTAGGTTAAATGTTGTATTGTAGGTTAATTTAAAACCATGATTAGATTTTTAACACTTCTAATTAAACCCTAATTAGAAGTTTATATTTGGGGCTTTTCTTTAATTAGGTTTAGTAAGGGTCAATTAGGGCGCAATTAAGTTTCATTGACTAATTTGAAGCGGGAGCATGCTGGTAGTTAATTAATTCGAAGGGTGATTAAGGGTTAATTGCTAATTAAGGGTTAATTAGTTCATAAAAATTGGGGCTTTTGTCTAAATCGGTTTGCTTAGGCTAAATTGAAGTTCAATTAAGCTTCATTGAAGATTTTGGGGTGAGATCATGCTGCCAATTGATTTTTTCAAAATGTGATTAAGGGGTAAATGATAATTAACGGTTAATTAGTATATAAAATTTGGGGCTTTTGTCTAAGTCGGTTTGCTTAGGCTAAATTGAAGCTCAATTAAACTACATTGAAGATTTTGGGGTGGGATCATACTGGTAATTGATTTTTTGCAAGGGTGATTAAGGGTTACTTGCTAATTAAGGGTTAAGTTTTTAATTGTACTTATACCTTTTTGTGTGTCACTGTCTTAATGCAGCATCATGCCTAGACGTCAGCAAACACAGGAGCAGTAAGGGCAGGAGAATCCGGGGTGGGCCCACATGTCTTTAATAGATGCTAAGAGAAGAAAGGTGAAATGCAATTACTGTGGTAAGGAAATGTATGGCGGAATTACCAGAGGAAAACAACATTTGGCAGGGGTAAGAGGAGAGGTCAGACAATGTGACAACTGTCCCCGAGAGGTGCGAGAAGAGATGCGCCAATGCCTTCTGGGGAAAAGGGAGAGGGTGCAACAAAGGGCTGAGGATGAGGCTGAAATTGCTGAGGAGATTTCTGGCAGAAGGGTTAGAAGGGATGATGATGAGGAAGGCACTGAGGATTCTGATCCAGAGCTGACTGAAGCAAGGGAGCGTGAACAAGCCGCTCGAAGGAAAGGGAAGGTGCCCATGGGTTCAGGGACCTATGACAGTACAGCTGCACGACGTCCTGACGTTGGTGCTGCCCCACATACGCAGGGAACAGGTCCCATGGACAGCTATCTGCACAGAAGGCCCCAAGCTACACAACCTGAAATCAAGCAAGCAATGAGAGGGGTCAAAAAATCAGCAGAAGTTGCAGGGCATGCATTTAAATCTATTTGCAAATGGTTTTTTCATGCAGGTGTCCCTGCACATGCAGCTTCAAGTGAATATTTCCAACCTATGATAGATGCCATAGCAGATGCTGGCCCTGGCTTGCAAGCCCCCTCACGTCGAGACATATACGGGCATGGCCTTGAGGGAGAGGTTGAGGAGCTCCATGATTGGGTTGAAAGCTTCAAGCATATATGGGTGGAGAGAGGATGCACCATCATGTGTGATGGTTGGACTGGTACCACGAAAAAGTCCATGATAAACTTTTTGGTCTATTGCATCAACGGTACAGTGTTTGTGAAATCAGTTGATGCATCAGATTATGAAAAGAATGCAAATTATTTGTTTCATTTGATGGATGGCATGGTAGAACAAATTGGAGAGGAGAATGTTGTGCAGGTGGTGACTGATAATGAAGCCAGTTACAAGGCTGCAGGGAAGAAATTGATGCAAAAGCGCAGTCATTTATATTGGCTCCCATGTGCAGCACATTGTCTTGATCTGATGCTTGAAGACATAGGGAAGGAAAAGCATGTGAAGAAGACAATTGACAAGGCACAAAAAGTCACACAGTATATCTATGGCCATCCTAGGATACTAAATATGTTCAGGGCGCATGCCAGTGGAGGGCGAGATATCATCCGTGCAGGCCCAACCAGATTTGCTTCCAATTTTATTTCTTTGGAGTCTTTGCACAGGTATAAGATTGATCTCAATTCTTGATACTTTATCCTTACTGATATGTAGCAGTTGATGCAGCTTCAATTTTCATTTATCTGCACAGGTACAAGAATGAGCTGAAAGCTTTCATGTACCACAATGCCCTGTGGGAATACATCGACAAGGGCAATGTTGATGCACAGATGGATTATCTGGATGTCTGCCACGTCGTGGACGACAACAAATTCTGGGACAGGGTGTCACGGTACTTGAAAGTAGTCACACCTCTCGTGAAGGTCCTAAGAATGGTGGATGGCGATGAGAAGAATGATATGGGCTATCTATACGAGGCCATGGACCGTGCCAAATTGGAGTTGCAGCATTCCCTTCCCAGACATTATGCAAAATGGTGGAAAATTATTGACCAGAGATGGGACAACACATTACACCATGACTTGCATGCAGCTGTTGAGTGATTAATTGTACTGAAATTGGGGTAATGCCTTTATGTTATTTTATAAATTTTATTTAGTTAATTATACACAAATGCAGGTTATTTCTTCAACCCTCGATTTATGTACGGTGCCGATGCACATGTTGATGGCGAGGTGCTTCAAGGGACTTTAAAAGTCATTGGTCGTTTATCGAGGAATCCAGAAAAGAGACTAGAGGCCGAAGTAGAGGTTCGCCTTTATTTGATACTGTCAATAACATGTATAGAATTTATTTAAGTAGTTATGTTAATCTATTACTTTATGTTTGTAGATGAACCATTACAGAATGAGGACTGAGACATATGCTGACTCCCAATTGCAATACGCTGTGGAAAGAGTGAGCCCAGGTATATTTTATTTTTTGGATTTCTTAACCTGATGAATATATATTTCTACAACTAAAATGCATTTTTTTATGGTTGGTGGAACAGCTGACTGGTGGATAATGGTTAACAACCGAGATATGGGTAGCAATGTATTGGCTTTCATTGCAATTAGGGTGCTCAGTCAAACAACATCAGCAAGTCAATGTGAAAGAAATTGGAGCACGTTTAGCCTTATACACTCAAAGGTTCGCAATCGGCTAAAGGCTGAACGGTTAGAGAAATTAGTGTACTGCCACTATAATATGAGGTTGAGAATAAAGAATATGAGGTTGAGACAACAGCTGCGAGACAAACGCGCCGCCGGGGATGCCGCCGCAGAAATTGATGTGGATGCCTTATTTCATGATGAGAATCCGTTGCAGTCTTGGGTTGAGACACGAGAGCAGGTTCATGAGCCCGTTTTTGATGATGATGATAGAAGATGGGCAGAGGGCATACTAGATGAAGATGAGCAAAGGGATCCCGAATTAAGAAGAAAATCAAAGAGGGCCAGAGATACTCATGCCCACATGTCTAGGGTTGTTGAGGAGTAACATGATTTTCAGCCAGCTAGACACTCCGACTCAGATAGCAGGCCAGCCACTCCTAGAATGGGCAAGGCACCTACATCCTTAAGAAGAAGTACATCAGTGCATGGGCAAACTGAGAGAACAAATGTTGCTGCTCGAGAGGACCCGGCAATTGAACAGTTAAAGCAGATTTATTTGAGGCACACGCCAAGGGGAACAGGATTCATGTCAAGGGTGCAAGAAGAAAGCACACCGGCACAGGAAAAAGCATCCCCAAAGGCCAAAAGGCGACTAGAGACTGCAGGTTTCGTGATCCTTTGATTTTTTATTTTGGAAAGTAACTTAAATTCTTATTATCAGTTCGAATCAGAAAAGGTTTTGGTAGGAGATAAATTATATATTTTCGTATGTGCCAGGTGCTACAGGTGCTACTACTGGCGGTGGGGATGCTGGTGGTCCTTCCTCCTTCCACGCAGACACAGGCAGAGGATACAGTCAGGGTGAGGGAGGACATGAGTCACAGAGTCAATATGGGCATCCATCAGGTTATGGAGGTGGCCAACAGGAGGCAGCGATTTATCGGTCGTGGGGTTATGAACCATCATTCAACTTCCATCCGGTCAGTTCCTCTTCTCTTCCTCAAGATTCTTATGCTGATACTGGATTCGGCTCAAGCCAACCAAACACTCCAAGAGGGATCCAAAGAGGGATGCAGGACTTGGCTACCTCATTGTTTGGTTATAGTGAATATAGACCATACATGCAACATGGTTATGGGTATCAACATCAAGGGCCAGACGATGAGGGAGAAGGTTCTTCTAATAATTATTATCCATATTAGGTAAGAATCAATGAATTTTTGTAACAATTATTTTATCTATTTTGTCTAATTTTGTACTGCTTGTATTAATGTACAATGGAATATTACTTTAACTTTCACATGTTCAATGTTTGAAGTTCAATTTTTGTAGTTGTCTACTTCAAGGTTATTGCACTAACTTATTCAGTCAAATGCATGTGTAATGATTTTTGTGATTTTAAGTGATTATTAATATTTTTTATGATTTTTTATCATATTTTTTAGAATTAATTTAATTTTTTTGACCTTTTATATGGGTTTCGGCCGGTTTCGGCCGAAACCGAAACCGAAACCGAGTCAACTCGGTTTCGGACCCGGGCGAAACTGAGACCGAAACCGAGTTTGCCATCCTTGACTATAGAAGGATACAACATGCTTCCCATTAATCATCACTGCAAAAGAGGCTGATGAAATACATGCACGAATCCAGCCAATCCATCTCTCACCAAATTGATTCTATCCAGAAGATCAAACAAACTTTGCCAGTTGACCCTGTCATAAGCTTTTCCAAAATCTAACTTGAGAACCACACTTTTCTTCTTCTGTGTCTTTGCACCAAGAAGTTCTCCTTAATCTGCCTCCCCATGATGAAAGCCCCCTAAAAATCATTGACCAATCAGTCCACAACTTTATCCATCCTTCTTGCCAGCTACTTGGTGATGCTCTTGTAAGTGCCATACAAAAGGCTGATGGGCCTGCGACCAGGCGCCTAGGCGAGCTGCCCACTAAGGCACTCACCTGGCTGCCTTGGTGCACATAGACCACCTTGGGCCTGTCTAGCCTGCCTTGGCAGGACATCCACTCCTTTTTTTGAGGTAGGTTTTAGTATTTTGGTAAATTTTCAGAGATAGTTTTGAAAAATTGACAAATGCTATGTCAAAATTGGAAAGAGAAGATAAGACTTCCATTTCTCTTTCCTCTTTCTCTTGGATTTTTCTCCCTGTCGATTCCTCTTCCCTCCTCTTAAGGACATTGATTCATATTTGCTTGGTGCACTTTTTGAAGCTAGTACTATTTTGTCTCTTTTTGATAATTCACAAGTAGAAAATTATGAAACTATTATGTTGATGTGCTTATAATTTACCAAAAAATGTGTCATTTATGCTTCCTTTTAATATAGAGAATAACTATTTGAATATCATATTTTAGATTAAAATTTGTGTATTGATTGACATGTATTTGCAAATTCGTATTAGTTTTCTCCTTATTAATATATTTTTATTTGTAAATTATTATATTTTTGAATTTTAAAACATAGGTATATGTTGAAGATTTGTGAATATCAAATTTTTTATTAACTAAGATAGAACTTATATGTAGAAAATGTATAGTAGTAGTTCTCTTGCAATGTACTTAGTTATGTAAACTAAGCTTCGCCTAAGCGCTTCGCCTTGTCGCCTAAGCAATAAGGCGGTGGGCCACCGCTTTGGTCGCCTTGGACGCCTTGACAACCATGGCCTGAAGTCTCAAAAACATTGTGCCCTGTGTTTTCTCAAGATAAGGACCAAAAGGGTTTTATTAGTGCCCCTCAAGGAAATCATACCCTCTTGAAACTCCTTCATAGCATCCAAAAAGTCACACTTGATAATTTCCCAACACTTTTGAAAGAAGGTAAGTCTGAGAAATCATAAGGGCCCGACGCCCGGTCACCTGCAAGAGAGAAGATTGATTGGTAGACTTTCTCCTCAAAGAACGGCAAGGAAAAGGCTTCTTTATCCTCGAGAGAAAGACGAGGAAAGAGATCAGAAGCAATCCTCAGTCTGTTGATATCGTCTTCAGTGAAAAGTTTGGAGTATAATGTCCTCGCTTGTCCCCTGATCTCCTCCTCCCTAGAGAAGAGTCGGCCTCCCACTCTGATACATGTGATGGAATTAACTCTTCTCCTCCCAGAGGAAATGTGCTGAAAATACGCAATGTTCCTATCTCCTTCCTTAATTCATCTCTCCCTCAACATCTACTTCCACTAAATCTCCTCCCTAGTAAGGATCTCCTCAAACTCTACCCTTAGATTATCCCTGAGACTCCTGTCCGCATCATCCATCAGCCCTGCCTCCTCCAAGTCTAGTCCCTCTATATGTTACAAGATCTTGTCCTTAGCTACTATCCCTGGTAAAGTTTTGCCTACACCCCATGCCATAAGAGTTTGTGCCACCTGCCTCATTTTGCCCACCAACCTAACCATAGTTGATGATTCATGCCTTTGCACACTCCATTCCCTCTTGACAGTGTTCAAAAAATCACCTTCCTTGAACCCAAACCTCTCTAATCTGAAATTTTGTCTCCTCCCACGAAGACAGCTAGTCTTCAGTAAGAAGGGTTTGTGATCTGATACCGATCTAGCCAAAGAAGACGCATGCACATGAGGATAGTAACCCCCCCCCAATCAACTGAAACCAGAAACCTATCCAACCTAGAGCAAGTGGGATCTGCCCTCAGATTAAATCAAGTGAACTGAACATTAGCCATTCAAACATCATTCAAAGCAATTGTCTGTATAAAGTCGGTGAAGTCCTCCATCTCCCCTGTCGGAGAGTGCATCCCCATCCTCTCCTACGATGTTGCAATAATATTAAAGTCCCCGCCTACACACCAAAGCTAGCCTGAGCTGTAATGATACAAGGTCAACTCTTCTTATAGCTACCTCTTCCCCTCTCTACTTTGAGGGCCATACGCCCCAGAGAAATCCAAAGAAAAATCATCCCTTGCAGATCGAAAATGTACAGTAATGACCCCTTGGCCAATCTATCTATGTTCCTCCACCTATTTTATCTCGAATTGATTCCAAAGGATCATAATGCCCCCAGAGCTCCCCTCAGTCGAGGAGGCTACCTCCTTAGATAATCCAGTCCCTCCAACCTCCCTCATGATAGACCCCCCATCCCCCACACATTTGGATTCTTGCAGGCATTAAGATATCAATCTTGCATCTCCTAACCAGCTTCTTCACCACCCTCCTCTTCTCCCCTCCATATATCTTCCAAACATTCCAAGAGACGATCCTCATGAGGATAGTGGGGCGTCTCGACCTCCCTCTTTCTGCAGCCCTTTCCCCCCCTCCCCTTCTCCCTCACTCTCCCTACTCCCCCTTTTTTGAGATTTCACCCCCCCGGCCTCCCTCACCATACCCATACGCCATCTCCTCTGGACTCTAGTGAACATTGCATTCACATCCTTGCCCAGGCCTACAAAGAAGATACCCACCTTATCTGCTAGATCCCTCACATGTGTCTCCATCATCCTTTCCATCACCCTTTCCATCACCTCGACCATCTCCATCACCTCCCTCCCCAAACTGCCCCTAGCAGACGCTTCCTCCCCATCATGCTACCCTCCTTCCTGCAATGCAAACCCTCCCGGCTTCTCTGGGATCACATCCTCCCCTTTTGAAGCCATCACCGACACCCCTAATTCCATCTAGCATCATGTCCCCCAAAAGCAATTGCTTGCTCCTGCTGATCAGATCTGAGCTGGCTGCTTCTTCCCCCAAGCTAACAAGAATCGAGCACGATTCCTCCTACTGTTGTTGCTATTGTCAATCCCCAAACTGAGCCGAGATGGATGCCCCCTTCACCGTGACTGGCACCAGTTTCCAGGGCTACGGCTAGTCCACCCCACAGCATTGCTGCCTTGACATACTAATTGTGCCAGTCGACCCTGTTGAAAGAGGGCACCACCGTCGGCTCTCGTTGACTGTCGGCCTCCACCTTCTGCATACGTAAGTGAGGGTAAGGAAATAGTTGGCCGCCTATCCCTGCTGACCACCCTTGTCTGTCAAAAGGTGAGTGCCAGCCGAGGATGAACAAACAGTGTGACCGACCGAGGCAAGACACTGAAGGCAAACTTGTCTTCCCTCCCAATTGGTTTACAGAGGAGGTTGTTGAAGGAAACCCTCTGACTAAGCAGAGTTCGCTGACAAGAGCCTCTCTGCCAACCCCCTATCGATCGTTGCCATGCCCTGTGTGAGAACAATGTCCACAATGGGGTGGAGAAGTCAAAGCATATCGGACCCAGGTGGACCGATACGCGTGCCGAAACTAGATCCAAGTCCCGAGTTCGAACAATCGGGTCCGGGCCAGGGCCATCCTCAACAGGGTCGTGGGCCACCAGCTTGCCCGATCGAGCGCGACCACGCCTGGCCCATCCAGCCCAACCTCCACCAGCCCACTTTGCCCAAAGCAATCACCTGCGGGCGATTCAAAATTTGAAGTGTCAACGTAGGGCGTGTCACGTACCCCCACAACCCGACCTTCTTCCTCCTCCCGCCTTGGAAGTGGTCGCCCTAACACTCTTGGCCACCGCCCGTGGTCTCCTTGCCGAAGGAGAACCTGCACTTCCCGTCCACACCGAAGCCTCAACCATTGTGAGCTCCCCTTCCGAGATGAAGGAGAGACCCCATCTCCACTGTTACGAACTCACGGACGAGGAGGGAGTACCCAACTCATCACAAAGTATCAGAGGCACCTCTCAGGACTACCCGAAGCCTAGTCATGCATGGGTTGGGGAAGGTTCCCCTCTCCATCGTCCATTTCTGCAACCAGAGGAGAACTCCATCTGCCGCCACGAAGCCAACACCGATCGTCGCGTCAGTTGCCTCTGCATTCCGACCGACTGCAAGGAAGCCCTTGCAGGAAACTTGTCGAACCTCCCACCGTTCTCCAATAGGCCCATGAGTGTCCAGGAGCTTCAGGACCAGACCGGCATCCACCCTGCCCTTGATCGGAGTAACTTGTAGGCATCTCCTAAGCCATTCCTCCCTCCCGATGGTGAAGTCCAGGGGCATGAGGCCAATCTATATGCACTCACGCCTCCTCTGGACCTGCTGAGACTGAGCACCACCCCGAACAACCTCTGCAAACGATTGTCTGTGTGGGAAAGCCCCAACACCCTGAACTTTTGTCGAACCCCACCGGCCCGCCGGCCTGCAGTAGAACTACTGGATGTGCCCTCTCTCCTTGCACTTGAAGCAAACAAGGGCTCGAGCACCCCACTACCGGCAGCCTCCGCAAAGCTTCCAACACTACCCCTCCCTTCTCTCGTGGATTCAACAGCTCCCCTGGCAGGGCGAGCGCCAGACGAAGAGCGCCAGAGATGGTGGACACCTCGCAGAGGCATCCTATTGACCCCAGAGGTTCCCTATAGCGAGCACCACCACGCACACCTAACCCCATAGCTTCTCTCTCTAAAAACATCTAGGCCCGGTTTGATAAAGGAATGGTCGGCCCCTTGTCGGCTGCATCGTGGGGCGGGTCATCTCCCCCCCTCACACACATGGTCTTACTCGACCTTATTCGACCATGTTGGCCGAATAAGCAGACCCCAGCCGGTTTTCAAAGACCCCCCTAGAGAGAGGAACTGTTAGTTGATGCCCAGAATTCATGGACCATTTGTTAGAGCAGTTTGGGTGCATAAATTCATATAATCGACATTTTCCGGAACATATAATGTGCAAAATTTGTTCCAAAATCTTCTTAGAAGGGACCCAATCTGCAATTGACTTTTCATTGATCTTTGCCACTTGCCAGTCCTGTGCCTCCAACCATCGTCGCAGAAGATCATCCTTGACATCCATAATGTTCAATCCTCCAGAGGCTGCAGAGCCTATCACACGCCTACCAAACAAAGCAAGATTTCGTTGCAGGTGTGGAAACCAAGGGACAAGGATGAAAGGACCTGAAACTACCTTCTCCACACGAATCAGACAAGTAACATCAGAAGCAAAGCTCCGGGGTCCTCTTTGCCTGCATTTCCAACACACAAGCATTGCGACATTCTGCTACCCGATGGCCACGTTCCAGACATCAGAAGTATCTGTTATTCATGAGATGCTGATGGCCTCTCGGACTTGTCACTTTGTGCCAATTGTGGACTGCCGCTGAGCAAGCATCCCCACCTACCATCACGCCCAGTGTTTGTGATAATCCGTCCAGACTTGCTGAATGACAGATCCCGATCTCTCCGCCACAGCCCTCCCCTCATTCCTGTTGGTGACCGATCACCAGCTCCCCTCTCCCTTGCTTGTTTAAAGAAGATCCCAGTTGTCCTCCTCCACGCTCATGCACTCTTGCTCTCTCCGCCACTCTCCCCCCGCCCTCTCTGCCACTCTCTCCCCTGCTCTCAACCCCCCCCTAATCGCCATTCCTAGGGCAGATGGTACTCACTGCATACAAGTACGTAAATATGTACAGTTGCACACAGATCTACACACATCAATAAATAACAAGCACATGCTTATGTCCAGGTATCTTTTTTTTTTGAAAGTGTATGTCCAGATATCTTATAATGGATAGATACTAAGAAACACCCCCCATCAATAGATACATGTAAACATGAACAGACAGACATGGACTTGTACAAGACATGACAAAATGTGAACATATCCACAGGCAGTCATGCACATTACTTGCACAGAGATATTTTATTAGGAGCGCTTTGTTTGCACGGCCAAGACCGGTTAGGATGAAATATGCAGTTGAATAGCTGGAAAATTACTTTGATAGCACAGTTAGAGTATCTCAGCTCTTAACCCGGTCAGCGGCTTATTCAGCCAGATAAATGATTCGAGCAAAATGCTTGAATCACTTACCAGACACCCAATCCACTGTATCCTACCTGCCTGTATCCTACACACCCTCTCCTAACTGGTTGTCAAACCAGCCCTTAATGAATAAAATAAATAATGGATGCAAATGTAAATGCAAAATAATTGTATGCAAATAGATCACCAAAAAAAATTTGAGCAAGTCAAGTTTTCCTTCTAGATGTGTTTGCTAATAGATATGCATGAAACGATGTGCATAATTCATTTGAAAACATATAAAATAAACTTGGTTTCGTACCAGCCTCAATGCAGCATTTCTTCCAAATTCATCACCATTTTCAATTACATTACTCAGAGCATCAGGGAGAACTTTCCAAAATTCATTGACAAACTCTGAACCTTTTCGCCTGCTATTCTGCAGAATATCATTAGCAAGATAGAGAAAAGACACCCACTGGCTCTTTGGTGCACAATGAAACTGTCGATCCCATGTTTCCACAACCTGTTTTGCATTCTTCCTATGGAAGATACACCAGTGTGACAGAGCTTGATTGCGTCAAGGCAGGCATTCAAGAATAAGATGCATAGAATATACAACAAGAAAGTGGAATAACCAAGAATCCAAATGATGTGTTTTCCAAGGTTTCTTGTAATAAAAAGTTTAAATGTTTCCAGCATTTAATTATTCAATCTCCAATTGATATAGACAAAATGGGGAAGCATAAGGTACTTGAAACCTACTTGATAAACCCAAAAACAGAATCAGAGGGCCTTCTGAAGGAAAAATAACCCAGGCACAGTGCTTGAACCAACGGATAAGGGAAAAAAAACAACAAATAACAGTGACAAGAACAGAAAAGAGGGAGGAGAAGAATACCTGAAAGACCAGAAACAATAGCAGCCAGTGGCCAACGGAGGCATGGTTTCCCATCTCTTACGAGATGTCCAAGATCTCTGTCTCTTCAAGGTTTGCGAGAAACGAAGTCCCCAAGACTGAGATCTTCTCCCCCTCCTTTCCCCGTCTGTCTCCCTCCCTCCTCTCCGTCACAGGCGTGTGACTCTGTGTGTCCGTGTGTGTGAGGGAGGGAGGGAGGGAGATCCCCCCCCCCCTCTCTCTCTCTCTCTGTCTCCAGTCTCTCTCTCTTTGCCCCCCTGGTTTCCTCCTTCCTCTTTCCCTGCCTCTCTCTGCCCCACCCCCCTTGAGCTCTCTCTATGTCTATCCCTCTCCCTGGACTCTCTCTGTCTCTCCCTCTGTGACACTCTCCCTCAGACTCTCCCCCCCCCCCCCGAATGTGAATAGATTTGTTATTGTTATCATTACTCTTTAGTTTGTAAAATTGATTGAGTGGCTGGTAGAAAAAAATAGGATTTTCTTAGAAATAGGCTATACATATTGAAAAAAAAAAATCCGAAATCACCGAAACCGATCTCCCGAGATTTTTTTGATATCTCTCCGAGATCTCTTCTCTTCCGCCTTTCCGAGACCGAACCGATATTCAAGACGGAAAACCTTGAATAGAGGTTTCCTAGGGTTCCCATGCAGAAACACCAAGGAAAGAAGAAGAAGAAGAAGAGTAATAACAATAGGCACACAAGCAACAGGAATTGAGAAAGCTGCCCATAAAAACAGGAAAGAGAGACTAAATGGGGGGAGGAGAGCCCCCATTGGGTTTCCTTGCTCGTGCAACAAGCAAGAAGGAGAGGGGGGGGGAGGAGATAAATAATCTCTTTCTTATCTCTGTCTTTCTTTCCCATGTCCACTAGGAATGGGAAAATAAAAACTTCACATCAAATTCCGGACAGAGAATGGGTGAGCATGATGTAGACTAGAGCCATCTATGGAAACATGAGTTCGTATCTTCCCTTTCCCTCTTTCTAATCTCCCAAATGTCATCAGGTTCTCAAAATCATCTTGGCAAGAGGTTTTGAAAAGCCTTTGAAATGGCATCTTGGGTGTACCAGCTCCAAAGTGGTAGTTTAGTGTTCTAAAAGAACCTTTGAAATGATATCCCTAGGGTTTGGAAAGGTGCCTGAAACAATATTCATGATAAAAATTTGACAGTCTGACTCTGGCATTTGGATAGAGAGAGAGAGAGCCTTGGTACAACAGTACAGTTGCTCCACTGTGACCCCAAGGCCGCCTAAGTGCCTATGCACTCGGGGACCCCAAGGTCACGTGGGTCGCCCTCCTACCTTGACATCTGTGGCTGAGGCTTTCTAAGTGCTGATGGTATTACATGCAAACATAAACCAATTGATACTTTGAGCAGTTGTTAATGATAGTGATGATGACAGGGATGGCGAAGGCAATGCAGGTAATATGGAGTTAATGGATGTGTTTTAACCAAATACACAGCAATGTGAGTCAACCTATAGCGCTGCTAACGTAAAGTGGCTACTATGACAACAAAAGAAAAGCAATATGTACCAATAATGTCCCAGACTTTTATTACCGGCAGAGACACCAACCTTGTAAGAAGTCAACAAGCAATTGGAGACAAGAAGGCCAATTGGGATCTTGGAAACACCTACCTTCACATAAAATGCTCTACTGTTTCACTCAGATTCAGACATGGACTATGTCCACATGCATCTTGACTTCCAGAAAGATGCTGAGAACTATGTTGCAAGCGAGTAACAGTATATGGGATCAATGAAGATGAGATTGAAACTCAGGCTCCTGCTTGTCAGAGGAAGCTACATAAGTACCCTCAAAGTTTGAATATTTTATCAGTGACTCTAAGCAAGAGAGATATTATTGCCTGGTGGGCAATGAAGACCCCACTCAACATGGGGCGTCATGCTAGATTAAACAAGTTCTCTATGTTGCTCATCAAGAATGGTTTTAATGGGTGAAATATAAATTCTTAAGAGGGGAACTTCTAAGATTCATACTTCCTTGACATGACAGGATAATTTTGAGTGAAGAATGCTCTTGTACATCAATAAACTGTGCTGGAAATGAAATGACAAGAGCCAAGTAGACAGTTTCGAAGGCAAATGCTACATCAAAGTACTCTGGAATACTTACAAATTCTAAGCAGATACGAATTGAACTATAACTTCACTTTGCCAAATTATAACATGGGATGGAGTGAGATTGTCCAGCTCTTTGATTCATGGCAAACTTAAGGAAGCCTACCTGAAGAATTAGATTGAAAAGGCTGCTCTTTACAGCATTGCACATTAAATGTTGAAAATAATTGTAAAGGTTTTTCCCATTTACATAGCTGCTTATAAAAGGGGTTCACGAGGATGAAAACCCTACATAGGATTAGATGCAATTCTTTAATTACCACCATTCTCTGCTTATCTTTGAACTTCATGGCTTTCCTCATCATGGTTATCAATGATTTCCCCCAATCAGGATAACCCCTCTCCTCCAGTGTCCTCTTCTTTTTAATGAGGGTATCCTCCCTCCTCCAGTTAAAAACCCAGGGCAAGGAATGAAATACATAATTAAGGAAAGAATCAAATCGCTCTATATAAATGTTGAACCCCGTAATTTTACAATATTTTCCTAATATTTCAAGGGGAATTCAAAAAAAGGAAAAAAAGAAAAGGAAAAAAGAGATAAAAAGAAAGGGAAAATGAGAAAAAGAGAGAAAAGAAGAGAAAACGAAAAGAAGAAAAAAAGGTAAAAATGGCAAAAGAAAAGGAAAATATTAATTAAGACGGCCATGTGATGGTTAGACACTTAGACGATGTAAACTCATCATTGTTCCATAAAACACCATCGGAGTTCCGTCAGGCAGGGTTATTTACGTAAACCTTATGTGCTTTCATGCATGTAATTTTTTATCGGTCAGTGTGTGGGCAGCATGAAGCCACATCCCCATGCAGCGAATCAGCAATGAATACATTAATACGGTCCTTTTGGACCAACCTTGCTGTCCGAGACAATGTTCACTGCACTGCAACAAAGCCGGGCAGCAGGATGTTGTCAAAAGCAAACAAAAGACCCCACGTGCTGTCACCCCAAAACTCCCAGTAGTAGGGAAAATCCGTTGAAAGGACCGGTCAAGGGGAGGGAGCTTTTATAGTTTTTTAAAGGGGACAGGGGGGGGACGGGGGCCGCCGTGGGGGGACGGGGGGGGGGGGGGGGGTGTTGCTGTGCGTCCGTGGGGGGACGGGAGGGGACAGGGGGGGGGACGGGGGGGGGGTGCTGCCGTGCTGGGCGTCTGCCACCGGCAGGCGGTGGGGGGATGAGGGGGGGGGGGCGTGTGCGACCGTGGGGGTGGGGGGGGGGAGGAAAAAATTTTATTTTTAAAAAATGTAATATCTTTTTTTAATTTAAAAATATATGAATAAAATTTGTTAGATTGTCATTGTTTAATATTATTTTTGATGTCAGGTTGAATTTATGTTGTAAGAAAAATATAATTTTTATTTAATTCATCTTGTAGAATTTAATATATTGATATATTATTTAATTCTGGTTGTAGAAATAATATAAAGATCGTTTAATTCATGTTGTAGAAATATATTTATGTTTGATATATTATTTAATTAATGTTTAAATATTAGATTTAATTGAGATGTATTAAAATTTAAATTTAATTTTATAGAATTAATGATATTATTTTCATTATTAGTTGTAGACGTAAAATAATTTAATATAATATAAATAATTACTGATAAATAATTTAATATAATATAATTTAATTAGACATGTTTATAATTTAAATATATAATTAGTGATAAATATGTTACAAATTAATTTAAACTAAATGTAGGTCTATTAAATAAAAAATTAGCATTATATGCATGTTTTAGAAATAATGATATTATTTTGAACTAAATTATATTGACATGTAGTAAATATTGAATTTAGTCTTGCATATTGTAGAAATAATGATATTATTTTCATTGTTAGTCTCTGTTTAAAATAATGTACTTAATATGATTTGTAATTTTTACATTTAGGAGATACAGTTAAGTACTTAATATGGCTCCTAAGGAACGAACAAATGATATTGGGTGGTCACACGGAGTTTTGTTGGATGGCAACCGTAGGTGCTGGCGTTGTAACTATTGTAAAATAGAACCCCGGGGAGGAGGGGTGTCTCGGTTGAAGAAGCATTTGGCCGGAGGAGCCGGGGCAGGATACTCTGAGGTTGCTGGGTGTACCCATGTGCCTGGAGATGTGAAACTTGCAATGGCTAGACACCTGCGTGAGAAGAGAGCTGAGATGAAAGAAAAGGAAAAAAAGAAGAAAAGGGATCAAGCGGCAGTGAGCGGGCGCCCAAGTGGCAGCAACGAGGAGGAATGTGCATGGACACCCAGTGACGAAGACGAACAAGCATGTACTGAGCAGGCTAATGTGTATGTCACTGTGAACGATCCATACGAAGCAGAGCTTCGTGAGGCAGTACGTCAGAGCAGGGAAGAGTCAAGACATCCCGAGGAGACTATAGTCCGTAGTCGCGAGGCCGCGAGGACCGGAGCATCAGGGAGTGGTGGTTCATCTACGACTCGACAATCACGAGGCATAAGGAGTTTATTGACTGGTGACTCGGGGACACAAAGGAAAAGGACACAATCGATCAACATCGAAGATGTGGAGCCCGGTGCACTATCCCGAGAGCATGGTAAGCAAACGAGGATGGACGATGCGTATGGCCAGAAGGGACCTAAATGGAAACTTGGTCAAGCTGTTGCAAAATGGTGGCACCACGCGGGTCTGCCTTTCAATGCAGCCAATAGCCCTTACTACAAGCCAATGTTTTAGGAAGCACAGATCATTGGACTACACGTGCAGCCACCTACAGCGAGAGAATTGGCTGGCGTATACCTTGATGAACAAGTTGCTGAGATCAAGAGTTACATTGACTCATTCAAGCAGAAATGGACAAAGTACGGAGTCACACTGATGTGTGATGGATGGTCAGGTACCACAAAATCTAGCCTGATTAACTTCCTTGTTTATTGTGACAGACAGGTATTCTTTCACAAATCAGTGGATGCGTCTGGTCAAATTCACAGTCACCAATATATTTTATCATTGATGGAGCAAGTGGTGACTGAGATTGGGGAGGAGTACATTGTACAAGTGGTGACTGATAATGGGTCGAACTATAAGAAGGCTGGGGAGGAGCTAATGAAGAAAAAACGGCACATTTTCTGGACCCCTTGTGCAGCACATTGTGTAGATCTGATGCTGAAGGAGATTGGGCAGCTTCGTATGGTAAAATCTGTGGTCGAGGTGGCACAAAAAATCACGAAATATATCTACAACCACACACTTGTATTGGCATGGATGAGGGAGCACTGTGGCGGCGAACTGTTGAGGCCTGGCATCACACGATTTGCCACCAACTACATCGCATTGCAGAGCCTATTGAAGCACAAGGATGGATTGAAGCAAATGTTTAGAGGTGAGACCTGGCTGAGTTCCTCTTTTGCTGCTTCACGTGAAGGGGCGGAGGTCGAGGGGATTGTCAACACCTCGAATTTTTGGGATAGAGTGAAGATATTAGTGTCATTGATAGAGCCACTGTATGAGGTTCTACGATGCGTGGATGGGGATAGAGTACCAACCATGGGGTTGGTGTACAGCAAAATAGAAGCAGCCAAGCGGAAGATCCTTACAACGTCCAAAAAATATGGACCCACTATTCTGGAGATTGTGGGGGACAGATGGGACAGACAAATGAGCCGTGATCTTCACATGGCAGGTAAACACTTACATTCTCGTCCAATCAATGAGCTGTGATTTTCAGTTGATACTAATATGTAATTCATTGTCTTACGATTGCAGCGTACTATCTACATCCGGCCTTCCAATATGCTCGGGCCCTTGCTTATGACGATACGTTGATAGAATCGGTCAACATTGTGGTAGACCGATTGTCTTTCACCCCAACAGATGCCGCTGATGCGTTGAATGAGGTATACTTGGATATTTTAACATTGACAATATTAAATGAAATATACACTTCATATTTTTTGATAATGCAGATGAAAATATTTAGAGAGGGAATTGGTTCATTTGCGACACCTAATGCCGTGGCCAGTCGTGATAGACTCGACCCAGGTAATGTGTCTTCACAATGTACCTTCTATATCTCGAGAAAGAATTTTTACATCTAATTATTATATTGTACATGATCTGTCTTAAACACAGCTGAGTGGTGGCTAAATTACGGCACAAGTGCACCCGTATTAAGGAAGATCGCAATGAGAGTTCTATCGCAAACATCCTCGTCGAGTGGGTGTGAGCGGAATTGGTCGACGTTCTCCTTCTTGCATACTAAGCTGAGGAATAGGCTAACACACCGCAGGCTAGACAAAATGGTGTATGTTCATTACAACATGAGGCTAAAGGTCCGGCATGTACAAATGGATACAAGGAGAGGAGAGGGAGATTACGACCCAACGAATGCTGTGTACTTGCGAGACGATGACGACCCTATGGTAGCATGGGTTGCAAGAGCCACAACCGAGCGTGGTGAGGCAGAATTAGACGAGGAGGCTGAAGAACCTGGCGAGACACCACGGCCTAATACTTTTCTCGTATCAGCTGTACAAGAGGCAGCCGGGGAGGGAGATGACACCCATGTGCATTTGGGTGGTGACGACTCTGCAACGGGACGTGATGATGAAATTAATTTAGATGAAGACCTCGTCATTGGGGGTGGAGACACATCGTATGCGTATGATGATACAGCATGGGAGCGATTGATCCAACCCCCATTAATTGAGCGTCAAGAGCCACCTCAGGTGAATTAATACATGAAAATCGAATCGCAAATTTCATTAGATAGCATAGTCATATATTTATGTATGATAGCAATATATTGCAGGTCGGTCCGACAAATGACAACATTGCGGAAGAACAGTGGTCTCGAGTTGCTGTACCGCGGCATTCAATATCTGCGGAACCAAGAAGGTTATCCACTTCAAGAGAGGCTAGGGGGAGTTCCTCATTTAGAGAGGTGAAATTATATTGTCATTTCTACATTTGTTAATATATAATTCATTGGTAATTGAATATATTCTTCTTTCAATTGTGTAGTCTTCGGGAGCATCGAAACAACCATCTCAGTCTGCTGCGCCCCGACGCTCAACATCTAAGACTAAGGCACCCAATCAGTCTTCTCAGGTATACGTACAGACTTACATAATAGAAAGTAAATTGAAAAATTATCTAAACAGGCTTCTGCTTCTCAGGCATCTATAGGGACACAACATGCAGCATGTAAGCCGCCCCCTGCTCCACAGAAGAAAAAATCATCATGGACCACATTATTCACCAGCAAGAAGGACAAGGGACCACCATTAAATCCGATAGATTTTGCAGACATGGAGACATTAGATCCCAATGCAGATGACGACACTACCGAGCCTTCTGTTGAGCCCCGCATTAGTGGGAGTCATGACTCCGATGCTGAGAGTACACCGACAGGGTCTTCATCCCATGGAGGTGGTGGTTCTCAAGGTGACCAACGGAGTCCTCGTGAGAATACGAGTGCTGGTGGCAGAGAGTACAGCAGTGGTCATAGTAGAGGTCGTGGGGGCCGTCAACATGGCGCATGGACAGAGGAGCAGCACTTCACACATGCCACGCAAGATGAGGACCACGGTGTTCCACTGCCAGGGACGAGACGGGCAGCTGATCATTGGGATCCCTACTATGGAAGTTCGGTTGCAGACAGTATCAGCTATCAAGGCATGTTGTCTGATTTTGAGAGGATGAGCACACATGACTCCCAGGGATCTGGAAGCTCGTATGGACGGTCATGGCCGCAGCAGCCGATGTATCATGGCGACTCAGATAACAGTAGTTCATTTTTCCCATCGTATCCATATCCTTATGCCGCAGCTACGTCAGTAGAGGTCGTGTACGCACAAGGTTCGCATGAGTATGAATACTACGTACGCATGTACTGGGAGAACTATTCAGGTTCAATGCGCTATGAAGACTATCTGTCCTATCTGCGGACCACATTTAATGTCAGATTGTTTGGAGATGGGCACTGGCCCAGTTTGGGTCCATAGGCTTTATTAGTATGTATCATTTGGTTACATTTAGAACTAACTAATAATTAATTGTACATTTCTTCATATATAGAGTTTTGTACTTGTCATCGAAATCACTAATGTAAACTTTTACATCATTTGCAGGTCATCATGGACGGACGGCGTCACCCTGCGTGGGAGCATGGATATTCTGTTGAGGGTGATAGACATGTGCACTGTAGATACTGCGAACATCGCGTCACCGGCATACACAGGTTTGCGGAGCACCTTGCGGGAGTGGGACGCGATGTTCGTGCATGCGACCGAGTTCCGGGAGATGTTCGACATTCCTTTCGGACACAGTTACATGATAGATACGGTTCTCGTAGCACACCGAGGACATCTTCTTCTACGTCCCGGGTACCTCCACCACGAGCACATGGCGGAGCAGGATCTTCCTCCACGTCCAGAGTTCGAGCAGCACCAGCACCAGCACCAGTCGCACATGATAGAATTGAAGCTATAGATGTAGTGAGGACTTTTTTTACAGATTTTCATGTACCCTCCACCGCAGCACACGACCCATCATTTGTGCAGATGGTTACATATTTTCAGTCTCACCCATATGTACCTCCACCCACTAGGATAGAGTTAGATTATACGGGTGATCAGTCTCATGTATCTGATGATGAGTTTTGGGATTCGGGCTTCACTGATGATGAGGATTAGTGAGTTTTGGGTTTCGGATTACACACATGAGGAGGATGAGTGAGTTTTGGGATTCGGACTTCACAGATGGACACGGATTAGTGAGTTTTTGTATTTTATACTTCATGAATGAATGTCATTATTATGTCACTGTTTACTTTTACATATTTAGTAATTAAAATAAATTTTTATGTATTATATATAATAGGATGTTTAATTAAGCAGTGTAATATGTAATTTTTATATAATTTAATATGTATAATGTAGTATGGATCTATTATCATAAATAAATTATACATTCTAATATTTTTAAATATATATATACCATTTAATCTTTCAAAATAAATTTCTTAAAAATTTTAAAAAAAATTCCAAAAAAATCGCGTGGAGAGCCAAAGGGCGGACCGGGTCGCTTTGCGACCCGCCCGACCCGACCCGTCCCGCACCGAGACCGGGTCGGCCGGGTCGGGCGGGTCGGCAAACCCTGGTTCCAAGTAGAAAACCAAAAATTGCAATTTTATCCCGGACCTTTGCAAAATTGCATAAGTGCCCAAGAAAATACAAGAAATTTCAGAGAACTCAAAGGGGTTGCACAAGAATGTCCAGGTTGTGCTAAAATTGTGATTTTTATCCTTATGTTAGAGAAAGTTATAAATAAACCCTTATCTAAGGGAAAATTGCAAACAAACCCTCATTTGAGAAAAATTGCAAATACACCCCCACCACAGGGCGTGAAATTTCTTTTCGGATTAAACCCTCAATATCACAATAGATATTGTAAAGGTTGAGAAGATCTTTGACAATTAATCAAAGATTTTCGAACTTGTGCCGATGTAAATTAACACCGACTACGGTCGGTGGGGAAAAGTCCAATACACAAACCTTAAATCGTCTGTTAAATATGAAGTGTGGAAATAATATGCATGCCAATCAATTAGCTAAATACATGCATATTTATCCAATAAATGGATACATCTTTTATATTTAACTTTCCGTGTGTTAAACAATATACAATGTTTTTTCCCACCAATATTGATTTTACAAGGGAATGGTAACAGAGGAAAACTGTTGAAAAATGTTTAGTTGGGATGAACAAGAAAATACAGAAAGAAATTTTTTGTTTTCAGAATCATTTAAATAGAGCAAAAGGGCTAGATTGATATGAATTAAACCATCATTCATACTGTCACCTCTGAAAGGAACAGTATTTACAAACTTGTTCACAACAACTTCAAGCTAGACTCAAAATAATAATTATCCAGGATGACATTTAGAGGCAAATAGCTCATCATTGATTCTAATACAATGTGTACAAAATAACCCAAGCATGCCCACCTATCAACAAGTAAATAATAAATGTTGCTGGCATGAGAATGCAATTAATATCTTATATGCATAGCTAACTTTATCATGAATTAACTTTTTAACTGGTACAAGGATACTCTCTATGCTCTGCTGTGAACTGTTGAGTTTTGAAAGCTTATCAACCAAAATCTGCCCATTAAACATTCCGTTCATTGTTGCCGCAAAACAATTTACCAGACAGATGGAACCAAAAACCTAAGCAAATTAAAAGAAAAAAGTTAAGTCACATCCATTTTCCATTGAAGGAGAGAATACTGAAGCAACCAGTAGGAAATGGCATAACGTTAAGAAATAGACAACACTATAGCATAGTACTCAAAGGTAGTAACAAGCTAGAAGCTGCAATATAGAATCCTAGATATCCTTTTTCTTTAAAAGAATCGTAAGTATTCAGGATACATTACTAGAATTCTTTGTGCTTTCAATAGGGAGCAAATCTAGAGATCTAAATGGATCTCATTAATTTATGTTCCAATAAACCAGTATACAATAAAAAAAGATATCTTTATTTCAGGGTAACAGTTATAAAAAATAGGAATTTTACACTGGGAGATAACAATATCATAGCTATGAAGTAGATGAAGCACCGCTCATAAATTAAATGAGATGTGTGTATCATCAGCCATATAATTACAAGGTGAACAAGAATTCACCTGAGAGGGTTAATGTCACGCAATTCTGATAAAAAGAAGGGCAGAAGAAATAAATATTCATAAAGCATTGAAAATTCATAACACATCATGGAGGCCCAATTTACTAAGACTTGATCTCCATATTGATACTCTATGGTCATTAGAAACCACTTTTTTCCAGGACCAAGGTGGTGAAATGGTAGACAGCTAGAGGAATACTAAGACAAGCTAAGGAAAATTAACCTACATGGAGGAGCGTTAGGAGACAACCAGAGCAATAATTGGGTAAAATCAAACCCTAAATGGCAAAGGCGCTGCAGGAACAATGGAACAAGGTGACATGTGGGATGCGCACATCAAGCATAACTACCTTTTGCCAATAACAACTTCTAGCATATCACTTTGGAAAAGTTTGCCTGTAACCATTCACTGGCAACAGGACAAAACAGTGTCTGTAAGCTTGTGAGGTCCAACATCAAAATGCTTCCACAAGTACAGGCATACATCTGGCCTTACCTGATTACCTGATAAAAAATAGGCATTATGAAGGATAGTTTATTGCTCAAATAGATCTAGAAGCATAATAAAATCACTCTAAAATCTCTCTGCTTTCACCACTTTCTGTCCAGCAAAGTCTTCTTAGTTCTCCCACCATAAGCCTGTTTTTTGAAAGTGCCCACCATAAACCTGTTGATAAGGATCTAAACAACTACTAGATATGATTTGTTTCACTTTGTACTACATTCCACGTGATAGGTTCCTTTCCACACTCCTTTTATCTTTTTTTTCTGGATGAAACAATAGAAACATTCATATATGTTGTTTTTTAATCATTTAAGCCTCCATATGCACCTCTTCAGATTATATATATGTATCCCTCTGCATTGCCAACTTTATCATGCTTTCACCCTAATAGGAATAACCTGCTTTTCTTCAAGCCTCCAAAACATAAAGAAATCCCCACTATACCATTCATGGCATGTTCCTAGTGACATAAGTTCCCTTGTTATGGATCATGTAAAATATATCCCCAAAACATCAATCATTTATACAAACTGAGTTCATATATCACGAGACAAATAAGTAATGTAAGGCAGTTTTGCATGGCAAAGGTTATGTTTGATCCAATGGGGCCTGAAGTTAGGCCATGTAATTGAGGGAAAGGTGCGAAGAGGATGTGAGGAGAACAGAGCAAAGCAAGTAGAAGATGGAGGAAGATGTAATGCGATGAGGAGAAGAGGAATAACTGCCAACCTCAAGTTTCATTTACAGGGGAATATACCTCCTATGGCTTTTGAGACATGTGAACTGATTCCTCAGCTCTAACATTCTTGAATATGAGTGAGGAATAGAACTCCTGAAGCATTATTAAGTTACCTACTACATTTCTTCAACAAATGACTTAGAAATGTCCACAGTTCTTATTATAATGATGAATGAATACCGAAAGCTTATGATGAATTATGTACACTAGTTTAGTAACCAGTATATGCACGTATGCATGTTAACAAAGGATTAAACTCATATCCAGAGAAGTGGAATCTTCATTTTTCTTTATGCTCTACAATTATTGAATTTGAAATTAGTTGATACCAAATAAGATACTAACATGTCAAAATTTGCATTGAATAACCCTGGCCAGTCAAAGACCAAACAACCTTGGATCAGCAATTATCAAATCAGGACAGTTTCTCTTTTCATTGATGAATCACTCAATTTGACTAAATCAGCTGATCCATATCAGATCTACAGATCAACATTGAACCTGACTGCTTCAATAGGCTGATCCTTTCCACTCCCTGACTCAATTCCCTTTGATATAGCCAGACATTGAATTTGTGAAATTTTTTAATATATATGTATATATATAGAAAGAGAAAGAGAGAACTTCCCTGCTCTTATACTCTCAGGTACTTCATCCAAACTGATGTGAACTTAACAAAATTGCATCTTCCAGTTCACAAGTCCATTGGGCTACTGAAGAAAGCACATACACAAATGTATACCCCTTTTTTTGACAAAACATAGCATCTGTATCAAATCTTCACTCTTGCAATTCTTCCAATCTTTCCTGTTTCATACCACCCACTTCTGGAACCAGTAGAGTATCATCATGGCCTAATTAACTGCAAATTCATCCTCAACTAGGGAAGAAAGATAAAGAATCAAACTGGGCGAGAAGGAAGCTTGAGGATGAGCTTAGCATGTAACATTAATAGTCAGTCATGACATTTACCATGTTTATCACAAGCATGATAAAATGAAGCACCATCTAGTTACATGAACAGATCTTATTCCTCAGTTTGACAATTACGGAAAATCGAACACTTATTTTGGAAATCCATATTCTTTTCAAGTTTCAGAAAAGTCATCAGCCCATGCAAAAGACGATCAAACTGCTATGTGTTACACCGCATAGAAACTCATGCTCATCTCCCTTTGGCCTTTTTTTCTCAGCAAAAAATGAAACCTTAACGATGGGGAAACTAAAAGAATTTTCCACGTCCATGTGTAGGCAGCTTTTGGCAACCAAGAGGAAGTCCTGAAACACTTCTCATCTTGAAGGAAGAACTTCCATAAAAAGAGAAAGCATTTGGGAATTGGGATTCTTGCTATTTTTGCTTCTCCTTCCTGTGAAAGGAAAAAGGTGACTCCAAACTGAAGGAGCATTTTCTCCTTCTGGGAGGAGTGGCTTTCTCCTCCACCTAGAAGGAGAAATGACATGAAAAGTGCATGAATATCCTTCCCAAATCTAACATCACCTCTCCTCTACCTTCTCTTCTCCGTGAGAAAAACAGAAACATGTTAGGAATCTTCGCGCCATGTTCTTGCACTTCTGGTGACAAGTGTAAGCCTTCATGTGGAGGCCTCTATTTTTTAATGTTATTACTACTGTATGCTGCTTTATATATTATTATTTATATAAATATACTAATAGATTATGTATTTTTATAATATCTATCTACTTAATTTGATGATTTATTATATGTAAATTTTTATTCTTTGATTAAGGAAGTTTACTCAAATATTCATATATTTCTTTTGAGAAATTCATTTTTTTGAAAGTGGGTGGTACCACTATTGTATTAAACATAAAAAGGGGATGTACACATATAGTCAAGAAGTTCCCAAAAAATCCACATACATCACAAGCCCAGACCAAGCCAGTGTGACCCACACTAACCCCCCAACAAAACAAAAATGGAAGAGTTGTGCGAGTTCACATTACAAAGGAGCTCCGCCCACTCTCTCATTCTGTCACAAAGAAACACAACCAGGCTCTCCACAGCTATAGCTTCCCTTTTGAATAAATCATTTATACATTATATCTCATACCAATATATTCCTATGTGTTAAAAATGAACAATGTATTATCATATTCATTTTTGATAATTTGATTTATTCTATGTTCATTAATATAGAGTAAGGGTGTTCATGTCAAACTTTCTGCGAAGTACTTTTCATTATTGTATCCATTTTGTGGTTCCAAACTTCATCGCTTTTATTTGGTAAGAAGTACTTTTGAGTGAAGACACGTCTATTTGGAGGTACTTCTTTATAAAGTGCTTCACAAAAGTTCCAAAATGCACCTGTAGTAGCCAAGGACCTCGTCACAGTGACCATAGTTGTCAAGGCGGGCGCCTAGGCGCTCTTGAAAGGACAAGGCGTTGCAGCGCCTTATTCACACTGGAAAAGGCGACCTAGGCGGTCGCCTAGGCGGGCTAGGCGCCAAGGCGGGAGCCTAGGCGCCAAGGCGGGCGCCTGGGCGCCAAGGCGGGGCCAACCTTGACCTGTCCGAACCGGATCCGACCTTGTTATGTACATTTAACTCTTTCTTTTTTATAATTTTCTTGATGTTATTATATTCTTTTGTAATTTTTCTAAACTTTTTACATTTACTTTTGAATCTTTTGCATTTACTTCTATAATTTTTTGTAATTTGTTGATACAACTTAGTTTTATATAATTGTCACATAATTTAATTACAATAATTTCTTCATGTAATTTATTTTTTTATATTTTTCACATTTTTTATTCTTGATTTATATATTGGAGGATATATATTTTTGATTTTTTAATTAGTGGCCGAAGTGTCGCCTAGGCGACGCCTAAGCGAACGCCTTGTCGCTTAAGCGCTTAGGGACCCCGTGAACGCCTTGGGTCGCCTTGACAACTATGACAGTGACCAATAAAAAATTGCCTCAAATTAACTGCAGAACATTTGTCAAATAAAATGGGTAATAACTAGAGCAGAATATATGCACATTAGAAAGAACCATACAAGATATGGCAGAGCCTCTGACAATTGCTTCAAGGATAATAAGACTTTTAACAAAAAACAAAGTGATGTCCACTAAAGGAACAAATTAAGCAAATTAGCTTTATCCCACCCACACAGACCAGCTGTGCATTTTTTATTCGCAAGTCATTTCTGAACCCAACACTGTAAGATAGATAATGTTGGGCATAGTATAAGAAACAACAAGCATGCATAATTCATTCTGGTCAAACAAAATTTTATGTTTTAAGGTGGTCAAACAAAAAGTCCTAGTGTTATTTCATGGCACTCTTTACTTAGTCAAAGTTAGTTCTTTGGATACAAAAGATATACTAGATCAAAATATCTGATCTGATATGTGGAACTGGAATCATAGCCACTAGCCAATGTTCGAGGAAAACAGTCAATATAGGCTCTGAGTGCACCTTAGGGTATTGTGTCTAAACCCAAAGTAGAATGAAACTGGACAACGAGGTCATGACCATAAAAATTCTATTCTGTAAGATGTTTCCTGTTTTGAGACCCCTCCCTAGCAACATGTAAATAACCACAAGAGCTCCTTCGCTTTCCTACATACCATATCATACCATAAAATAGCAAGCCTTGCACCACCAAGTTTCCTGGCATGGTTGTCCCTTATTCTTAACGATCCATGATTCCATATGAATATTTTTGTCAAGGGCTGCTCCATTTCTCAGGATGTAATCCGAAAGCAATTAAACATGGGTCCAGGTCGAGGAGACTCCAGAAAGAGGTCATCTCCCAGAGGATTTAAATAACGAAAAGAACAAGAACCAAACAAAAAAGACTCTCCTTTCCTGTAAACCCTCACTTCTTTTGTTTCTTTTTTTTCCTGTCTTCCTGCTGAGCCTCCAATAAAGTCACCGAACCAAAACCCTGCCATTGCACAAGCACGGACAGCCAAGCAGCATGTGCGACCGTCAAATTAAGCCAGTACACACAACAGAGACGAGAAAGCCGGTGGGAACTCACCAGGTTAAACGACAGAAAGATGAACACCAAAGACTCTAACCTTACACAAGGAACTTCAACACCGTAAGGTCCAGCTCCACCACCACTTCACGCTCTCCTTCACAGTAAAAAATCATAAGCTCACGAAGCATTCCTCCCTAAGTGGACTACATTCGCCACCTCCACATATTATCCCAAAGACCCACCTCAAATTTCACTCCAGCTAACGAGATAAGAGCAGGAATCAGCCCAACAACCACCATGAACCGAGTATCCTCAGCACACAGCCAGCTTTCCAAGGAAAAAAAACGGCGAAACCGCAAAACAGTGACCAATAGTTTCACAAGAAGAAGAACATGCTCAAACACCAACCCAGCGAGAAAAACAGGGAGTGGGAGGGTGTGGAAGAGGTGGGGGGAGAAGGAAAAACCAAACTCACGAAGAAAGAAGCATTGGAGGAAGCAGTTCTCCGGAAAAACCCGACCTTTTAGGGAGAATGCCGAGGAGAAAAACGGGAACCCGCGATCAGGGCCGGCAGGCCTTCGTGTCTGCTCATCCTCCAGCGGGGTGCTGTGCTCCTTGCTGCGCCAGGGAAGAGAAGGGAAGCTAGGGTTCTTCTGGGGGTTTCTGTGCTTCTTTTTAATTTTTCCCGAAATTAGGGAACAGGGGAAAGGAGGGCCGAGCGAGAATTCGAGGGAAGAATCGGAGCGCGTGGGCAAAGGGGTTTTTTATTTTTTATTTTTATTTTTATTTTGGTGGTTCGAGCTGAGCACTCGACGGATTGCGGTGTCCGATGTCTGCGCATCGAAGTGGACGAACGGACGCAGCGTCGCCAATGGAAACGCGACCAGACTCCCATTGCGAAGGCGCGCTTGGCGTGCCATTCCCTAGCACGTATCGCCAACTGCATCAGTTCTGTACGCTGTATCATGCAGAGGGTTTGAGCGATGTTGCCATGTTGGTTGGGTTAGTCTGTTTAAACTGGGCTCTGAACCGGGTGGGGAACTCGCGTGTTCACTAAGCCAGCTTGAGATGACGCTAGTAAAGTCGAAAGAAGGGCGATTTGCATTTTTCATTTTTTTAAAATAGACATATATGGAATTTTTCTAAATCAAATAGAAACTATAAAAAATAATTTATTCCAGGAGAAGACGATTCCTAGAGGCCATGTTTATTTATGAAATAGGTTAAGGGAGATATCATAACCGGGGTTAAAGTCGGTCAAAAAATAAATAATATTATTTTGATTGTATCCGAGTTAACTTATTCCACCTTTTCGTTAGAATACGTTTAACCCATATATTGACCCTTAACCCAGTTATAAGTTGGAATACGAGATCTACGCAAACAAACAGAATAGGAGGAATAAGGCACTGGTATCTGAGTTACGAGCACCTTATTCTGCAAACAAACAGCCTGAAGTTCACCCTAAAATTGGATTGAACAGCGGAAAATATTTCTATATCAGGGAACGGTGAGAGAGAGAGGAGATGAAGAAGAGTAGAAAGTAGGACGTCAGAGATAGTGGGTTAGTAGTGGGGGAATTGGTGGAATGTTTTGAGAATTTCAAAATATTTTCTTATATGTTATTTTTAGGTGTTACAAAATATGAAAAAAAATCACTATAAAAAAGAAACATTTTAAGAATTACAAAACACACCCTAAATTTGAACAAAGTTTTGTGTTGCCATTCATTTCATATCACGAATAAATTCAATTAGGGCTTCGTTATACTTATTTACTATTTATTTATGCTTCTTGAAACACTTAAAAGTTTAATTATCTATGTGTCACTTTATGATTAAAACGATAAGCAAAAGATAATGGACAAATGTATCTCGACTCATTTGATAAATTAGAAATGACTTGTAAATGTCAAATGAATCAGTCTATTTAGTATTTGAAAAACTAAAAATGGGTTTAAATTTATTTAAATACCAAATGAACTAAACTCCAAAGGCAAAAGTTTAGCTCATTTTATATTTAGATGTCCTAAGTTCAGTAAAGACATGGTTCAATTAAAAAGTAAATCAAAATCAAACAATGTAAGGATTCACAAGAAACAAGTTAGCTAAAATCTATTTCCTTGCTCTCGCGTTGCTATGCTAGGGTTTCCCAACGATTGGATAGTCACGGAGCATGGTGGGGGGGGGGGGGGGAGTGCCTAATGCCTCCCCTCCTCCCTTTGACTACCCTTTTAGATGTGCCCCCTGCTTCCTCCATCCCCCAACAGCTCTCTAAGAGCCTTGCTATTGAACCCTCAAAGAGCGTGGACGGAGGCTCCACATTCCTTCACTGAGGTCTTACTCTCTTCCTTGACACCCCCTCCTTTGAATCTTGATATTCATCTTCCAACTTTTACAGATGGTGGCAAGTCCACTATTTTTTTCTGCCCCGAGGAGATCAAGTTATATTTAGCACATTTTTAGTTCACGAATGTGGATTGCACCCCACATAATAGGCCGCCCTTCCAAAAGATAATGGCCCATAGCTCCAACATGTGCAACTTCAAGAAGGAATTCATCCTAAGTGCCTTTGATTACAAACATCTGCTCTTTCGTTTCGAGACATATGATGATTACCTTCAACTTCTCTTTCGAGATAGTCTCTATGTTTAGGGTCGTCTCTTTAGGTTCTTCAAGTGATCTATGGAGTTTTCTCTCTCTATTGATTCTCTTGTACTTCTAGTGTGGGTGGAGTACACAGCCCTTCATGTAAATCTCCACCAGGAATCACTCATCTGGTTGAGTATTGGGAATATTGAACTAGTCTGTAAGATCGATTCTAAATCATCCATCTAATACGACAACGGTCAGGGTTTGTGTAGAACCGGATGTCTCTAAGAGTCGTCCAAATTGTGTTTAGATCAGGATCCCTAGGGGTGGCGGTTGGCAGCAGGTCGTCTACCCTGACTTGCCCACCTTTTGATCCTCTTGTAATCACCTAGGGCACGATGCATCTGTCTGCAAGAAAACGTTGCACCGCCAGGGTGCTCCTACTCCAACCGCTATAGAAGAGATTCATGAGACGGATGCACCCCTCCATTATGAAAACCAACCGGTTGCCCGCCAACGGCCTCCTACCCTAGTGCACTTGCGCTAGGTCATCCAAGCTCTGCCTATGATCAAGAATGTTGGAGTCCTGGTTGTTTGAGAGGAGGTTACCCCACAGGTCTCCCCACGAGTTTCACAACGTGATGGTGGTGACGAGGATGTTATCCCCTCCTCTTCCAAGGTGTTGTTGGCCCTTCTGCATGCTAAAAATTCCTTCAAAGCCTTGCTCGGCATCTTTGGTGAAGATGTTAGCAAAGTCACAAGTGAGGACGCTCCTTGTGGGAAGGACTCTACGTCCGCCCCATCGGATGTGCTTCCAATTTCTCCTAAGCCAGTCAATCCATTGTCTTTCAGAATGACTTTAGAAGATGTAGAGGCTCTATTGCCCTCCCTAGTTTGGACAGACGTAGTTGATGTTGCTTCCCTACCTGCTGAGCCAGTTCACAATATTCTTGATGCTCCCACCATCCAGGTATCAGCGTGCAACAAATCATCAAAATTTTCTAATATTAGTGACCTCTCTGATCAGGAAGTCTTAGTGCGGACATTGCCCTCATCTTGAAACGAATCTTCTTTGGTTGATATCATTGTTGGTGCAGACGTGCATGGTACTGTTCCCATGCCAATGCTCCTTCAGTGGTCTTCTACCGACACTACTCTCTTATGTTAAGTGGGAAGTGGTCCTACTATTCCTTCCAAGACTCCATTATCACCTGCTGATTATAACTTAATGCATATTAGCCTGAACCTGTCAAACGGTACTGAAATCCCATTAGAGAGTTTGTCGTCTCCGGTGGATAATTCTCTAACGACATCTTTGGCTCATCAAAAATATATTTCTCGCCCCAGTCACATAAAGTTTGTTTGGGTGTCTTTGGGGTTCGATCTCAAGAGTCCACAAGTTCTTTTGGAGCTGCTATTACTGCTAGTCTAAGAGTGGATTCAGCTTCTTTTAATTTCCTAAGAAGTTCTTGGGATCAAATGTTGAAGGGTTCAGTTCATACACAATCCCCCATTGGTGCTCCTAACGTGGTTGTTACTCCATTTATTCCTCAGTCCTCGGATTGTCCAGAACCAAGCAACTCTAGAGTCTTTCATACATCAATGTCGTCTATTATTGTAGCACATAAGTCTTGGGTCATTGACTATCTAGATCATGAGTATGGTCAGGAGGATGGTTAAGAACATTAGTCACAATGTTCAAATCTTCAATCTTGATCACTGCTTCACCGTTGTACGTCGTGAGAAGATCTCTCCCTATAAATATCAAAGATGATCCTCCTGGGTTTATGCTCCTTTGTAATTGCCGCATATTGTTATAACTTAGATTTTTTTTTTTTTTAGAGTTGGCCTTTGTATAGTAAGGAACCATTCAATTGAGTTATGCCTCTATGATGTCTTTTTGTGATTCTTTGCCCCTCGTTTGGCCTCGATTTTTTACAAAATAAGCATTGTGTGCTATTTGTTGGGAGGGAAAAAGCTTGGCTCCTTTTAAACCGCTGACTTGTCCCAAAGAGAAAAGCACCAGAGCAATATTTAGTCACTTTAGTTGCCTTCAATAAATTCTCCCTCATGTCCCCGAAGTTAACCTAAAGTTAGGGCAACCTTGGACTACATTAACTTTAATCTCCCACATGGGGAATCAATTATGTGTTAATACAAAGACGAACATACATGAAAATCACCATCACAATATCAAGTATAAATATGGCCAACAGTGGCCCTGACCCGTAATCCACATAGATGAATATTAAGAAACTAGAGTAAAGGATAAACACTTCCCGTGTAAAGAAACTATGGTTCCAAATTATCTTGTGTATAAAACGTAGAAAAGCAATAGTTTAAGAGAATGGCTTGAAGCAAACTTGCAAACCTATTTTTACTTGGCCTATGTCGTTGGAAGTACGCTGCACATCTTTAATACGATGATCGCATGCAATCTAATGCATGTCACACATAAATCCATATCTTTCTGCAAAACTCAGATGAAGTGAAAAATAATGTATTAGTGACAAATAATCGGTAAGAGTGAAAAAGTAATTTATAAGAGTGAAAAATAATCCATAAAAGTGAAAATAGAAATTTTTTTTCACTCTTATGGTCTATTTTCACTCCTATAAATCATTTTTTTACCGATCAATAGTATTTTGTATCCCTACAAATCTACGTGAAGAGTGTACTTGACTATACAACTAGTAAAGACCATGTCTCGTTATAGGACCGGAGGTCCCAGGTTCGACTCCCAAGAGTTACCTACTCACATTTATGTTGGAACAAAATTGTCAAAACATGTAATTTCTAAGCACATTAAAAGGATACGATTTAAAAGATTAATAATAAATTAAAATTAATTTTATAAATATATATTGCTCGAAAGATTCTCATCAGAATCGTAAATGAATAAATGTAAATCGATCCACGAGGCCCACTCCACGCTCACGAAGAAAATGAAAGAAGAAACATAGTGACCAGAGGCGTGCAGAGCACTGTCCTAAGACGATTTCTTGTCCCGTGTGAGGGAATGCTCGTGAAATTCACCCCAAGATATAACCAGATCCTCATTTGTGGGACACGTCTGTGAGGCAGAGTGACGAGATTTCATAATCCCATCATAAAATCACAAGAATGCTTGAAAGAGAGAGAGAAAAAGGGAGAACGTGTAAACTCATATACAACAAAAAAATGTCTCCATTATTCCTCGCACACCCGTATTTAAAGCCACGATAACTAAATAAGTAAAAGTCAAAAGGTGTAACCGTAAGTGCGTGAAACAATCCTTAATGGTAAAGATAAAAAAAATCAGAAGCGATTGTTCATGAAACGACAACTTGAGTTTTTTTCTCCAACATTCCCCCTCGGAAAACTCAAAACCTTTTGAAACGTTTAAATCCAATAATTGTATGCAAGATACGTATTTTGCTGGGATGAACATATATTGTGCCTTAATAAAGAGTCCTTAACACATAACTTCACTTAGTGTTGATCGCATTGGTTTGAAGGAATCGGAGTGAATCAGGTCTTGAACAACATTCCTTTGACCCATACTTCTATCATCACACAGCACAATACATAAGCACTTATCGCGGGGTTGCACATTAATGGCCATGCACTAGCATCTTGATTTTTCACGAGAGCTTCTAGGAATTGCCAAATTCCCTAACTGTGGTCATGTACAGATACTCTCACATAGGTGATCCCCTCCACGTACAGATGTGTGTAGAGTCATATCTCGAGGAATTCCTCTCGAGTCTCATTTAGAGCTATGCTCTTCCTCGCCACTGCACATGAGCACTAGTCATCATAGGGATGAGATGTAGTACGAGATTCCTATATCAAAATATTCTCAATGTGCTCCCAGAGCCACTAATGAACTTGTTATTACTACATTGAACCTCCTTCAAGGGGTCTCTTATCATAGAGGTTGAGATTCCACTACTGGAAGGTCCTTTATAAGCTAAACTCCATCCCTCTCGATGACTCAAGGACGTTTGTCCTATTCAAGCCCTTGGTAAGGCAGTCTACAAGGTTATCGTTAGTAGCAACATGTTGCAAAGAAATAACACATTGTTTTTCAAATCTCTTAACAGGTTTTTGTCTTATTTTGATATGTATGTTCATTTTAGTGTTCATTAATTTCTTTTTTCAAAAATCTATTACAACTTTGGAATCACAATGAATCAAGATTGGAGGTATACGGGAGGGTACCAAAGGTATCTCAGTTAGAAGTTCTTCTAGCCATTCGATTTCATAACAAGCATAATCAAGAGTTACAAGCGCAGTCTCTATAGTACTCCTGGCAAGAATAATTTGTTTGGTTGATTGATAGGATACAACACTACCCCACAGAAGTAAAATATAATCAGAAGTGGATTTAACATCTAAAGAATCAGAGATCCAGCTAGCATCGCTATACCTTCTAGTACAACTGGATAGCCAAAAAATCGGAGACAATAATCAGTCGTGTCGATGATGTACCGAAAGACTCTTTCTAACGCAATCCAATAGATTTGACTCGGGTTGACAATATATCTACTGAGTCGAGATATAGCATGAGCAATACCGGGTTGAGTCTGATTTGTGAGATACATCAAAGATCCAATAACCTGATAGTATTTCTCTTGATTTATTGGATTTTTAGTGTTCTTTACGAGACAAATTGACTGATGAAATGGAGAAATTACAGAGGATAATTTGGAATATCCGAATTTGTCGATGAAAGCTTGAGTGTCTCTGAATTTAATCAATGACTACTCATAAACATGAGAATAAGATGTTGAAGGAATATGTGATGAAAGAAGAGATTATAGAATAGTGCTTAATCTTAGAATCCTTGATTTGAAAGGAATGATATTTTCAAATAATGTAGCATTAGTAGATTCAATCATGGTGTCATTTGCAATCTAAGAGATTTCAGAGTTGATTACTAGGAATCTATAGGTATTGCAATCTAAGGAATATCTTACAAAGACTGCATCTATAGTTTTAGGTCTAATCTTCCTTCTCTTGGGTTCAGAGATACCTATTTTTACTAGACAATCCCAGACAAGGAAGTAACTAAGTTTTGGAGAATGTCATTTTCACAATTCATAAGGAGTCTTCTCTTTATTCTTTACTGGGATCTTGTTAAGGATGAAACAAAAGGATAGTAGAGCTTCACCCCATAAATTTTCTAAAACTCTTTAACTAATGATCATAACATTAACCATATCAAGCATGGTATGATTCTTTCGTTCAGTCACACCATTAGATTATGGTGAGTATAGAGCAGTGACTTCATGAATTATTCCATGTTCTTCACAGAATGTAGTTAACTCATTTGAAGTATACTTACCTTCTCGATCAGATCTTAGGATTTTAATCTTCTTCTCAAGTTAGTTTTCAGCCTCAACTTTATAAACTTTAAACTTCTTGAAGACTTCATTCTTAGTCTTAAGGAGATAGGTGTAGCAGTACTTGGAGAAATCATTGATGAAGGCTACAAAATATCAGCTTCCACCACGCGTTGGGATTCTATTTGAATCACACACATCACCGTGGATGAATTCAAGGATTAATGTAGTTTCAATAGATTTGAAAGATTTTTAGGGTTGTTTTACTTGAGTACAAATTTCACACTTGGAGTTTGGATTAGTTTTAAATTTCAGAATCAAATTGAGATTAAACATTTTTCCGATTGATTTGAGATTGACATGACCCAATCTGCCATGTCACACATCACAAGATTCTACATTAAAGCCAAGAGACGAAGATGACGAATAGGGGTGCTTTCATTAATTGTAGACACAAGTACATTGAGTTTGAAAAGGCCTTCAGTCACGAAGTCTTTTCAGATAAATATATTTCTCTTAGAAAGCACAACTTTATTAGATTCACTGGAACATGCTGCACGTCTTGGGGAGTCAACGTCTTTCCTGAGATGAACTTCAGGACGACAGTTGCTTATCCGAGTATATTAGTAGGCACTCCATTCCCATGGTTACACTTCCTTCACATGATTCCTAATGAGATGTAAACCATGATTGATCAACACAAATATGTATATTAGCTCTAAAGTCTAACCACCAATTAGAACTGTGGCAGACAAGATTGGCAGATGGAGTAAAAGGTATTGACCTAAAGATGGTAGTCTCTTCAATCATGTTGATTTTAGATTTTGATTGTTGTTAGCTCTTCTTTTCATGAGTGACAACCTTTTTCTTATTTTGAAAGTAGCATTTAATCGCAAGATGATTGTCTCGACCACATACATAACAATACCGATCATCTTCTTGGCCTTTGGATTTGTACTTGATGACTGCAATTTTTTTCCTTTCCTTTTAACTTTAAACCATTTGATTTAAAGTTTGAGTTAAGGTTCCGACTTTGGGATTGACTCTGAGACTTATTTTGGTTGGAATTTTGGGACTCAGCTAGGTTAATCTTAATCTTGAATTGATTATCCTTAACTTCCATAAGATGAAATTGTTCTTCGATTTTGATGGATTAGAAGACTTGGTTAAGAGAGAAAACAGGATAAGAACTATTAAGTGCATGAGCACAAGATGACCATGTCGGAGGAAGTTTGTCAATGAGACAAAGACTTGATAATTTTCATCAAGTTTGGACCCTCCAGAGTGGATCTCTTGGACAATATTTTGAAAGGTATGGATTTGGTCAATGATAAGAATGTTGTCCATCATTTTGAAATTGTTGAAATCAAAAATAGTGAATCTCTTAGGCCCCTTCATTATCTTTGGTATAGGTATTTTTAAAAAATTGTCAAAGTTGTTTGAAGGTTGTATACTTCCTACAAATTTCATAAAGTTCATCAGAGATAACTAATGCAGAATCGACAGTGGTAATCAATTTCCTTAGGTGATTTAGAAGTAGAACACTCGTCTAAATGATTGTCAGTTGATGTGAAGGTTGAAGTTTCTGATGTAGATTTTGTTATAGAAAAAGGAAGGACTTTTCTAATTACGAAAATCAGTCCTAATGTGACTAGTCAAGCTTCAATTGTTGTTACCAACGTTGGAAAGTCTTGCCATTGAATCTCTCAAGTTTTAGACTAATCAAATCCATGAGAAAAATTTCAGGAAATAATCTAAGGAGTGAGATTGTGATTATGAGTTATAAAGATAACCAAAGCATTATTTTTAGAATTTTCATATATTTCTTCATAGATTTTTTCGTAAGAACACTAATCAAGTTTTATTCAACAGTCACTCAGAGTTAAGAATTCGGAAGAACAGAGATTTTGAGTTCTAATATTTTATAAGTATTTTCAAAAAAATATCAGTAAACTCAATTCAAAATTAATTGATCAAACTTGATTTTAATTTTGAAATCAAGATATAGTAACCATAATGCTTCTGAAATTTATCAAAATACTAAATTATCTAAGACATGCTTTGTAAAATTTTCAGAATTTATTTCAACAAGATGGAATTTCTGTAATTTATTTATTATTTTACAAAAATTATATGACAAGAATAAAATATTTTTTAAATTCATAAATATGTAAAAAATTCATGAAAAAATATTATTGTTGTCCGGTATTAGTAGAAAAATATTTCACCTTTTATCAATTAATATGCTTTTATTAATTTTTGTAATCTATGTTATCAATTTTACAGATAATTGAAGCATAGAAAACAACGTGTTGCAATTATAAATATTTATCAACAAATGTAAATGCATTTTTTGGTCACATGTTTTCAGCCGAATAGGGTTAATAGAAGTTTTCAAATGAAATTATGTGTTGTAATAGTTTTTAAAGTTTTATTTCTCTTTTCTTAAAAAATATAAAAAATTAATTATTAATTATTAAAAATATTTACATTTTAAAAATTATTAGAAAAGTTACAAAACATGTATTATGTGTGAGTAATGCTCCAGAAACTTTTAATATGAGGTTTCTAGGTTTCAAAATTCAGTTATTTAACATGTGAAATAATTTAATTCTAAAAGTACTGATAATTCATAAAATTAAAGTAAATAGTGTGATACATTTGTAGTCTTCAATTATAGAGATATTTGAACTAATATGTATGTTAATCTATTTCAATCATAAATCGATAAATAATCATCTTTGTTTGCTAGAATAAAATTATCAAAACATGTAATTTTCACTCACATTAACTGGATATGATTTATGATATTAATAATAAATTAAAATTAAATTATCTCTTGCTCCAATGATTCTCATTGAAATCGTAAATGAATGGATGGAGATCGATCCATGAGAGCCACTCCATGTACGCTCCTGCAAAAAATGGAGGAAGAAACACGGTGACTGGAGACGTGCAAAATATTGCCGTAAGGTGATTTCCCGTGTCACATGTATAAATGCTCGGAAAATTCATCATACAACCAGATCCTCCTCTAGGGGGACGTCCATGAGGCAGAGTAATAAGACTTCACAATCCTAACACAAAATCACAAGAATACTTGAAAGAGAGAAAAAAAAAGAGAAAGTGTAATTAAAATATCTCAATTATTCCGAGTCATGAAATCAAATATACGTAAAAGTCTAAAGATGTAACCGTACTTAAATGAAACGATGCTCAATGGTAAAGGTAAAATAAAAAAAATAAAATCGATGACAATTTGCGGTGAGTTGATGGGTTTGAAGTTTTTTTCTCTGATAATTAAATTCTTAAGAGATGTAAGCTCGGGGTTTGTAAACTTTAGAAAAAAAAGATGCACGTGAGTTGGATACGTTAGATTTGAATCTAGATCTCTCATACTCAATGTAAACTTAAGTGTCACTATGCTAAGTTCTCTGTCGTCAAAAAAAAATTTGCATATGCAATGACTCTAATTGTGTGCGATCAACACATTGAAACATGTGAACCAATAAAAATATGATTTATAATATTTAATACACACTGAAGAGGTGAAATCTCGCGCTGTTCCTGAGCGGACTGATAATCACCAGATTGTGATCTGCAAGATAGGAAAACGGATCAGAGGGCCCAGGGGTAGTCCCTGGGGCAAACCCTCCGATACTTAAGTCAGTAGAACTATGGCGGGAGCAGTAATGGGGAGGGGCTAGTTTATGCGCGAGATCCCTCTCCACCGAAGGGGTGAAGCGGTTCGTGCTCAGGAGTTTAGGGTGTATGATGGCCTTTTTGGCTTACCTTTCACCGGAGGGTGTCCATGGTTTAAATAGTGCGCCGTCCCCAGGAGTCCTGCAAGCCGAGGGGTTTCAGGTAGAGGTTACGTCCTCATCGTGGGCTTTTATTGCCTTATCGTGGGAGCGTTATCCTCGCGGGGAAGAAGAAGTCCCCTGTCTTCCCGGATTCTTGCCTGTTGCGGACTCTTAACGGCTGCAAAGATAAGTATTCGTCGGTCGTTCCGAGCTTTGGAGAGGCCGGCCCTATCCGGGCGGTAGGCTTAGCTCGGTAAAAGATGGGTCGGATAGGCCGGCTTATGCCTTCTTCTCCCAGGCGGAGGAATGGCTCGGGCGCGGACCTTCCAGTGACCTGACCGATGCTCGGGCCCTCCGAGCCTTGAGGCCGCCTAGGATGGTTGTTTCCTCAAGCGCTGTAAATTTGGCTTTCTCCCCTAAGTGGGCCTTGTGGGCTGTCACTTGGGTGAGCTTGGCCTCATTGGGCCCTGCCGGGCCTAGTTGGGCTGCTCCATTGGGCTTGCAGAAATCCCCCTCTCCACTTGTCCCCCTCCTACTCCCGAGCCAAATGAGGCTCGGTTGAGTAGTGTTCGAGGGCGTTGGACCGGCGTGGCTCAGGTGGGTGGAGATCTGACGGTGTTAAGTAGCCACGTGCCGTGGTCACCTCGGCTCGTAGTAATAATGATCCTGACGGATTTGAAATGAAGGGGCCCCCTTTTTCTCGGAGGTCGGAACGGCGCGCCGCCTTCTGCGAGGGTTTATAGGCGTTGGGCGCTGTTTGTCATTCCAGACTCTCTAGGGTTTTGGCCTTCCTTCGCTTCTTTTCTTTTTGGGGCTCCTTGATGCGCCGTGAGATCACAACGGAGGAGCGAAGCCTTGCGGCGGCGTTCGAGGAGTTGGAGAGGATAACCGCGGAGGCGGTCCGGCAGCTGCCTTCTCCCCCGGAGTCTTCGAGGTCTTGTGAGGGCTCTTCTTCCGGTTCCTCATCGAAACTCATGGCGGACCAGCGCTCAGGAGATGAGTTGGAGGTGAGGGCGCCAGTCCCTAACTGCAGCGAGCTGGGGGAAGCCGAGGTGAAGAAGCTGGAGCACCGATTTCGGTTGCCTTATAAGTACAGTTTCGTCGCTGCTGCTCCATACGAGACGAGTCTGGATGACCGCACGGGCCATATCTGCTCCTTTCTTCTAGCTTGGAAGAGCGGGTTTCGCCTCCCTTTCGAGCCTTTCGTCCTTAAGCTCCTTAATTTTTTCAAGTTGGCGCCTATTCAGTTGGTGGCCAACTCGTATCTCCTTCTTTCTACTTTTCGAATTCTCTGCCGTCAGTGCGGGGTTCACCATTCCTTGGATCTTTTTCATTATTTTTTTGAGTTGAAGGCGCACCCGTCGGCGGGAAAAGGCTTCTATTACATCCAGGCGAGGAGGAACAGGAGCTGCATTTCGCTAGCGGCGAAGGATTCCTCGCATAAAGGGTGGAAGACCCAATTTTTCTGGGTGAAGATGGAATCGGTGGAGGACACCTGGAGGTGTGAGATGATGCCCAACTTCCACCCGAACATCCCTCCCCGCCAGGAGGAGTTTCCTTCATATGTGGAGGAGCACGCCGCTCGCCTGCTGAAGAATCGCCGGTCCACCGAGGAGCTGGTGACGCCGGAGAATGTCGAGCGATGTCTTCTTACGCGGCTGAAGCCGTCAGGTATCACCACTCGAATTTCTCTCCGGGGGTGAGGGTCATCTTTCTTTTTCCTGACCATGCCTTCTTCTCTACCGTAGACACTAGGCGGGAGCCTCTGGAGGAGGCTGTTGAGGTCATCGATCTCGGAGATGACTCGGCGGCTGATGAGCCTGACGCTCCTGTGGGTCGCTCCCAAGCCGAGACAAGGGCAAGGGGGCGGCTTCCGAGGGAACTTCCCGACCGGGCGGTGCAAAGCGCAACGATCCCCTGGAGGGAAGGTTGCGGGAAGCCGTGAAGGCCAAGAAGCGGGCCAAGAAGGCCGGTCTTCTCACCACTGCCGGAGGCGACTCTAGCTCGGCGGCGCTCCCCTCTCAGGGGCAAGATGGGGCCGACCCTGCCGGGCCGGCTCCCCCATCCACCGGGCGAGAGGGGGCCGAGGAGACCAGGGGCCCCTCAGAGGGTGGTGATGGCGGGTCGGCTCTCCCCTCGGTGGGGACAGAGGAGGCCGGAGTCGAAGCAGCCGATGCCGAGGCCGGGGGACCGGTCGAGGTCGGTGATATCTCGGGCGGCGAAGCGCGGGCCGAGACAGTTGAGGTTGGGGGTTCGCCTGTGAGGGCGTCGCAACCCCAAGCGCCGGTGGTGTCCGGAGCGACCGGGTTGGCTGCGCCGGTCGAGGTTGGGGGTTCGCCTACGGAGGCGTCGCAACCCCAACCGACCGTGGTGCGCGGGGCGGTGGACCCCGCAACCCGAGCTGAGTCTTCCGACGCGGCGCTCGGCGCAGAGCTGATTCCTATGTCGGATGCCTTGGAGAGGCTCGGAATCTCGAGCAATCTGTATCGGCTCTGCTGTGAGGTGTCCGCGAGGATGAAAAGGGGAGATAGGCGCCATTCTCCTTCTGGGGTCCTCGACGTCATCATGGAGGGCGGCTTGATCATGGCCCAGACGGGGGCCACCATGGCGGAGACCTACGCCCGGACGGAGTCAGAGCGGTCAAATCTCGCCTGGACTCTCGGAGGGTGCGAGAGGAAGCTAGCCCGACTCACTGAGGCGCACGAGGGGCTTCAACGGGAGTTCTCCGCGATCAGGGACTTGGCGCGGTCGAGCCGGCTGGAAGCTGGAGCGCTGACCGAGCAGCTGGCCAAGGCTCGGGAGTCGCTTGAGAGAAAGGACAAACTCCTTGAGGAGGAGCGCCTTTACCATCTCGAGTTGGATGGCCATTGGGAGGCGGAGCGTGCCGAGCTCCTGGATCAGGCGGAAGCAGTCGAGCGCCTCCGTTCGGAGGCCCAAGCGGAACCGAGCTGAGGCGGAGAAGCGATCGGTCGGGGCCGAGGAGCGGGCGGCCGAGGCCTAACGGAAGTCGATCGAGCTCGAGGAGCGGGCGACCGAGGCGGAGCGGAAGTCGGCCGAACTTGCTGAAAGGATGGGGCAGGTCGGGGCGGAGGAGATCGAGCAGTACAGGGGCTCAGAGGCCTATCGAGCCGACCTTCAGGAAGCCGCCCTTCCCTACTATGAGATAGCACTTCGCCGAGGCGCCCGCAAGGGGTTCAAGCAGGGTTTTTGTCGGGCAGTGGACTACGCCGACGAGTAAGACTCTGGGGTTCATTTCCCCTCGGGCCAGCAATATGACTAGGATGAGTCGGCTTCTAGCTCCTCTGCGTCGGGCGGGGAAGATCCAGAGGGTTCTCCTCCGGTGGGGTCACCAACTCCGGATGTCTCGGGAGGGCTCGCGACCGGGGTAGTTCTCGCACAGGCAAGGTCAGTGCCTGGGTCGGCCGTCACCGAGGGTGCCGGGGGCGACTCACTCACTCTCGCCGTTCCCGAGCTTCAAAGTGGGCCCGAGGTCTGATGTATTTTACCTTGTTTTACTTTTTTCTCTGTTTGTCTCTTGTCCTTTTCTGAAAAAAAGGAAAGATTTTCTTTTTATAAGGCAATAAATGACTTACTTGCCTTTTGCGTTCCTTGCCGTGATTTGGTTAGCGTATCTGAAGTAGTTGGAAAGTGCCGATACGTCCTGCGTGATTTTCGCATGCTGATTGGGCAGGCTCTTGACGGGGCGTCTTTCCGTTTTCTGATGCTTTGAATGGCAGGCTGCTTCGTGTATCCCGCCAAGGCGAAAAACGGGGAGTCGGAGGTGACCGTTCGGGGGAGAATTCTTTTGACGTGTTTTCGAGGGGGGAGTCATTTAAGGCAAGTAGCCTCCTTTGGCCTATAAGAAGGACCGAAGGGCGCCCCTTCCTCTTCACCGCTTGGGACTTTCTCTAACAGTCTTTCCTCATCCCTTCCTCGCGTTGCGCGGTGCCATTGCATTCGGGGCATGGAGGATCCTTCGGAAGATGATGCTACCGATGATGGGGAGCGGGGAGTTCTTGCTGCTACGGACGGTCGAGCAGGTCCGACGGTCGCCGCGCGGGTTCGAGACGGGTCCGACGGTCGCCGCGCGGATCTGGGGAGGACTTCGACGTGCGGGGGCACGCCGTTCCTCCTCCATCAGTTCCGGCAAGGTTATCGGGTGGGCGCCGGGATGGAGGACGGATGGGGGCATCCGTGATGCCTTCCCCTGCCTCCCCATCCAGCTCTGCTGGATTTCTTTGCAGCCTCTTTTTCCCTCTTCTGCTCTTCATTTCTTTCACTCTTCGGAGGCTGCTTGCTCTCTGTTCCATTCCAAGGGGTTGGTAGGTTGGAAGAGAGGAGGCCTTCACAGGCGTTCTTTCTCCCTGGCTTCTACCAACTTGGAAGGTAGCCTTCCTCAACGTGAAAGGTAGTCTTCATCGACGCAATCCCTCTGTCACCTTTGTCATGGGCCACCCGAGCTAACTGGATCGACCTCCTTTTATCCGAGCCAGTTTCTACGCGAGGCAGAGTCAGTGGCTGGACGCGAGGGGATCAAGACCGAGTCGGCCGAGTGATGGCCTCTTGCAGTGGTGTTAGACGGTTTTTTTGCTTTTTGTCGTGCAGTGTAATGGCTTTTGCCTATCTGATGTACCAACAATTATTTGAATGAATAGAAGAGAATTTTATTTCATCCAACTTGTTTGCACAATTTCAAAAGTAGAATCTGCGTAATGTGGCTGTGTTCCATGTCCGAGGGATAGGTTCCCCTTCCATTGTAGCTAGCCTGTACGCACCTTTCCCGAGCGTCTCGACCACTCGGTAGGGGCCTTCCCAGTTAGGGGATAGCTTGCCCACCGCCTCTAATGGTCGAGAGGCTTCGGATTTTCTGAGGACGAAGTCTCCCGGTTGGAAGTGCCTATTTCGGACTTTGGCGTTGTAGTATCGAGTGAGGCGGCGCTGGTACTCCGTGGCTCGGATGCTGGCGATCTCTCGGAGTTCATCTACTAAGTCGAGGTTCTCGAGTAGCTTTTGCTCGTTTGCCTCGGGCGAGTAGCGGATGACTCGGAGAGACGGGTTGGCAACCTCTAATGGAATGACGGCCTCAGTGCCATACACCAGTTGGAAAGGACTTTCACCGGTTGCCGTTCTGGGAGTCGTTCGGTGTGACCAAAGTACGCTGGACAGTTCCTCGAGCCAGCTACCCTTGGCCTTGCTGAGTCTGGTCTTTATGCCTTTTAAGATAGTCTTATTGGCATTTTCGACCAGCCCATTGGCCTGAGGGTGGGCGACCGAAGTGAAGTGGTTGCGAATGTTTAGGTCGGCGCATCTGTCTCGGAAATAGCGAGAATCGAATTGCCGACCGTTGTCGCTCACTATCACCCGGGGGATGCCGGAGCGACAAATGATCGACTTCCATACGAAACTCCAGACGACTGTCTCGGTGATCCTCGCCGTGGCTTCGGCCTCGATCCATTTGGTGAAGTAGTCGATGACGACGATGATGAACTTCTTCTGAGACTGAGCCGTAGGGAACGGCCCGAGAATGTCGATCCCCCACCGAGCGAAGGGGTAGGGCTCGATAAGGGTGATGAGCTCCGTAGCCGGCTGATGGACCAAGTGGTCGAATCGCTGGCATCGGTCGCACTGCTGTACGTGAGCCGTGCAGTCACGCTGCAAGGTTGGCCACCAGTACCCTTGCCGTAGTAGGATCCTGGCTAGAGACCTTCCTCCTGAATGCGCTCCGCACAGGCCTTCATGAATCTCTCGGATGGCTCGGTCAGCCTCGTCGGGGCCGAGACACTTCAGGAGGGGACCAGAGAAGGACCTCCGGTAAAGAGTTTCGTCGAGGATGACGAAGCGCCGGGCTTGGTACTTCATTCGGCGTGCCTCCCGAGGGTCGGAGGGCTCTCGGGAGTCCTGGAGCCAGGATAGGTAGGGGGAGCGCCAGTCGCTTGGAAGGGCCGAGTCAACGGCCAGGAGCTCCGAGTCAATGCTCAGACGCTCTAGCTCCTCAAGGAGGACTGATCGGGTACCTTCAGGGTCGAGAGAGGAGGCTAATCGAGAGAGGGCGTCCGCTCGGGAGTTTTCCTCCCAAGCTATTCGGACTACCGCGAATCCCTCGAACTGTTGGGCCAGGTCTCTGACCAGCTGGAGGTATTTGATCATTGGGGCCTCTCGAGCTTCGTATTCGCCGTTGACTTGGCTAGCGACCAGCTGGGAGTCAGTGTGGATTTTTACTCGCTCAGCCCCCAACCGTCGAGCCATGCGAGCTCCCGAGATAAGGGCCTCGTACTCGGAAGCGTTGTTGGACGCCTGAAAACTGAATTTCAAGGCGTACTGCAGCTCTACTCCTTCGGGGGACCTCAGGAGGATCCCTGCGCCGCTACTGACCGAGTTGGAAGATCCGTCAACGAACAGTTCCCAGGTTGGCCCGAGCGCGGACGGAGATCTCTCCTCAGTCGGGATGGTGCTTTCGGCGATGAAGTCGGCGAGCGCTCGGCCTTTCATAGATGAGCGCGGGCGATACGAGATATCGTAGGCCCCAAGCATGATTGCCCATTTGACGAGTCGCCCCGAGGCTTCGGGGTGGGCCAGGATCTTCTTTAATGGTTCGCCGGTCAGCACGGTGATGGGGTGCCCCTGGAAGTAGGGTCGGAGGCGCTTGGCGGAGGTAACCAACGCTAGCACGAGTTTCTCGGTTGCGGGGTACCTCCTCTCAGCCTCGTTGAGCACCTTGCTGGTGTAGTAGACCGGCCTCTCAATTCCCGATTCATTTCTGACTAGGACTGAGCTAACAGTAGACGGCGTTGCTGAGAGATAGAGCAGCAGGACCTTGCCCGGTACGGGCTTGGAGAGCACCGGGGGCGAGGCTAAGAACTCCTTGAGCTCGGTGAACGCTTGTTGGCATTCCTCATCCCATGCGAACGTGGCAGATGCCAGCTTAGGTCCTCTCAACAGTTTGAAGAAGGGTAAGCATCGTTCGGCCGCACGGGACAGGAATCGGCTGAGAGCGGCGACACGCCCAGTCAGGCGTTGGACGTCCTTGACGCAGGTGGGCGGGCGCATATGGCCTGGACCTTGTCGGGGTTGGCTTCGATCCCATGCTGAGTGACCAAAAAACCCAGGAATTTCCCAGATCTCACTCCGAAGGCGCACTTGGCAGGATTGAGCTTCATGTTGTACTTCAGGAGGGTGTCGAAGGTTTCAGCGAGGTCGGCGAAGTGGTCTTGGGCTCTGGGGGTCTTGACGAGCATGTCGTCAATGTAAGCCTCGACGTTCCGACCTAGTTGCTCCTCGAACATGTGATTGACCAGCCTTTCGTAGGTAGCTCCAGCGTTCTTCAACCCGAAAGGCATCCGGGTGTAGCAATACACGCCGTAGTTGGTGATAAAGGCGGTCTTCTCCACGTCTTCTGGATTCATTCTGATTTGATGATAACCCGAATAGGCATCTAGGAAACTGAGTATCTCGTTGCCCGAGGTAGAGTCAACTTATTGGTCAATGCTCGACAACGGATAGCAGTCCTTGGGGGTGGCCTTATTCAGGTCGGTGAAGTCCACGCACATCCGCCACTTGCCTGAAACTTTTGGCACTAGGACGACGTTGGCTAGCCACGTCGGGTACAAGACCGATCTAAAAAGGTCAGTCTCTTGTCCCTTGGTGACCTGCGCCTTGATGATCGCCTGCTTCTCTGGTGCATGCTTCCTTCTGCGTTGCTGTACGGGTCTCATGGCGGGGTCGAGGTTGAGCTTGTGCATCACGGTTTCCTCTGGTATCCCGGGGAGTTGATCATCGGACCAAGCAAAGACTCGAATGTACTCAGAAAGGAATTTCTTATATTGCTGCTGTTCCTTGGGCGGTAGGTCGGCTCCGATCCTTACTCCTAGGGTCGGGTTATCGTTTAGGAAAACCGTCAGCAATTCACCACCAGGCTCGGCTGTTGCGGTGTTATCATCGACTCCCCGGGGACCCTTATCTTTCTCATCCGGCCTTGTGGCTTCCACCGAGATATTGTAGCACCTTCTGGCCGTGGCCTGATTACCTCGGACTTCCCCCAACCCATTTTTGGTGGGGAACTTCATTTTTTGGTGATAGGTAGATGGTACGGCCTTTATTCGGCTGAGGATTCCCCGGCCGAAAATGGCATTGTACGCTATCATACCCTTGATCACTATGAAGTCCACCATGACCGTAACGGTCCTGGGTGGGGTACCGAGGGTAACCGGCAGGCTTAGGGCTCCCTCGGGGTAGGTGGCCAGGCCATTAAACCCGCAAAGGGGGGTTCGGACCGGGCGGAGTTTGGATGGATCTTCCCCCATCTTAAGGAAACAGTCGTAAGATAATACATCAGGGGCACTCCCATTGTCAACTAGAATCTTGTCTACGTTACAATGGTTGATTGTGGCTAAGATTACGAGGGCGTCGTCATGCGGGGTGTTCAGCCCTTCTAGGTCTTGGTCGGAGAAGACGATGACCTGGGGCTCGCTCGGCGGGGCCTTGGGGGCTCTATGGCTCGACTCGCCCGCTCGGCATGACGCTTCCTTACTCGGCTGCTGTCGCCTCCTCATGTCGTCCCTCCGGAGATGACGTTGATGTGGACCCCTCGGGGGGCGTTGTCAATTCCCACAGACGGCGCCAGATGAAGAGGCGAAATCTCAGATAGACCCGGGGACGAGGGCCCGGAACCATGCTTGAGCACCTTGGACCAGAGTGGTCATGAAGGCTCGGCACTTGATGGCGTCGGACACTCCGTGCAGAGTCATCAGAGCGTCGAAGCTGTCGTAATGATCGGCCGGGTCGCCCTAGCCGTCATAAATCTTGAAGGTCGGAATGGAGGTTATTGGAGATACCTCTGCCTTCAGAATGTACTCGGAGAATGGGGATTTCTCCTCGTCCTCCGGGAAAGAGGTCTTCTGCAGGGCGCGGAGGGTGCGCTCCTGCTCCGCAAAATGTCTCTCGAAATCCCGCATCCGGAGGGATAGCTCCGGTTGTTGTCGTGCCGTGGGGCAGGGGGGAGCGTCTTGGCGATCCCCGGGGACGTCGGCTTCCGGGTTCGGGCGGCGCGCCCCCAGTTTTCCCCTCCTTGGCGTGGAGGAAGCCTCTCGCTCTAGAGGTGGAGCCTGCGAGGGTCCTCCAATCTGGTTGCGGATGAGTTGCTGGCCGCGGAGGGTGAAGCGACCCCCGGCGGTGTGCTGGGACGTGTTCCCACGGGGAGGGCTTCCTGATGGAGCGCGGGACCTTCCATCCCTAGCCGCCTGGGCCCTCATGAGTTCCACAAGGACATCCAGTTTCGCGTTGAGGGCTTGGAAGGCTTCGGCGCCACCGTTGGGGGAGGGCCCTACCGCCGCAGGGGGGGTGGTGGGTCGTCGGCGGGGATGCTGGCGTTGGAGGGAGGGTTCTGTGAGGCCCGAGAGGGGCCGTCCCCTGCCGCTACCATGGCCTTACCCCTTTCACCGGCGGACCTCCTCCCTGAGCTCCTTCGCACCATACTGGCTCTTCGTGCGTTTCCCACAGACAGCGCCAGATGAAGAGGCGAAATCTCGCGCTGTTCCTGAGCGGGCTGATAATCACCAGATTGTGATATGCAAGATAGGGAAACGGATCAGAGGGCCCAGGGGTAGTCCCTGGGGTAAACCATCTGATGCTTAAGTCAGTAGAGCTATGGCGGGAGCAGTAATGGGGAGGGGCTAGTTTATGCGCGAGATCCCTCTCCACCGAAGGGGTGAAGCGGTTCGTGCTCAGGAGTTTAGGGTGTATGATGGCCTTTTTGGCTTACCTTTCACCGGAGGGTGTCCCTGGTTTAAATAGTGCGCCGTCCCCAGGAGTCCTGCAAGCCGAGGGGTTTTAGGTAGAGGTTACGTCCTCATCGTGGGCTTTTATTGCCTTATCGTGGGAGCGTTATCCTCGCGGGGAAGAAGAAGTCCCATGTCTTCCTGGATTCTTGCCTGTTGCGGACTCTTAACGGCTGCAAAGATAAGTATTCGTCGGTCGTTCCGAGCTTTGGAGAGGCCGGCCCTATCCGGGCGGTAGGCTTAGCTCGGTAAAAGATGGGTCGGATAGGCCGGCTTATGCCTTCTTCTCCCAGGCGGAGGAATGGCTCGGGCGCGGACCTTCCAGTGACATGACCGATGCTCGGGCCCTCCGAGCCTTGAGGCCGCCTAGGAGGGTTGTTTCCTCGAGCGCTGTAAATTGGGCTTTCTCCCCTAAGTGGGCCTTGTGGGCTGTCACTTGGGTGAGCTCGACCTCATTGGACCCTGCCGAGCCTAGTTGGGCTGCTCCATTAGGCTTGCAGAAATCCCCCTCCCCACACAAAAAATATGCAACAACTCATTCTCATAGTTTAATGATCCCTCGTCATTGTATGCTATGTCATGGTGCTAGGTTCAATACCGCTTTGGGTTTGTGCTGCATCTTGCACGGCATGACAAGTGTCGTTTGATTGATAAAGATAATTTATTATTAATTTTTTTACATAAAAATTATTGTTAGAGATGAATTTTTAAAATAACTATTCCTATAAATATATTAGCAGATATATCACTGAGTAAATATAAATTATGTATAAATATCGTATTTATTTACATACATATCACTTATTTTTATCAAAATTTTATAAAAAAATCACGTTTAAACGATATTTATGTATTATTTAATATATTTTTAAGAATAATTTTTTTACAAATTCATCTCTAATAATGATTTTCATATAGAAATTCATTTATTATTCTCAACTAGGGATACACTAAATCGAAGAAATCATTAGGATAACAAACGGAGCCGAAATTTTCCTTTCTATGATAAAGACTAGGGGGACATTATTCTGTTTGCGTCAAATAATTTAATTTGTTTTGTGACTCACACGTACTGTTTGTTTTGGCTCAGGAGTCTCGTGCTCTTGCCTTTAGGAATGGTGTTTTAGATTTCACATTAACAACATTTGACTTTCTTTAGTGTGATTTTTTCGAAGGTACCGTCGGCTTTCAAAAAAAAATATTGAGAAAGGAATTGTTTTCTTCTCAGACTAAAAATTATTCCGAGAAAATATTATTATTAACATAAAGGAGAAAGAAATTGACAGAGAATAAGATAGAAGTCTGCCTTTTCTTTTCAAAGAACAAAAGCTCTTAGGATGCAAAGGTAAAAAAACAAAATTGAGGCAATTTTTTCATCCGAGGAATATTTTTTCATAGCTGTTTATTTTTCTCAACGACTAATCTTGAAAAAATAGCTTTCAACTTCTCTCAGAATTAAGGTAGACTTTTATGTCATCATGAATAGTCTTTTTTAGCATGAATTATATTGGAGATCACGAAAAAAATACTCCGTGAATAAATGTACTCGTACATTGCCTTGTCAAAGCTGAAAACATTGAGATATATCTGTAATTCTACAGTTACGTAATTTTCACTCTTACATTTGTATTTACACATATTTCTTTAAAAATATCAATAGTGTACCAAAAAATACGAAATGGTCTTTTTGTACTCTTTTTTGTGTGCAAAAAGACTACTTTACAATCTTTCTGCATACTACTTGGATTTTTAATGATATACATGTAAATGTAAATATACGAGTGATAAATATGTAAATTTTATTCTAGCCTGGGATAAAATAAAATCGAGCTATACAAGTAATGACAAACTTTCGTAGTCAAACAATCGCCTACGCAACAATAAGTTAGTTGAAAGGGTTCTTACTATCTCATAAATTAAGATAGACGGAAGCTTCTCATAAGAGATAGGCGACAGTCCTACTATTTCGAAAGAAGAACTAAGATAGATAGAAGCCTCCCACAATGAGAATAGGCATAACTTTGACTATCCTTAAAGGAAAAAGAAAGGTAGGTGAAATTGCGCTGTTGACACAGGCTTATTTTCTCGAATTAATCGAGGATTAAGTATAGAAAAATACTCCCTAAATAGAGTAAAACGGTACATCATCAAAATTGCTCTACCAGTCGAGTTGTACTCGAAAATCGAGACATGTCGTCGGGTCAAGCGGCGCAACATAATAACCGGGCATCGACCCCGAGCAAATGGCACTATGCCAGCCAGTTTCTCAACAATCGAGTCGGTTTCAGGATTCGGGACAACCTGATGTACCTTACGGCACTCTGTGAAGATTCAGGGTTTACCCCCGGACACCCTGCATACGGTGTCACACCACCGGCGCCTCAACAACCGGGTTAACCCGGGACTCAGAACAGCCTGCCGCATCATACGGCTCTTCGCCAAGGAGCGGGGGTCACCCCGACCACCAGACAAACGGCATCATCATGTCGACGCCTCAGTCAGCGAGCCCAACCAAGGGTCCTAACCAGCTAGCCGTGACCCGTGGCAACATCACTAATCGATCAGGCCCACCCCAAATCACTCAGTTTGCGGGTTTACCTGCGTTCAACACAGCTACCCGAGCCGACCCAGGGGCGTCCTGACTACAAGCCACGCCGTGTGGCACCCAGCAACGAGGCCGGGGTCTACCCTTGAGTCGCCTCCATCTAGCCCTCTGAAGTCAAAGGAAGACCCGTCAAGGCCAATCGCAAGCTTCAGGAGCTCACTACACCCTTACACGGCCCGCACACGGGTGTCGGGAACTTCCCCGAGCACCAGGTGGGCGCGTATGCTCCAGGCACTCTACAGCAAGCCAGAGCTCAACTCGGGACTCCCAGCAACCCATCGCGTCATGCACCACCATCGTGCGTCCTCGCACGCGGATCGACCTGCCCGGTCAGGTCGCGGGGGTCAAGGGGGCAGCGCCCCTTGCGGGGGTTTCCGGGGGCGGAGCCCCCCGAAGAAAAATTCATGTTTATAAACCCAGTCAAATCCTATTCTAACCCTTAGTCAAATCCCATTCTAACCCTCAGTCAAACCCCAGTCAAACCCACGGTCAAACCCGCGGTAAACCCCCGGTCAAACCCGCCTAAACCCCCTTGGGGGGGGGGGGTTTACGCGGACCAGCTCACCCCCCTGGCTGGCCCGCGTAAACCCCCCATTCAATTAACATAATTTAATTTTTTATAAACAAAAAAAGAAAAGAACCAGCCCGCCTAAACCCCCCCGGGTGGGGTTTAGGCGGACCAGCTTGGGCCCCCAGGCTGGTCCGCCTAAACCCCGTGAGGGGGGGGGGTTTACGCGGACCAGCCCAGGCCCCCTGGCTGGTCCGCGTAAACCCCCATCCAAGGGGGGTTTACGTGGACCAGCTCAGGCCCCTGAGCTGGTCTGCTTAAACCCCTTCCCCTCTCTCATCCCGTGTAACTCCAAGTGACACTATTCACTTGGGTTTACGCGGACCAGCTATTAGCTGGTCCGCGTAAACCCCCCATGAACCTTCATCTTCCCCTATAAAATCCCCCTAGGGGCTCAATGGAAAGAGGAGGAATAACATACATGCATCAAGGCTTCCGGTGATCTCCAAGCTTCAAGCGGCTCCAGGCAATGAGCAAGGAGAATTGTGTGTGGGTGACTTGGTCATCATCTAAGGACGCCGAGGGTATGTCGCGTGTACTTTCCTCACACAGTATTCCGCCATGACACACAAGTCTACCCCCGCCGCATGTGTGACGTTATAACAAGGGTGAACGCCCCCTCGTGCTAGGACTTCCCCTCGCGTGCCCGCCGACCACAACTACGCACGCACTATGACGTTACGCTTCCCCGCAGTCACGAGGCCACATCTGACCGCTCGACTCGAGCCGTGATCGACCTTCGCCCAGACACCAGTCCGATGCTCTCTCCAGCTATGCAGTCATAGCCCCTCGTTTGGTGAAGCGAACATGGCTCGTGCCACGAGAGGGACCCTCTGTGAAACACGCGGATATCCGCCTTATCCAGCATTGACCTGGGGACCGACCCACGCGTCGGAATTGTCCCGTGGCTTGCGCCCATTGTACTCCGGCCACCCCGCCCCCTTTGTAGAACCCACGCGGCTCTCATACAGCATGAAACCAGTTGAACGCATGCACCTATACTCGGGTCTCAGCCTCTTCACAGCGCCCGATCACTCACGACACCCGACTGCCAGCCACTCCAGTCACAACGGTGCCTCCGGCACCCGACTTCCAATCACACCGGGCCCCGAGCACGACCATCGAGGTCTTCCGACGCCCGCCTCCTTCAGTCGCAATGGTGCCCCCGGCACTCGACTGCCAGTCACACCGGGCCCCGAGCACGACCATCGAGGTCCCCCGGCACTCGACTGCCATCTACCCCAGTCACAACGGTGCCGCCGGCACCCGATGACTGTGGACGTGCAAAATTGCACGCCCTTACGTCCCAACTAGTCCAGCATCGTTAACGACTTCAACTAAAGAAACCGCGGAGAAGAGGGGCCATCCGGACTCTCCGAACACACACACACGCTGCGGTGAAGCCGTCTCCAGAGTCACGACAGTGAAGAGAAATCAACCACCAAGAGCCCCACAATCCATGGGCCTCGAAGAAAATCAAATGGGTCACAACTCGCGCTCACAACGGGCTTAGAACTGCCCATTTAGCCCCTTCAGCGGCACACCCCGTGCCCCTTCAGCGGCACACCCCTGGCGCCCTTCAGCGGCACACTCCGGGCCCTTCAGGGGCACGCCCCTGGTGCCCTTCAGCGGCACACCCCCGTGCCCCTTCAGCGGCACATCCTGTGCCCCCCTTCAGCGACACGCCCCTGGTGGCCCTTCAGCGGCACACCCTGTGCCCCCCTTCAGCGGCATGCCCTAACGGCCTCCCAGCGGCACGCCCTCAGGCCCCTTCAGCGGCACGCCCTTTAGGCCCTTTAGCGGCACGCTTGCTGTGTCTTCCAGCGGCACGTCCTTTTGGCCCTCTCAGTGACACGCTTGTTGAGCCCGCCAGCGGCACGACGTTCAGGCATTTCAATGGCACGTCCGGCAGACAAAATCTCGTGCCCATGCCCTACAGATCCTTGGCACACAGTGGGCTGTCCGAGGTGTCAACCGGAGGTTGGGCCACGCGGGCTACTTCTCTGTCACCAAGGACGGAGAAGGTCAAACTCCATCATGGCTAGTCACTTCCCGCCTTCGACTACCATGCTCGAACGCTTCCGCCGCTGGGTATAAAAGCCCTCCTCCTCCGACGAACCAAAGGGGGGCTGAGAGAGAGACACAGAGGAGACAACAGACATACAGAGAGAAGAGACCCGCTGCTGGAGAGAGCCACCGCCCCCGGAGGAAGAAGAAGAAGAGAGGAAGAAGAAGGGAGCTCCGCCGTAGGGTTCCCCTCTGACGACCACTCAGGAGAGAGAGTAAGGGAGAGAGAGAGAGTGTGTGTGTGATGTATTAAGGGGGGAGGGGAAGGGGCAGGGAGCCGTCGTGACGCGGGATGGCGTCGGGGACAGGATCGACGACACTCCGATATCACGAACAGGACGGATAACTTGCTACCTCGCGCAGTTCGGCCTCATGCTGGACGGTCTCACACCGGACGACACTCAAATCTCCCGGCACCCCGTCGGCAGTGATGAAGAGACAAAGAGACCAACAAAGCACGTCAGTCCCCGGCACCCCATCGGCACGGATGAAGAGACAAAGAGACCAACATGCTACGTCAGTCCCCAGCACCCCGTCGGTACTGACGAGGAGAAGAAGAGACCAGCATACCACGTCAGCTCCCGTCACCCCGTCGGTGCCGACGAAGAGAAAAGAGACAAGTACACCCACGGGCACCGCCCGGCTCATTCTTCGCCTGCGCTACCCGTGGGTGGGGGGCATTTGTGGACGTGTAAAATTGCACGCCCTTACGTCCCAACTAGTCCAGCATCGTTAACGACTTCAACTAAAGAAATCGCGGAGAAGAGGGGCCATCTGGACTCCCCGAACACACACACACACAATGCGGTGAAGCCATCTCCGGAGTCACGACAGTGAAGAGAAATCAACCACCAAGAGCCCCACAATCCATGGGCCTCGAAGAAAATCAAATGGTCCACAACTCGCGCTCACAACGGGCTCAGAACTGCCCATTTAGCCCCTTCAGCGGCACACCCCCGTGCCCCTTTAGCGGCACGCCCCTGGCTCCCTTCAGTGGCACACTCCGGGCCCTTCAGCGGCACGCCCCTGGTGCCCTTCAGTGGCACACCCCCGTGCCCCTTCAGCGGCACACCCCCGTGCCCCCCTTCAGCGGCACGCCCCCGTGCCCCCCTTCAGCGGCACGCCCCTGGTGCCCTTCAGCATCACACCCTGTGCCCCCGTTCAGCGGCACGCCCCCGGGCACCTTCAGCGGCACACCCTAACGGTCTCCCAGCGGCACGCCCTCAGGCCCCTTCAGCGGCATGCCCTTTAGGCCCTTTAGCGGCACGCTTGCCGTGCCTTTCAATGGCACGCCCTTTTGGCCCTCTCAGCGACACGCTTGTTGAGCCTGCCAGCGGCACGCCGTTCAGGCATTTCAACGGCACGTCCGACAGAAAAAATCTCGTGCCCATGCCCTACAGATCCTTGGCGCGCAGTGGGCTGTCCGAGGTGTCGACCAGAGGTTGGGCCACGCGGGCTACTCCTCTGCCACCAAGGACGGAGAAGGTCAAACTCCATCACGGCCTGTCACTTACCGCCTCCGACTACCATGCTTGAACGCTTCCGCCGCTGGGTATAAAAGCCCTCCTCCTCCGACGAACCAAAGGGGGGATGAGAGAGAGACACAGAGGAGACAATAGACAGACAGAGAGAAGAGACCCGCCGCTGGAGAGAGCCACCGCCTCCGGAGGAAGAAGAAGAAGAGAAGAAGAAGAAGGGAGCTCCGCCGTAGGGTTCCCCTCCGACGACCACCCAGGAGAGAGAGTAAGGGAGAGAGAGAGAGTGTGTGTGTGATGTATTAAGGGGGGAGGGGAAGGGGCAGGGAGCCGTCGCCCCTGCTCGACCCTAACTCCTCCTTTTCCTCTCCTCGTGCCTTCTTCTTCTTCCCTCTGTTGTATCTTCTACCCCGGTGTTTGGAAGTGTACATGGCCGGTTATGGCCTTTTCTCTTCATGAATGGAAATTTCCCCCTTCTTGGATTTCTTGCTACCGTGTTTGATTTACGTCCGGATGTGTGCGTTTCAACCCTTCTTCCTCCTCCTTCCGACGGTTTGGCCCCCAGTGGGGCCCTTCTTCCCCTCTGTCATGGCCCTTCTCATGGGATCCCTGACCTTCAACCTCATCCATTTGCCTGAAGGGAGAGGCCCCTCTTCTTCTTTTGAACACCCAACCACCAACACCACCCTCGGCCTTCCTCCCTTCTTCAGCCCTAACCCACCTAGCCAACCCTCAGCCTTCATTCCCTTGCTCAGTCCCCCACCGGTGCACCCCTACCACGGTGCAGCCTCCCCAGCTCCCCGGCACGCCTTGGCCAAATCCTTCGCCGACACACCCATCCTGCCCTTACCCGGCACACCCTGGCCAAGCCCTTCGCCGGCACACCCATGCGGGTCTTCCCCGGTGCACTCTAGGCCACTCCTTGCCGACACACACTCAGCCTCCCAGCGCGGTACACTTTCCATCCGTCCCTAGAGGGGTCTCTTGGCCATCGTTGCTTTCGGGTATCCCGAGGCTTTATTAAATGTGCTGTCGCTCTCGGGCGCCCACCTCCAATTGTCGGGTTCCACCACTCCGTGTGGGCGCGTTCCCTCTTTCTCCCTTACGCTCGGGTCAAGGGGAGATGCTGTCGAATTTTCGTGAGAAATAATAATACGTTGAAAAGGTAAAAGAAAGCAACAAACAAATGGAATAATAACACATCAAAAGATAAAAAGAAGCAACAAACGAATGGAGCGATCGGCGGTAGAACACTCCAACCAAAATGAGGCACTGCGGGCAACATGAGAAGAATCGGATTAAATGACTACGTGGTGGATTAAATGCTCAATATGTAAAGAAAAGGTTGTGAGAAGAGGGAGAAAAGAGTTGTATAAAACTGCCTAAATATCAAAGAAAAGAAGAAAAGAAAGGCCTTAAAATAAGTGGAGGAGAAGTGGACCTTCACCGGTACACCTAGTCCAGCCCTCGCCGGTACACCCTACCAATGCCCTTTTTGGACCCTTCCACGGCACACTCCCTTGCTGCCTTCCCCGGCACACCTTCCTTGAACCCCTCAACGGTACACTGGCCATGCCTCTTCCCTGGCACACCTCCAGCCTCCTTGGCTAGCACGCTCCCGTGCCCCTCCAACGGCACACCTTCCTGGCCCTTCAGCGGCACACTCTTCCACCTTCCTTCAGCGGTACACTCTTCTTCCTTTGGCGGTACGCCTACGCCCCTCTCCCCGGTACACCCTTCGGGTGCCTTCGCTGGCACACTACCCCCGGATCAGCGGCACACCCCCTTAGCCCTCCAACGGCCCACTCCTCCAAGTATCAAACGTGTAAATAAGAAAGGGGGAAAATGCAGTAGCATTGACGATCAAAATAGAAGAAATAATGATAAATTTTTTTTTGCAATAGTAAGGACAATGGTGATAATAATAATGAAAGGCTATGATAAATAAATAAAAGGGAAAAACGCAGGCAGTAAATAGAAAGGAAGTGATAAACCCATCCCTAAAAAATGCATAAAAGGAAAATAAGCAACGAAATCATGAGAATAACAGTAATAATAAATATAATGTAGTAATAATCCACACTGCAGCCTCGTCTCTCCCCGTGACCTGGTGTTAAAGGAACAACAAGGTCGCCCTTGCAGGCCGGGCCTGAGTCTTGGGAGTTATCCCGACATGGTCACGACCCGACCTCGCCTCGGGCCGACATTCTGATTAGACCAAACTTTGCTTCTCACACCGGATCTTCTCCGATCGATCATTAAACTTGCCACGCATTCGGCAGACATTTGAACGGATTTATCTCGGCTTTCACCGCATTTCTATTACGGACCTTCGTCCGAATACGAAAAGGATCCCCGAGTGACCGACATGGCCGATGGCTCGTATCCCGATGCAGACTATAGTGTGATTTATTCCTGCCCCTTCCTTGCGCAATTAGTATCTATTCTTTGGGCCGGAGGGCCCCTAATTTTGATAATTAATCAAGGGTGTTCCCTCGTATGGGGGATGTAAATGACGTCGTGACCTTTATGGCACGACGAGATCTGGTCCTGACGCGAACCATACAATCGTTTGACGAAGTCGGATCGAGCGCACCATGGGCTTCTACGAAGCCCGAATAAATTGTCACTCTGTGACTAGCACGCCCACGCACCTAATAATTGAATAAACCCATCCAATAAGCAAATAAACATTATGCGATAAAAAGAGAGTGCGTCCACAAGTCTGGCACGCCCGGTGGGACCCTATTCACCCTTCATCTCTTTGCCGAAATTAGGGGCCCTGCGGCCCCCTTCTTGTAATACTAATTGCGTTACTTTCACGAATGCAGGAGAATCGCATTATGGTACCAACAATGGCAATTACCTGCGGCCCTCAGGTTGTCGAGAACCATGTTCGGGGCGGCTACCTTGCGGTCCCCCTCAAGTTCGGGAGCTTCCCTCCCACGGTGGGCTTCCCCAACTTTCTTGGGGTGGCCTTTGTCAACCTACTCGACGTGAAAGCATCCGATGAGCCCCAGACCAACGCTCCCCTCCTAGGGGCCACTGAAGCTACTGTAGGCCGAGCTGTGGCCAAGAGCGACAACGGCGTCCCGGCAACGACGTTGAGCTGCAACGTGCACCATGTGCACCAGACCACTGGCCCATCCTACCAGGGGTTGGCATCTCACTGGAGGAGGCTCCAAGGGAACAACACCGGTGTCGTCCCGGGACGCCGCATATCCAGCTCCGGGAAACCATGGCTGTCAGGACCATCTGGGTCCACCTCGATGGACAGAGATCCCAGGTGATACTGGACTGCATCGTCCCGACCATCCAGTCCGTAACTCTTTCCAAGGGCTGGAGAAGCTAAAAGAGAAGGTGACGCCCGCTGTCCCGGCCGCGGCACCGAAGACTGCGCTAGCTCATAGGCCGGCCAAATTGAAACAAATCTGGGTTCCCAAGGAGGCCCAGCCCACTGCATATGCGCAGACGAGACCCAGCACTTTCCGCCCGAGGAGGGCCCGAAGAGATGAAAGGGTCGAGGTGACGACCCCAGCCTGCCAACCAGCACCTGTCATGCCGGTGCCGCCCGAGAATGCCCGCCGCCATCACCGTGGGCGCCGACATAATGCTGCCCGCCCGGCACCCAGGGTTTACTCCCCTCCTGTCACTGCCATCGGGACACAACCACCGGCTGCTCTCCCCTACCAGGAGTGGGAAGGGATCGAGCAGGCCATGAGAAAATACCTCCGGGGCCCAAGTAGCACTCCCTTGGGTCGCCAGAGACTGCCGGGGGCAGTGGCCTCTGCTTTCCAAGAAGAAGAAGCCCGACCCGTACCCAGTGCAGAGTCGAGGAATCGGTCGGAGGAGCCGCGCCAGTCCCCTTTTCGGGAGGAAGCGCCGCCCCGACGATCGGTCTTCGACAGGTTGGTATTCCCAGGGAGGTCATCCCGGAGGATGACGAAGAGAAATAGAAACCGGAGAGTCTTCACCTGCAATATGGCAGGAGTTTTTGGTCGGTACGGGGCCCTACCCACCGACCCTGAAGAAGTGGCCAGACTCGCCGCCAGACCGGGGCCTCTCACTAGAAGGGGAAGAGCGGCAGGCGAAGCGGCACAGACAGGCGCCGAAGAAACCTTTCACGAAGAACCTCCTGCGGCTCTCACGGCCAATGTAGTCACCACCGGCGACACGAGCGGCGGGCCCTCCACATCATCCGAGGACGCCCCGGCCGAAGAGACAGGGGGCATGCCCAGTCTCCCCACAACCGACCCGGCAATGTTGTACATGATGCAACGATTCCAGCAAGAGATTGAGTTGCTGAAGAAGCAACTAAATGAGCGGAACGTACAACCCTCGACGTCCGGACAGACCGAGGTTCTGCTCGAAGCGCCCGCGGGCAACAGGCAATCTTCAGAAGCAACTTTGCAAGCTGCGACCTCCCCAGCAACTCCCAGCTTCCCTGGGGGCATGCCCCCGCAACAAGCACACTACACAGCACCGGCCCCGCCGCAGGCCCCGCCTTCCCAAGGGTCCCCCATGGCCCCTCAGGCGACTGTGCTGACTACCCCGAGTGCGCAGCCCGCCCATTTCTATCCAAGTCCGGTCGACCCAACAGCAGTCAGCCGGTTGATGCTTGAACAAATGATAGACATGAAATTAGCAGAGAGAGGCGACGGGGATCAGACGCCGTTCGACGTCTACCGGGTGCCCTATCCGGCTCATTATGCCGCGAAGAAGCTGCCGGTTGGCGTCACCAAGCCACCGAAGTTCGAAAAGTTTAATGGGCAAGGGTCTCCCAGGGAGCACATTGCCTATTATGTGAATGTCATGGGAGATCTGGCTGTCGATGAGGCCTACCTCCTGAAGTTTTTCGGCTCCACACTCACTGGGCTTGCCTTTGAGTGGTACTCCAGCTTGCCGCCCGGGTCTGTTGCTGATTGGCCCGACATGCAGAAAAAGTTCAAAGAAAGGTTCTACGTTGCTGAACGGGAAGTCACTGTGGCAGAGCTCTATGCCACAAGGCAGAGGAATGACGAGTCGGCTCTCGACTACATCAAAAGGTGGAGGAACCTCAGCATGAGGTGTAGGCGTCCCCCGTCATCAGGAGGACGTAGTGCAGATCTGCAAACAGAATTTAAAAAAAGAAATCCTGGAAAGGATGATTGGCGCTGAGGTTAAGACATTTGACCGCCTGAATAATATAGTAGCCGAGATTGAGGCATTTCTGGCCTGATATTCCTCCACCCCGTTCGTATCGAGCCAGAGAGCCAGGCAGGCCGAGAAGAAGCCAGCTCCCCCTGAGGTGCATGCACTAGATTTCCAGACCTTTGAGAAACAGAAGGAAAAAGCCAAAGGGACCGCCAACTCTCCCCAGCCCAGAACTACAGAACGGCGGGAAGGCCCCTCGCTGAGGGAGAAGATGAGAAACAAGCTATATTCCTTCTACAACAAAATCATGTTGCTAGAACCAAAGAGGCCCGGTGACCTGAAGAAGAAAGATGACCCGCGCTTCTGCCTATACCACCGGATGCTCGGGCACACTATTGAAGACTGCTACGTCTTCAAGGACGTCATTGAGTCCTTAATCAAGAATGGGGAACTGGACATGGGGGAGCACAAGGTAGACCCCCCGCAGCTGCATGAGCTGCCCAACATAACCTCCACCGTCAACATGGTCTCATTATACCAGGAGTTGCCTGAAGAGTGGGCGGAGGCCAGCACCCGCGCCACCTATGAAACTTTTATTATGGCCCCGGCTCAAGACCAAGGGGGTTGGCAGACCGTACCCAGGAAGAATAGAAGAGGACGGATCCCTCGGCCCACCCCAGAAGTTCATGTGAGGGGTGTGACACCCCGGCCAGCACCGCCCCCGGCAAACCCAGTCTGGCAGGACACGGCCCCTCGGCTAGTCATGAGGCGGCCAACTCACAACAAAAAGAAACACATCCCGATGCGGACGCACAAGAAGACCAGCCCGGCGGTTGAAAGACTCCAGGCTGTTATTGATGGGCTGGAAGATTATGAACAGCCCGAAATCCAGCCCGTGGAGCTGAAAGAATATGTCCCCTGGGAGGAGTTCGAATCACTCGAACTGGCTCCAGGAGCAGAAACTGAAGCAGAGAAAGAACCTCCCCTGTGGGGTGGACTTCCCCAAGAGCAGCCGCCGGCTATAGCAGGAAAGAGAAGAGAAGGCCCAGGAATAAGAAGAAAAAGGAGGCTGTCGTCACCTGCAACACCCTCTCGGCGTTGTTCGACACCACCCTCTCCCTGGAAGAAAAAGAAGAAGAGCTACCCCATGAGCCGACAGAGGTGAACCAGGCTGAAGCATCCGCTTCCCAACACGCCACCAGGTCGAGAAGGAAGTGGGGGCGCCCTCCTCAGGATAACCTCAACATCATGCTCAGGGGAGAGCAGACATACCAGGTCCCCGAGCCCAAGGTTCGAGGCACCGAGATCCCTCCCCCGTCGGGTCTCTATCCCGAAGGATCCAGGAGCCGGGGCACCCCTTCATTCGTCGAGTTTCTGTTGGCCCGAGCAGAGAGGCAGGCACGCTCCCAAGGGTCTCCTTCGACCAAAGAAGCAAGCAGTCCCCAAGCTCCACCAGCGGCGACCCCTTCTCAGCTAGGGGAGGAATTTGACGGCGTCCTGAACCTCGCCGAATTTATGCAAGAAAAGGAGGAAGCCCAGCAGGCCCCACAGGCTCAACAGGCTGTGATAGAACCCGCAAGGGAGGCATCCTCTGATCCAGCACCCCAGTTCCAAGGTGGGGGCAGGCGTAGCAAGGCCGAAGAGATGAAGTTACTCAAGGTGCGGGCTGCCGACCGAATAGTCAGACATCTCAAGAAGATCCCGACCTGATTTACCGTATGGGAGATGCTATCTTTGGATGAAGAAACACGGCAAGCCATTATTGCCGCACTCCAGACGCCAGCACACCTTGAAGCATGTCTGGCAGAAATATCACCTGAAGTGGATGTGGCTTTCACAGAAGATGACATGCTCCTGCCCACCTGTAGTCATAACATACCCCTCTATATGAAAGGGCAGCTGAATGGCCAGCCTATCAACAGGGTCCTGATTGACCCGGGGGCAGCAATGAATATACTTCCCTACCGGGTGTACCAAAAGCACTACTTTGACGTACACCTGGTTGAGGTCAAGAATGTCAAGATTGCTAGTTTTAACCAAAAATGTGTGGTGCCCAGGGGGGTCGCAGAATTCAACTTGACCTTTGATCATTTCACCACCAAGGTCTAGTTCCACATCATCAACTCCAACACCTCCTATAAGGCGCTGCTTGGCCGGCCTTGGCTACACCAGAACAGAGTGGTGCCTTCCACCCTGCACCAATGCATCAAGTACCCTTGCGAGGGGAAGGAGGTCAGGATCTTCACCGATCTCCACCCATTCGAGGTGTTCGAGTGTCGTTTGTCAGATGACAATCTGTACCTAGAAAAGGCGAAGCAAGCTCCCCAAGTCGCCCAAGACAGGGGAAAGAAGAAGGTGGAATCGGGCGGTTGGTTTCCTCCGCCGCCCCCAAGCTATATGGCTCCCCCACATGTACCATTCATTGCGCAAGAAGGAGGGGTATTCAAGGCAGCTCCTCTTGCCATCTATCCTACACCGGGGACACCTCGCCTCGAAGACCTGCTGGAAGATGTCAGGGTCCCGCCAGGGATCATCAAGCCCATAACAGAAGTTGACTGCCAAGTAGCCGAGCAGCTGAGAACCTTTGAGGTGCCTAACCCTGAAGGACCACCCACTATCTTTTATGTTGCCGGGGAAAAGCCAGTCAGGGAAGACGATGATTGCCGATTCCCTGACGAACTGCATGACCCGCACGTCCCCATCGCGGGACTTCCTCACATGACTGACCGGGCAATCAGAGTGGTCAGAAAGCAAAAGATCCCCCCTACCAACCCTCCAGCCGGAAGGAAATGTTTGAAAGGATGTGGAACCCACCAAACCTGGATCGGCGGCTACTGTAAATTACCAAGCACCCCGGCCTGGGCCTTTCACTAGAAGATTATTACGAAACTGATGTTATATCGGTTTCGACCCTGTCCGGCGATGACCCCGCGGAAGCTGCAGACTTGCGGGAAGCCCGTCAAGATGTATATTCCACGCCTCTGGCTGAAGGGGCGCAAGACAAAGAAGTGTTCGTTTGGACCCCCCTTCACCATCGCTGCAGGGGGAAGACTTCCTCCTTTTCTGAGGGGTCGACCTCGAAGGATCACACTACCAGGGCACCCTCACCCCCGCCTGTTGGCGAAGCAAGGAGCGGTAGTATGGGCCGTGCTCCGGATCCCCCTCGATACGACCCCGTCATGTACGCCTTATACCATAGGCAGCGATGGGAGATTGAGATGTTAAAGGCACGGCTGGCTGAGTTAACCTCGCTAGTGGCCGACCTGATCCAAAGCTCTCTCCACCCGTGGGGTGGCAACGTGTCCCGGTCCTGAGACGCCAGTCCTGACGCCTCCGTCTGGTCGAGGAGGGAAGCAAGAGATACCGCGAGCCCTTCAACCGGGCGGCCAGCCAGGCGAGGCCTGACACTCCAAGAGAAGTTGCAGAAGCCCAACTCCTTCCCAAGAGAGAAGACTCGGGGTATCTTTGATTGGGCCTGCCACTACGGCAAGGTCTCCCTCCCGAGATCCAAGAGGCCGCAGTACGCCCGAAGAAGTGGGGACCCACTATTTTGTCTCTATCACCAGATACTGGGTCACGCCATTGAAGACTGCTATGTCTTCAAAGACATTGCTCAAGACCTCATTGACAGGGATGAGCTCAGAATGGGAGACTATGTGGTAGCCCCGCCGCGACCCCACGTGACGGGCAGCCCCAGAAGAAGAGCCTATACAATATCTATCCAGTACCAGGCGCCTGAAGATGCAGCTGCCCCGGCCCCCGCCGAGGTTGTCTATGATGAGTACACAGAAGAGCTCGAGGCGGCCCTATGCCTTTCTACGCCGGGGAACCCCGCGGACCCACCGGCTATGGCCCAGGAGGAATGCGAGGTGAATGCAGCCACCACACCCAATCACGAGGAACAAGAAGAAGGGATGGCGTCTTGAGCCCGAGGACAATGAAGACCAAGACTTTGTTGATTTGTCGCCGGCCCCACGGAGATTGAAGATGGCGGCCAGGCCACCGTCGACGAGTTGGTTGAGATCAACCTCGGCATAGAAAGCGACCCCAGGCCGACCTTTCTGAGTGCTCTTATACCCCCACAGGTGAGGGAACAATACGTGAAGCTACTGCAAGAATTCTGGGATTGCTTTGCCTGGAACTACAAAGAAATGCCCGGACTCAGCCCTGAAGTGACTCAGCACATTTTGGCCATCGATCCCAAGACGAGCCAATGAAGCAGTCCCCCCGACGTATGAGGCCGGAACTGATCAACCAGATCTGCAAGGAGGTGGACAAGCTCATAGACGTCGACTTCGTGGCAGAAAACCAATACACTACCTGGCTAGCCAACATCGTGCCGGTGAGAAGAAGAATGGGCAAATCAGGATTTGTGTGGATTTCTGCGACCTGAATAAAGCCTGCCCGAAAGATGACTTCCCGGTGCCCATCACCGAAGTAATGATTGATGCGACCACTGGCCACGAGGCCTTATCTTTTATGGACGGATCGTCCGGCCATAATCAAATCTGGATAGCCAACCACGACCGGATTCACACAGCCTTCAGGTCACCCAAGGGAATATTCCACTACAAGAGGATGCCCTTCGGCCTCAAGAATGCCGGCGCCACGTATCAGCGGGCGATGACCAAGATATTCGACGAGCTGCTGTATAGCAAAGTTGAATGCTACATTGATGATCTGGTCATCAAGACCAAGGAAAGGGGCGATCACCTGAATGATCTCAGGGTCGTCTTCCAGAGGCTCCGTAGTACGGGCTGAAGATGAACCCCATGAAGTGCGCCTTCGGCATTTCAGCGGAAGTTCCTCGGCTTCATTGTCCGGCACAGAGGGATCGAGATTGACCCCTTCAAGATAAAAGCCATCCAGGAGCTGCCTCCTCCGAAGAACCTGGGAGAGCTGAGGTCTCTACAGGGTCGGTTAGCTTACATCCGCAGGTTTATCTCCAACCTGTCGGGGCGCTGCCAACCCTTTCACAGGCTGATGATGAAGAATGCCCCCTTTAGCTGGGGTCACGAATGCCGGCATGCGTTCGACCAGCTAAAAGAGTACCTGAAGACCCCGCCAGTCCTGGGGGCACCCGTCAAAGGCAGACCGACTTATTCTCTATATAGCGGCTACCGAATATTCACTGGGGGCAATGCTTGCCCAGAATAACGACGAGGGGAAGGAGCAGGCTCTCTACTACCTCAGCCGGAGATTGGTGGGAGCAGAGGCCAAGTACACCCCGATTGAGAAGATTTGCCTTGCATTGGTCTTTGCAGTCAAGAAGCTGAGGCACTATATGTTGTCCCATGAAGTGAGTTTAATATCCAGAGCCGATCCCATAAAGCACATTCTATCCCAGCCAGTCCCGAAGGGGAGCCTTGGCAAATGGGCCGTACTGCTCATGGAGTTCGACATCACCTACATGCCGTAGAAGGCCGTTAAGGGGCAAGCCGTCGTGGACTTCTTCGTGGCACACCCTGTGCCCGAAGACTCCCCGTTGGCCACGGAGCTGCCCGAAGATGAAACACTGGAGGTGGACCAGGTCCAACGAGCCGTTTGGCAGCTGTACTTCGACGGGGCCTCGAGAACAGAAGCGACCCCGTCCGGACGCACCAAGGTACGGGCCGGAGCCGACATCGTCCTCAAATCGCAAGATGGGGAAGTGTTGCACACTTCTTGCTGTATCAACAAGACTTGCACGAATAATGAAGCAGAATATGAAGCTCTGATCATTGGCCTCCAGGTGGCCCTCCAAATGAAGATCAAAATGATCCAAGTATTCGGCGACTCGCTGCTGGTCGTCAAGCAGGTCCAGGGGCAGTTTGACGTCTGGAAACCCGAGTTTCTCCCTTATCACACTAAGGCGATGGGGCTCATGGAGTGGTTCTACCTCCTCGAGATAGGCCATGTCGCCAGAGGAGAGAATGCACAAGCCGACGCCCTGGCAAAATTGGCGAGCTCACTAGCAGTGCCGCCAGATGGATTACTCAACATCCAAGTGATAAATCAGCGCCAGGTACCCAGTATGATAGAAGAAGAATTAGAAGAAGAGGAGCTGGAGGTCGCTGGAGCAGAAACTGTCGGCCTACCTGACTGGAGAGACCCTCTGATGCAGTGGTTCAAACACCGGCAACTGCCCAAGCAGAGAGAAGAGAAGATCAAGCTAATTAGAACCAAGGACTCTTATGAGCTCCGAAACGGAATATTATTCTGAATTGTGGCCGACGCCAAACAGAAATTACTCCTCCGATGCTTGTCCACTGAAGAAGCCTGGAGGGTCATGAAGGAAGTCCATGCAGGGACAGCTGGTGCACACCAGGCAGGACCGAAAATGAAGGTTGAAATAAAGAAGCTCGGCTACTATTGGCCGGCAATGTTCGACGACTACTGTAAATATGCTAAGTCGTGTCAGAAGTGTCAGGAGCATGCCACCATACCCAGAAGGCCGCCCGTGCAGCTGCATCCAACGGTGCCCAGTTGGTCGTTTGCCCAATGGGGAACAGACGTCGTGGGTCTCTTACCCACGTCATCCACCGGCTGCAAGTACATTTTGGCGGCAACTGATTATTTCTCCCGTTGGGCAGAGGCCGTCGCCTTAAGAGAGGTTATCGGAGAAATCGTAGTCATATTTGTCTGCCGTAACATCATATTCTGGTTTGGCACCCCCGACCGGATTGTCTCAGACAACGGCAGTCACTTCCGCAACCAGAAGGTCTACCAGCTGGCGGAAAAGTACAAAATTGACTGGAGGACATCGACTCCTTACAATCCACAGGCTAATGGGCTGGCTGAAGCTTTAATAAAACACTCTGCACTCTCATGGCCAAGATTGTTAGCTCTAATAAAAGGGACTGGGAAGAGAAAATGTACGAGGCACTGTGGGCGTACCGGACCATATACAAGACCCCAACGGGCTGCTCGCCTTTCTCTCTAGTATACGGCTCGGAGGCAATTATCCCCATTGAATTGGGGATACCATCCCTCAGGGTCGCCATTCAGCATGGCCTTGTCCATGAAGGGCAGACCAACGTCGAGCAAAGACTCGAAGAGCTCTCCAGTTTGGAAGGAAAGCGGCTTCAGGCCCAACAGAACATTCAGGTCTACCAGGCCCGAATAGCGCGTGCCTTTGACAAGCTCGTCAAGGAACGCGAATTCAAGAAAGGTGACCTTGTCATGGTCAAGAGAAGAGATGTCATGGCCGCCAACCCCAAGGGTAAGCTGGATGAAAATTGGCTCGGACCCTACGTGGTCCAAAAAGTCTACGAAGGCGGAGCTTATGTAATTGTCAACCACCGCGGGGAAGTTCAATTCCTGCCTCTTAATGGAAGACACTTGAGATTGTATTACGCTCCAGTACCCCCATTCAATAAATAATATTATCCCTCACTCTATGTTGGGTGGATTTGCACAATTGCGATCCAATGGTTTGATCACTATTCATGTTTTCTAAAAAGAAAAAGAGGGGAAAGAAAGAAGAAAAAAAAGAAAAAAAAGAGAGAAGAAGGCATGACGATGAAAAGGGGGAGAAGCAAAAAGAAAGAAGAAAAAAGAAAAAAAAGAAAGAAAAGAAAGAAAAGGAGGAGACGGTCCCCCATTTCGAACTATCGCCCCGTATTAGCGGGGATACCATCAACTAAACAAACTCTTCTCTCCGTCCTCTCCGGGCGGCGAGTATCTCTTTGGCTTGGACCTCCCGTCCAGGCCATTGACTAAACAAACTCTTCTCTTCGTCCTCCCCGGGCGGTGGGTATCCCTTTGGCTTGAACCTTCCGTCCAAACCATCGACTAAACAAACTCTTCTCTCGTCCTTCCCGGGCGGTGAATATCCCTTTGGCTTGGACCTTCCGTCCAGGCCATTGACTAAACAAACTCTTCTCTCCGTCCTCTCCGGGCGGTGGGTATCCCATTGGCTTGAACCTCTCGTCCAAGCCATCGACTAAACAAACTCTTCTCTCCGTCCTCTCTGGGCGGTGTGTATCCCTTTGGCTTGAGCCTCCCATCCAAGCCATTGGCTAAACAAACTCTTCTCTCCGTCCTTCCCGGACAGTGAATATCCCTTTGGCTTGGACCTCCCGTCCAGGCCATTGACTAAACAAACTTTTCTCTCCGTCCTCTCCGGGCGGTGGGTATCCCTTTGGCTTGAACCTCCCGTCCAAGCCATCGACTAAACAAACTCTTCTCTCCGTCCTCTCCGGGCGGTGGGTATCCCTTTGGCTTGAGCCTCCCGTCCAAGCCATTGACTAAACAAACTCTTCTCTCCGTCTCCTTCGGGCGGTGAATATTCCCTTTGATTTGGGCCTCCCATCCGGGTCATTGGTTAAGCACATTTCCGTTCACCGCCCCTCCGAGCGACGAGAGGCCCAATCTCCCACCAAGGCCTCCTGCCTGAGGCCAGTGCGCAGTTCCGACGTTGGGCAAGACCGGTAGTCCACCCATTTGGCATGGTGGAGTGGTCCCCTCGCCCTTCCCCTGGGAGGGCGAGCACTCTCCCGTGCCCCGACATGGGTTCCTGCCTGGTTCCCCCGGAGCGGACTACCACGAAGACTTACACTCTGCCAATGTGTCCCGACACTATAAAAAAAAAGATAGAAAAAGAGGGGAGAGGAAGAAGAAAATAATATATACAAAAAGAAAAGAGAGAAGAAAAGAGATCCCCCTAGGGCGAATGCCACGCACACTGAAGGACATGTGAAATAGTAAGTGTTCTGTTCTATTCCACAAAAAAAAAGGGATTAAATGACATGTGCTTCGGGGCGTACCCTTATGTTACATTTCAAAAGGAGAGAGAAAAAAAAAGAGCTAAGGGGTGCGACGCTCAGTCGACGCCCCTGAAGATGTCTTCAAGAGGGAGAATCCCGACGCAAGGGAAGTTTATCATGTCGCGCAGTCGGCCCCTCCGTTCTTCGAGACGGGTGAGCTCGGTCTCTACGAACGTCGTCTCAGCCTGGGTGACGGTCTCTCAACTACTCCTTCAGCTCTGGCAAGGTTAGACCTGGCTGCGGCAAGGTAGCCCTCCAGCTTCACGATCTGATTCCTGAGGGAGCGAACATCGCCCTGGCCTTCCTCCAGGGCCTTCCCGTGCTGCTCTTCATTATTGCGCCGTGCCTCCAGGGTTTGCAAATATTCGTCCACCTGGGCATCGAGAGCGGCGCGCTCGTCAGGAGCCTGTGTCTCGAGGAGCTCGCGACGTTTAACATATTTCAACAGCAACAAGACTCGCCGCGACCACTCCCCCTGCGGGCAGCCCAACACTTGCAGTGCCCCAGTCAGCTATGTCACTATGTTGTGCACCTCCCGATATGACAAGGAGAGGTCGGCAAGGAGCATTGTCCGCAGCGTCACCAGCATTTGTCGGACCGGTGCATCCGACAAAGTATGGCTGACTGAAGGCACGGCCGGAGGAGTGAATTCCACGGTGCTGTCCACCGCCGCCCATAGGTCTGCATCCACCCTGGCCGAAGAAGATGGAAGAGTAAGAGTCAAGTCATCCGGCCGTCGCAGTTCGGTGGATGACTCCAGACCAGCCACTGCTAAGGGAGTGGGCAAGATCACCGCCAGGTCGCTTGGCCCCGCCATCAGTCGGTGTTGTCCCACTTTCTCTCTCTCCGACCGCGCCAACCCCGTCGCCATTTCACCAGACGGAAGTGCAACCGCCGCTGCTTCAACCAAAGGAGGGGCTTCGAGCAAGGCCGCGCCCAAAGCCATCGCCGATCGACCTCTCTCTTGCGTCTGGGACCCCTCCAGATGCGCGAGGAGTCCCGCAAATATCTTCTTCAAGAGCGGGTTCTCCACCTGAGCCGGGATCTTTGGGAAAGGCGGAAGGGGGGATCATCAGCTGGGGTCTGCCTCCCGCTTGCACAAGTGCTGCGAGGATACCCGACCCCGGGCCCAAGACCGAAGCTGGCCCCTCCACCGCTATCGGACCGGCAATCGGCCTCCGTTTAGCGACGGCCTTGCGGACACGGGCAGACGTCTTCCCTGGCGTCGGCATTACCTAACCATATGGAGCAGAGTTAGCCATCCGCTACCTAAAACGAATCATGCGGGATCAAAAGGCAGGGAAGAATCATAAGGCCCACGTGCTTACCTCGGCCACCGGGATGATACTGCCTTTGGGCGCGATCTCCCCCTCCTCCAAAGGCTCGTCCGCCGTTCCGGGAGCACTCGAAGTCACCGCGGCTGACTCCTGATGCAAAGCCTCGAACAAGAGGGCCAGCTTACCCAGGCCCGCATCAGCTCCTGTTGAGTGATCGACCGATTTAGCCGGGATAGCCCCCTCCATGGCCTCCGGCTCAATTGGTTCCTGAAGATCAAGGGATAACAGGAATAAAGTCACTGGATGATCACGAGGGAGGTCATGTGCGAACAAGCTCACACTTACAACAGCCTCCTCCATTAGGCTCAGAGAGCTAGTGAGTGAGGGGGCCTTAAAGATCAGCTTGGGCGGCCCAGATACCTCAGATACGCCCTCGCCAGAAGCCACCTTATCGGAGGAGTAATCATAATCTACCTCTTCGCTCAATGAAGACTCGACCGCCACGGGTTCTTCCCTTGCTGGCAAGGGGGCCTCCGCTTCGAGGTCGATGATTGGCGCATCCTTACGCGGGCCGGGCGAGGGTAGGACGCCAAACTTCAACTTCTTCCTCGTGTACGTGCTGCAGGCGGGGCCCTGATAGCCCGATAACTGCTGTGTCAACGACTGCCACATAAAAGAAGGGGTGGATCATACCGGAGCCGATGAGTCCTTAAGAATGAAAGAAGCCAATCAAGCGGACAAAGATAAATACCCCCTCCGATTTCAGCAGCACGAGGCGGCTCACAGATAGGAGATGGTGCCCCAGGAGCTGCAGCCTCACCCTCGCCCGGGATCGGCACGGGTACCGGCTCCTCCGTACCAACTGAAAGCAAGAAATACACATGTTATATACGCATAAGAGTCCCTACCCTCGGGAAGCAAATAAATTTTGAAGGACATCGGTGGTCGGTGAACCTCACCAGCATGGTAACTCGACTCAGCCCGAATGACTTCAAACTCCTCGAAGGACAAAAGGGGAGCCACCGGAGAGATGGCCGCCAAAGTTGGGGTAGCCTCTGCCCTCCCTCGCTTCCTGTCTTGTCCCCCGGCCGCTTTGGCGGCAGCCAACGCCTTCTTGACAGGTGACTTCGCCCGGGACCTCTCCTTGACTTGCGGTGGGGGAGTCGGAGTCGGCGCCGGAGTCGCATCTGCTACGACCGCGGCCTTTCCCATATCGGGGAAGAGCGCAGGTGCTGGCTCCTCCACGTCGGGAAGGGGCGCGGGTGCAGGCTTTTCCACAGCAACTGAAACAAAAAAAGGGAGAAGCATTTATATGTGAGGACCTTGTTCCGAAATGAAGACGGGTCCCGACGGACATGCACGGCTGGAAATTCTGATCGGTGGGCTAACCTGGCTCAGGCCGGGCGGCTTCAAACTCCTCGAAAGTCAGAACTCACGGCACCGGAGGGACACCCACCGAGGCCTTTACAGCCTCCGTCTTCCGTCGCTTCGCCTCTCGCTGCCCGGTCGCCTTGGCAGCGTTGACCGCCTTTTTCACAGGTGATTTCGCCCGGGACCTCTTCGCGGCCTTGGGCAAGGGAGCCGTAGTCGGGGCCGGCAATGCTGCATCGAAGTAGGCGGGCTTCTGGACGAGCCGAAGAAGATTCCGGTACGTCGCCATTTGTATGCTGTCAGGATGGTCTGTCAAAAAAATCTGGTCAGCGTCCGGTACCCTGCAAAGGTCGCGACGATAGGGGGATGAGAATAAAAGGAAGAGGGAAGATTAAAATACCATGAGGGCCGGTATACAGCCGAAGCGTTATTGGCCAGTAGCTCAGGGAGGGCTCCTTGTCCCGACGCGCTGCCTCCCGGACCAGCCAGCACACGTCTTCGATCTTCTGGCAGCGGTCAGTAAGGGCAGCCAGGTCCGCATGCTTCTTTGACGAGAGGTGGCAGAAAAGATTGAAGTGGTCCATGTCCCACCCGTCGACATAATAATACGAGACTTGCAGACGCTTGCCCAGGATGACGGCCGTCTGAGCATCAATTTTTAGCCCATTCACTCGGAGGAGGACATACATCCATGTGGTGTCCTTATAATTTTCGGGCTTCCTCTCCTCCCGCCTCATGAATGTGCGGTATGGGCATATCGGGTCCCTCTCCGGACGCCAGCTCTTTGCGGGAGTCCCCTCCTCCTCCATAGGAAGCGAATAATTAATAAGCTCCAGGCGGTTGCTCCCGATCCGACAGAGGTCCCTCAGTGTCTTCTTGAAGTCATCCTTCGCCACTAAGGGTAGCTTCGCTTGCGGTGTTGGTCTTGCTTCCCGAGCCTCCCGACGAGCGGCCAGATACGCCGCCACCTCCTTATCCTGCCTATTCTTGAGCCGAAGGAGGTGCTCCGGGTCGATGTCGAGCACTGGCACTGATTGCTTGCTCAGGAACTTCCTCTCCGCCCCATCCCAGCAATCGGTCTTGTGCAATGGATAAAAAGCCGTCCGGGCGTTCCACCATTTTATGTACTCTGGGGTCACCCGAGGAATACGGCCGGGGGCTGGTACCCTGAAAGCCATAGAATCCGCCCGATGGAAGAAGTCCCACCAGCTTCTGGCATGCTCGGCAGTCGAACTCCCCCGGAGACTTCGCGAAGGCAGGCCGAATTGTGAGCTATAGATAGGGATATGCTGATCATATCCGAAGTTTCGACTGAACCAGAAGGGGTAGTATGGTTCTAGTAGCAAATTATCCCTCTTCCTGAACGCCAGCACGCTCGGGCGAATGGATAACGCCCAGTCCCTGAGCTCAGTTACCAGCAACGGGCGGACCACGTTCTCCTGGCTGATGGGGTGGACGTACTTCTCCACCTGGTCATCTTTGCATTCCCTCTTATTATTTACCAGAGGGCTCGAGTGTGCGGCCAACGTCCAGAAGTGGATGGTGCCGGCCGCGTCTCGCGGAACCGTCGTCAGCCGGCCCTGGATATCATACAGCCGTTGGGAGGTAGAGCCTGGCTCCGCGCTGGCAAACTCCAACATCCTCGGCACCAATCCCCAGTCTTGAAGAGCGCGCGGGGTGAACTCCGGAAATAACGAGCAAACCCACGCATTGAAGAAATGCAGCGGGCACACGTACCGGGCCTGCCTCGGGAACTGATGGGTGCTAATGTCTCCTAGCGCCTTGTATATCAGGCAAAGAGTGGCCAGGCACAAGGACAGCTTGATCCCCCATGCCAGTTGACATGCTGGGTAGATGGCGTCCGGCCGAATGACGGTCTTGTCCCCATACGGCATGGCAAACGAGCACAGCTAGTACGTCAGGAGCGTGACGCAATGTGTTAGAGGGTCAACCCCCATCGGGTTGGGGCCACTCCGGCGTCCTCTGGAAGGTATCTTTACATCAGTCCTGGGCTTGGCACGCTTCTTACGGGTAACGGCAGTGCCGACACATGGAAATTCTTCATATTGCTTCAGCCCGTCGTAAAAATATTGCAGCCACAGGGTCATGCACACCCTCTTTCTGTCCCCACAGGGAGGCTGCCTCCCTCCATGCGCCAGTTGGTACAGTTCCCGGTATGCCTTCATGAGATACCGGTATGAATAGCCAAGGGAATAATAGCCGTCCCCGTTAGTTTCATCTTTGATTAGATCCGGGAGGCATACTTCTTCATAAGGCTCCCCGTCAATGGGCAAGCCGCTGAGCTAACTGAGACTCCACAAATCAAGTGAAGTCTCGCCTTCCGCCGTATAGAAAGTGTTGGTCTCAGCACTGAACACCTCTATCATGCTACAACAGAGGCCCTTGGAGATGGGGTAGCCGTAGCGGGAGGCGTAGACACTGTGGTAGATGCCAGCCCGAACCAGCAGCGGGGCGTAGTTGAACAGCACGTACTCTGTGAATTCTACAGCCCCTTCCCTGAAGCTGTGAGCATCTTGAAGCTTCAGCTCCCCGAACCAGCCCAGCGCCAGCTCATGCTTGAATCGGATGGCCAGGCAGTCCAAGACGAACGGCTCCTCCCTATAGCCCCATTTCAGGGGAGCCAAGAAGAGACCAAAACGGGGCGGCTCGCCCTGCACTCGCCCAGCGGACATGTCCCACTTTGCCGGGACAAATTGAGGTGCTCGCACCAATCTGTCTTCAGTCGACAACACCTCTTGGATCCCCAGGACAGGCTTCCACTCCCGGGCCTCCCCCACCAAATACATCAGGATGCTTCTCGGGATGATGTACAACAAACTATCACGAGCCTGCAGGATCACTTGCTCGACCTCCCGCACAGCTCGTAACTCCCACCTCTCCCGGGAGCGGAAGTACTTCAAAAATCGGATGAGATGCTTATCCTTCGGGAAGTCCTTCCGATATTCACCGGTCCGATCGAAGGTGAAACGGTTCTCGACCCGAGAGAGCCGATGATAGTCCATTGTCTCGGTCTCAGAGCCCGAGGACTCGGCTAGTGCCGCTACTTCAGCATGCTCCCTGTCCAGCTCCTCTACATTGAGCCACGTGACGGCTGGCACCGGAGGCGGTGGAACAAGCCGGCACCGGCAGTGGCAGCAGGAACAGAAGAACCACTTGGGGCAGCCATTTATCTGCAAAGATACAACAAACAAAAGATCAGAACAAGCCACGGGCGAGAGAAATGAAAACTGCAAAGGGGCTCTACTACAAGTAAAATGAACAAGACGCTGCCAATTTCTGACGAAATTTCGGCAGAATTTCTCCTAGGCCATAGGCGTAAGGGAAAACACGGGTGCGCGTCCACAAGGAGTGACGGCCCCAACAAAGTCACGGTGGGCCCCGAGATGCAACACCAGAAGTCCTCCGATTGCAGAAGTCCACTCCCTTCACAGGCTCACTGCCTAAAGCCCCTTCGCCGGCATGCCCCTATGGCTCTCCCCGGCACACCCCTGAGGCGGCTACCCGGCACAGCCAGGCGCCCCTTCGCCGGCATGCCCCTGGAGTCTCCCCCGGCACACCCCGAAGCTGCCCTCGCCGGCACACCCATACGGGCCTTCACAGGCACGCCCTAAGCGGCCTTCGCCGGCACGCCCTGGCTGCTCTTCGCCGGCACGCCCTGGCTGCTCTTCGCCGGCACGCCTACAAGGGCCCTAGCTCGGCACACCCTCAAGTGTTGCCCGGTACACTCGGTGCCTGCTCCCCGGCACAGCCTTGGCAAATCCTACTAGGTGCCATAAACCCAAGAACAGGAAATGAGTGAAAATGAAGCTGGAATGATGAATGAAAATGATGGAGAATAAAGACTACAGGGGGACTCTTCTAAGAGTAAAATGAACAAGACACCGATAATTTCTGACGAAATTTCGACAAAGTTTCCCCTAGGCTAGAGGCGTAAGGGAAAACACGGGTGCGCGTCCACAAGGAGTGACGGCCCCAACAAAGTCACGGTGGGCCCCGAGGGACAACACCGGAAGTCCTCCGTTCAAAGAAGTCCTCCTTTCTCCCCTTCACCGGCTCCCCGCCTGAAGCCCTTGCCGGTACGCCACTGGGTGCCCTTGCCCGGCACACCTCTACTCTTCCCCGGCACACCCTGGAGCTGCCCTTCCCCGGCACGCTCTCTGCCTCCTGAAGCCCCCACCGGCACGCCCCTGGAGCTGCCTTCCCCGGCACGCTCGATCGCCTACTCCCCGGTGCACCCAAGAAGCCCCTCCCCGGCACGCTTGTGCCTTAACTCCTCCGGCGCAACCGTGCCACCTCAACCCGGCACACCCCGTGCCCTCCAGTCACCGGCACACCCGTGCCCTTGGCGTCCGACGCGGCCTGCCCCTCGCATCCTGGCACGCCCTACACCCCCCTCAGCGGCACGCCCGGCGGCCTTCACCCCGGCATCACCGCCGATCGCCCTCCTCTGCACACACCACGCCAGAGAGGGGGAAGAGAAGAGGAAAGGGAAGAAGAGAGAGGAGGGATGAGAAGGAACGGGGAAGAGGGGCCTAGGGCTCCGCCGTTCTCGAACGAAAGAGAAGAGAAGAAGGGGGAAGAAAAATAGAGAGGGATGAAGAGAAAGAAGAAGAGGGGAGCCATTCGCGGTGGCCTCCTCACCTGGGCGACGGAGAAGACAATGACGACGGCGGCCGGTCGCGTCCGAAGACGGAGAAGAAGAGGAAGAAGGAAGGGGAGGGAACACTCACCTGCCGCGGGAAAAGAGAGAGAGAGAGAGAGGGAGAGTTTGAATGAGAGAGGGGGTGGCCCGCTCGTGCCACCCCCGTCCCTTTTATAGGGTGAGCAAAAAAAAAAGAAAAAAGAAGAAGAAGGAGAGAGGGAAAGGAATGTTGACAAAAAGATGGAAGGAAAAGGGGAGGAATAAAAAAAAGGGAAGAGAAAAAGAAAAGAAAGGGGGGGAAGAAAGAAAAAAAGGGAGATAATAAATAAATAATAAATATACATATATACGAATATGCATACATATATACATATACATGGGTGCATATATACATCTACATAGGCATGTGCATATATATATATATATACGTAAATAATGCACGATGACAAATGTCCCCGTGGGGATGGTCCGTCTGCACGCCCCTACGTATCAACGGGCATCCGCACGGGCAAAGCCGACTCCACCCCTGTGTTGGCATTACTACCTCGCCAGCAAATAAGTCCTTTTCTGGCACAAGTCTTCGTGCCTTAGCCACCTTCCATCATACAAAATTGACATTGCAGGCCTTACGCCCTAATCGGCAGAATCTTTATCATTGCGATGTCATTAGTCCCTTGCCGACGAATAAGTCCCTTTCCGGTGCAAGGCTTCGTGCCTTAGCCACCCGCTCTCACACAATATTGCCATTACAGACCTTATGACCGAATTGGCAGAAAATTCCCCGTTGCGTAGGCATTATCTTCTTGCCAATGAATGAATCTTGTCTTTTAGTGCAAGGCTTCGGGCCCTAGCCAACAATTCCATATCACCCGCTCGTCAAAAAAAAAAGAAGAAAATAAAAAAGGGAAAGTGGCTTAAAATAGAGGGGCCCCGCCGGACTTGCCCCTACACGGGGACAATGGTAAAAATGGCAGCAACCCAGTTGTGGCGAAAATCTAAAAGGGCGCTACAGGCAAAATCGGGTATCCCGCCACGTGAAAACCTGAAAGGGCACGTGGGCAAAAGCAAGAGGGGGTTGGTGCTGGCGAAAATCCGAAAGGGCGCTTGTACCGGTAATGTAGTTTAAAAAGAAAGAAAAGAGAAGAGAAAAATAAACCACGTCAGCTCCCGACACCACGTCGGCACTGATGAAGAGAAGAAGAGACAAACATACTACGTCAGTTCCCGACACCCCGTCGACACTGATGAAGAGAAGAAGAGACAAACACACCACGTCAGCTCCCGACGTCCCGTCGACACTGCTGAAGAGACAAAGAGACCAACATGTTACGTCAGTCCCCGGCACCATGTCGGCAATGATGAAGAGACAAAGAGATCAACATGCTACGTCAGTCCCCGGCATCCCGTTGGCACTGATGAAGAGAAGAAGAGACCAACATACCACGTCAGGTCCCGGCACCCCGTCAGCACTGATGAAGAGACAAAGAGACCAACATGTTACGTCAGTCCCCGGCACCCCATCGGCACTGATGAAGAGACAAAGAGACCAACATGCTACGTCAGTCCCCGGCACCCCGTCGGCACTGATGAAGAGAAGAAGAGACCAACATACCACGTCAGGTCCCAGCACCCCGTCGGCACTAATGAAGAGAAGAAGAGACCAACATACCACGTCAGGTCCCAGCACCCCGTCGGCACTAATGAAGAGACAAAGAGACCAACAAAGCACGTCAGTCCCCGGCACCCCGTCGACACTGATGAAGAGACAAAGAGACCAACATGCTACGTCAGTCCCCGGCACCCCGTCGGCACTGACGAAGAGAAGAAGGGACAAAGCATACCACGTCAGTCCCCGGCACCCCGTCGGCACTGATGAAGAGAAGAAGAGACAAACACACCATGTCAGCTCCCGACGTCCCGTCGGCACTGATGAAGAGACAAAGAGACCAACATGCTACGTCAGTCCCCGACACCCCGTCGGCACTGATGAAGAGACAAAGAGACCAACATGCTACGTCAGTCCCCGGCACCCCGTTAGCACTAATGAAGAGAAGAAGAGACCAACATACCACGTCAGGTCCCGGCACCCCGTCAGCACTGATGAAGAGACAAAGAGACCAACAAAGCACGTCAGTCCCCGGCACCCCGTCGGCACTGATGAAGAGACAAAGAGACCAACAAAGCACATCAGTCCCCGGCACCCCGTCGGCACTGATGAAGAGACAAAGAGACCAACATGCTACGTCAGTCCCCGGCACGCCGTCGGCACTGACGAAGAGAAGAAGAGACCAATATACCACGTTAGGTCCCGGCACCCCGTCGGCAGTGATGAAGAGACAAAGAGACCAACAAAGCACGTTAGTCCCCGGCACCCCATCGGCACGGATGAAGAGACAAAGAGACCAACATGCTACGTCAGTCCCCGGCACCCCGTCGGTACTGACGAGGAGAAGAAGAGACCAGCATACCACGTCAGCTCCCGTCACCCCGTCGGTGCCGACGAAGAGAAAAGAGACAAGTACACCCACGGGCACCGCCCGGCTCATTCTTCGCCTGCGCTACCCGTGGGTGGGGGGCATTTGTGGACGTGTAAAATTGCACGCCCTTACGTCCCAACTAGTCCAGCATCGTTAACGACTTCAACTAAAGAAATCGCGGAGAAGAGGGGCCATCTGGACTCTCCGAACACACACACACACATATTGCGGTGAAGCCATCTCCGGAGTCACGACAGTGAAGAGAAATCAACCACCAAGAGCCCCACAATCCATGGGCCTCGAAGAAAATCAAATGGTCCACAACTCGCGCTCACAACGGGCTCAGAACTGCCCATTTAGCCCCTTCAGCGGCACACCCCCGTGCCCCTTTAGCGGCACGCCCCTGGCTCCCTTCAGTGGCACACTCCGGGCCCTTCAGCGGCACGCCCCTGGTGCCCTTCAGTGGCACACCCCCGTGCCCCTTCAGCGGCACACCCCCGTGCCCCCCTTCAGCGGCACGCCCCCGTGCCCCCCTTCAGCGGCACGCCCCTGGTGCCCTTCAGCATCACACCCTGTGCCCCCGTTCAGCGGCACGCCCCCGGGCACCTTCAGCGGCACACCCTAACGGTCTCCCAGCGGCACGCCCTCAGGCCCCTTCAGCGGCATGCCCTTTAGGCCCTTTAGCGGCACGCTTGCCGTGCCTTTCAATGGCACGCCCTTTTGGCCCTCTCAGCGACACGCTTGTTGAGCCTGCCAGCGGCACGACGTTCAGGCATTTCAACGGCACGTCCCACAGACAAAATCTCGTGCCCATGCCCTACAGATCATTGGCGCGCAGTGGGCTGTCCGAGGTGTCGACCAGAGGTTGGGCCACGCGGGCTACTCCTCTGCCACCAAGGACGGAGAAGGTCAAACTCCATCACGGCCTGTCACTTACCGCCTCCGACTACCATGCTTGAACGCTTCTGCCGCTGGGTATAAAAGCCCTCCTCCTCCGACGAACCAAAGGGGGGATGAGAGAGAGACACAGAGGAGACAATAGACAGACAGAGAGAAGAGACCCGCCACTGGAGAGAGCCACCGCCCGCGGAGGAAGAAGAAGAAGAAGGGAGCTCCGCCGTAGGGTTCCCCTCCGACGACCACACAGGAGAGAGAGTAAGGGAGAGAGAGAGTGTGTGTGTGATGTATTAAGGGGGGAGGGGAAGGGGCAGGGAGCCGTCGCCCCTACTCGGCCCCAACTCCTCATTTTCCTCTCCTCTGTGCCTTCTTCTTATTCCCTCTGTTGTATCTTCTACCCCGGTGTTTGGAAGTGTACATGGCCGGTCATGGCCTTTTCTCTTCATGAATGGAAATTCCCCCTTCTTAGATTTCTTGCTATCGTGTTTGATTTACGTCCGGATGTGTGCGTTTCAACCCTTTTTCCTCCTCCTTCCGACGGTTTGGCCCCCAGTGGGGACCCTTCTTCCCCTCTGTCATGGCCCTTCTTATGGGATCCCTGACCTTCAACCTCATCCATTTACCTGAAGGGAGAGGCCCATCTTCTTCTTTTGAACACCCAACCACCAACACCACCCTCGGCCTTCCTCCCTTCTTCAGCCCTAACCCACCTAGCCAACCCTCAGCCTTCATTCCCTTGCTCAGTCCCCCACCGGTGCACCCCTACCACGGTGCAGCCTCCCCATCCCCGGTACGCCTTGGCCAAATCCTTCGCCGATACACCCATCCTGCCCTTACCCGGCACACCCTGGCCAAGCCCTTCGCCGGCACACCCATGCGGGTCTTCCCCGGTGCACTCTAGGCCACTCCTTGCCGACACACACTCAGCCTCCCAGCCCGGTACACTTTCCAGCCATCCCTAGAGGGGTCTCTTGGCCATCGTTGCTTTCGGGTTTCCCGAGACTTTATTAAAGGTGCTGCCGCTCTCGGGCGCCCACCTCCAATTGTCGGGTTCCGCCACTCCGTGTGGGCGCGTTCCCACTTTCTCCCTTACGCTCGGGTCAAGGGGAGATGCTGCCGAATTTTCGTGAGAAATAATAATACGTTGAAAAGGCAAAAGGAAGTAACAAACAAATGGAGCAATAACACATCAAAAGATAAAAGGAAGCAACAAACGAATGGAGCGATCGGTAGTAGAACACTCCAACCGAAATGAGGCAATGCGGGCAACATGAGAAGAATCAGATTAAATGACTACGTGGTGGATTAAATGCTCAATCTGTAAAGAAAAAGTTATGAGAAGAGGGAGAAAAGAGTTGTATAAAACTGCCTAAAGATCAAAGAAAAGAAGAAAAGAAAAGCCTTAAAATAAGTGGAGGAGGAGTGGACCTTCACCGGTACACCTATTCCAGCCCTCGCCGGTACACCCTACCAATGCCCTTTTTGGACCCTTCCACGGCACACTCCCTTGCTGCCTTCCCCGGCACACCTTCCTTGAACCCCTCAACGGTACACTGGCCATGCCTCCTCCCCGGCACACCTCCAGCCTCCTTGGCCGGCACACTCCCGTGCCCCTCCAGCGGCACACCTTCCTGGCCCTTCAGCGGCACACTCTTCCACCTTCCTTCAGCGGTACACTCTTCTTCCTTCGGCGGTACACCTACGCACCTCTCCCCGGTACACCGTTCGGGTGCCTTCGCCGGCACACTACCCCTGGATCAGCGGCACACCACCTTAGCCCTCCAACGGCCCACTCCTCCAAGTATCAAACGTGTAAATAAGAAAGGGGGAAACTGCAGTAGCATCGACGATCAAAATAGAAGAAATAATGATAAATTTTTTTTGCAATAGTAAGGACAATGGTGATAATAATAATGAAAGGCTACGATAAATAAATAAAAGGGAAAAACGCGGGCAGTAAATAGAAAGGAAGTAATAATAATAAATGCATAAAAGGAAAATAAGCAACGAAATCATGAGAATAACAATAATAATAAATATAATGTAGTAATAATCCACACTGCACCCTCGTCTCTCCCCGTGACCCGGTGTTAAAGGAACAACAAGGTCACCCTTGCAGGCCTGGCCTGAGTCTTGGGAGTTATCCAGACATGGTCACGACCCGACCTCGCCTCGGGCTGACATTCTGATTAGACCGAACATGCTTCTCACACCTGATCTTCTCCGATCTATCATTAAACTTGCCGCGCGTTCGGCAGATATTTGAACGGATTTATCCCAGCTTTCACCGCGTTTCTATTACGGACCTTCGTCGGAATACGAAAAGGGTCCCCGAGTGATCGACATGGCCGATGGCTCGTATCCCGATGCAGACCCTAGTGCGATTTATTCCTGCCCCTTCCTTGCGCAGTTAGTATCAATTCTTTTGGCCGTAGGGCCCCTAATTTCGGCAATTAATCAAGGGTGTTCCCTCGTATAGGGGATGTAAATGACGTCGTGACCTTTACGGCACGACGGGATCTGATCCCGACGTGAACCACACAATCGTCTGACGAAGTCGGATCGAGCACACCATGGGCTTCTACGAAGCCCAAATAAATTGTCACTCTGTGACTGGCACGCCCACGCACCTAATAAACGAATAAACACATCCAATAAATAAATAAACATTATGCGATAAAAAAGTACATCCACAACTACCCAGCTACTTCAGTCACAACGGTGCCCCCGGCACCCGACTGCCAACAACTCCAGTCACAACGGTACCCCCGGCACCCGACTGCCAACTACTCCAGTCACATCGGGGCCCGCGGCACCCGACCGCCCAACTGCTCCAGCACAACGGTGCCTACGGCACCCCTACTGCCCCGACCTTGATACTGTCCCATGTCGGGAACACATTGCGACGCCCCTCGGGCGCCATCCTGCTGAGTCACAGGTCCTCTAACGGACGCCATGTACAAATGCGGAAATACCCGCACAATAATGTAATGATCCGGGGACCGTCATAAATGCCGGAATTGTACCGTGGCTTGCAAGCAACTGTAATCGGGCTCTCACGCCCCCATATAAATGCCTTTCATGGCATATAAGTCATGTAATCTAGTCAGGGAGCGAACCCCCCTCCTCGCTGGAACCAGTCTCTCTGCCCCCAGTTATCCCTGTTGTGTCGCTGTTGCCCTGTCGCTGTTGCACGGACTAAGCCTTCCCGACGTCGCGGCTCGCAGAGTCCCTGACTCTTTCTTCGGCAGTAGAAACAAAGATATTCGGATTTAATCAGATGTAAAATAAACACCGGTTGCTTGCGACAGGTGGGGAAAGACGTCCAGTACACGAATCTTCATAATCGCATGTGCACTCGCACCCGTGGAACCCCTTCTATCCATGTGTTGCCCGATCTCTCGAGCCACGTGCCGCGTCCTGGCGACGCTTCCCCGGTCAATCCTCGGTTCCATAGGTGATTGTCGAGAAATCGATTGACACGCCCGCATTCCACCCAGCCATCCCTGTCCCAGTCTCCCAGAATGATGAACCATACGTCATCCCTTCCTGTGCGTTCCTATCGTTCTCTCTGACTTCTTCTCAATACCCCCAAAATCTCCGCGTGCCCAGTCAACCTATCTCGACCATCCGTAAAAGGCGAGTCTACAGCTCCGCCGCGAGGACAAAACGACAAGTGACTCTTCGCGATCGCAAACATGTGCCTACCTTCAGAAAGCGACAAATATGAATGTTTGACAATAGATGATCTTGCACCTATCTCATATCAAAAGAAGAAAGTATTCACTCTATCTTCAAAAGACACGTGTTCACTCCCAGTGGTCAACAAACTAATAAATTATCTCAAAAACATGGGCATGAAAATACCTTAGGAAAAATTGCTATTATACTCAAAGGACGGTTGTCCTATGTGTAAAGCAATGATGACCAATTGACAAGTCTTGTAGCTTGCATTTAAAGTCTCATATCTTTTAGAGATATGTCTTCAAGTTAGCGTATATACATATCTCACGTTTGTATTTATTGCTAAGTTTCCGTTGTGATATACGCAAAATTATTGAGGCGCAAAGACATCATTTTCCTACTGCCTGATGTCTCTTCAAAAAGCACAAAAGCATTTATTTTGTATTTCAAATGATATTTCAAAATTTTATTTTATCTCACATCACATTTAAAGACTTGTATGGCATAAATATTTTGAGTATACTTACAGGAATACATTTTAAAGAGAGAAAGGCACATAAGTATGAAAGAGGAGAACACACAGATATGTCCTACACATTGATTGGATAGGGACCAAAGAATAGATTGAAGAAAGACCCAACGATTCATAATGGACAACTAAGGGTGCAAATACATCTTCACATACTGAAAGATGGACATCTGACCATTGGGAGATAATGTATCTAATGGGCATAAAATTCCATCTTATAAATACTTGAAGATTGGCATAGAAAAATAGATGACACAAAGAACGATAGAAGTGAACAAGCATTAAAGCCGCGCTCTATTCTCACACTCAAGCCAAGGGAGAACTGTAACACAGTGAACACTTCATCATTGGAGTCCTCAAGTTTAGGAAACATCCCATAGGAGAAGAGTTCTTCATTGCATCTATATTGTCTCCTCTGTATGTTTGTTTACTCAAACTTATTTGTTTCATTGTGAAATTTTGGTCCATCATTTAGCTCATCTAGGAGCTGGTAGGTGGAACCTCAACACTGTATGTGTGATAGTGGGGTACTGGAGTATTTTGATGCTCTAGGGATTCTTGCTCACTGTGAGAAAGCTCGGTTTGCTGACACCATGAAGGTCAACTGGGTATCTTGTTCCTGAAAAATCGGTAGGTTAGTTGCTGAGACACGATCAAAATCAGTAAGGGAGCTGTCTCTTGAGAATCAACTGGTATAACATTGGTTAGAAGATTAGTGGAATATCTTGGACAAATTGCAGGGGACTAGACGTAGGGAAGCGGAAGACTAACTGAACCAGTATAAATCTCTTATCCAGTGTGGTTTGCTAGCTTGCACATATTTTTATTTTTCGCGACATACGCATTCAAGTTATGATAAATTTTTTATACGTTATCATATCTCAAGGCACATCTATTCACACCCTCTAGGGTGTGCCCGTTCCGTCTACTAATAGACACTCTTTTAGATGTATATTTTTCAAAGGATATACATCTAAAACTTTCTTTACGAAAAAAACACCTTCACAGGATCTAAGAATTGCATTCAAATTATTTCTATCCTTAACAAATGTATCAAGTGCATGTTTTAAATTATTTATCTCAAGCAGAAGGAATGCAATCTTATCATCCAAATAAGAAATTTCAAATTTAGCGAATTCAATCTTAGAATTCAACATTACATTATCTTTTTCTAGACTCTCATGTTTGAGTTTTATGAATTTAAATTGATCTTTATCAATCATGTCATCATGCACAAAAAGTAAATCTTTTTTAAAATTTTATTCTCAAATTTCAATTTTTTATTTTTGAATTACATCTTGCCAAATGCACATTGAAATTTTGCAATGGGAATCGAGCTAGTTTCAAAAGTTACCTCCTCCTCAAAGTTTTTAGCCATGAAACAAATAATTGCCACTGCATCACTGCCTTTTTCACCCTAGAAAAAAATATACGCATCACTTTGAAGAACGATCATTGCTTTCTTCTTCTTTCCATGATCATTATCTTTCTTGGACTTCTTTAATTTTGGATAATCACTTTTCATGTGAATAGATTTCTTGCACTCTAGCAGATGATCTCAATCTCCTTAGAAATCGTACCCTTAGAAGGTGCTCTATTGTAGTTCTTGTTCCGCAGTCTATTGAACCTCTTTTTTGCATAGGAACTTCTTCATTTACCTTGCAACCATGCTAATATTGTCCTTCTTGATCTCATCTTACTTATTTTCATCAATGTAGTTTGAGGAAGATGAGACGGCCTTAAGTGCAATGCTCTTCTTCTTCTTGGATTCCTTATCCTGTAGTTTGAGGAAGATGAGACGGCCTTAAGTGCAATGCTCTTCTTCTTCTTGGATTTCATATGTCATAAGAGAACCCATTAGTTCATCAAGTGACAAAGTAGACAAATCCTTAGCTTCTTCAATTGTCGTGACTTTTGGACTTCATGACGATGCCAAGGAGCAGAGTGTTTTGTGCACAAGGTCAAAGTTGGAGTAGAGCTTACCCAAGGATTTTAGACCATTCACTATATATGTCACCAAAGTTGGTAAACATCTCACCGATGGAATCCTTCGAACTCATTTTGAATAGCTCGTATGTGTACACAAGGAGATTGGTCTTTATTTCCTTCACTTGAGATGTTCCCTCATTTGTAATTTGTCGCTTTTGTCATATTTCCTTTGTTGTCTCACACATGAAAATTCTATTATTTTCATTGGCATTAAGAGCACAATGCCACACATTACTTGGTTTAGCATTCAAAGAAAGTTTTTAGAAATCATCATCATTCTCCTCTTTCCATTCCGACATATAGGGTTGTCTCTTACTTACCAGTGACATTTCATAGTGCATAGCTTTCATAGAGATTATTATATAATTCCTCCAATAGCTATACTTGGAACCATTGAAAAGTGATAGTCTATGAGCAGATTGACCTTCACTAAAGAGAAAAAAATGCTCTGGGATGTGCCATGTGTTGAACTATGGTTTTGATGATAACTAAACTTCTTGTGTGATGCCTTGGTTTTGATGGTTGTTGAAGTCATGGTTTTGATGTTCATGTGCGATTAAGTGAATGGTGATAACTAAACTAAATGGTTGATTGTTCCTGTCGATTGGTTGAATATGACTGTCTTGAACATGTGCTTTGAATGCTTCCCATGCATACTCTTCATGGAGCTTGGCTACATACATGCATTTAGAAAAGCAACAATTGTTCCAATCTTATATGTGAAATTTGGTCTCAATGTAAATCACTTTTTAAACTCTAATACATATTTCACATATCATTTTGAGCTTGCATTATGTTGAAACAACTCATGAGAAACTTGCTTGGAAATTGGAATCATGGTACTTATATCTTGCTCAAACGGTTTACAATAAGCTCTTGTTGATTGATTGAAATTACCAAATGGCCAAAGGGGTTTCATACATGCACTTCATGTAATTACCACATGAATTATTGATCAAAGTCCTAATCATTTTTTCTATGGTTTTGTAGGTCAAAACACTCAACATATATTCCCCAAGATCAAAGGAGTTTGAAGCCTCAGACTTAAATGGGTTGCAATGGAGTTCGGGGGTGAAACCTAAAAAGTCTCATCCTGTAGAACTATAGGTCGACCGCCCCAGGTCGACCGAAAATGCCAGGGATCAAATTTCTACAGGTTTCTCAGTAGCGATCGACCGCCAGCTTCCACAGGTCGACCGCCAGTCCCGAGCCAACATATGTTGACTTTATTTTCCACTTCGAGAAGAGCTTTTCTCCTTGTAATTCTTTAATCCTAATGACACCAAATCACCCAAAAAATGTGGATCTGGTCTGGGAGATGTCTGTAATATCCCGGACCTTTCGGATCCTTTCTTCGTGAGTCTCGGATTTAGTTTTCGGAGTGTTCGGCTCTGTTGTGTCTGAAATTTCGTTTCGGACATCTTTCGTGTTCGGATCGGCGCGATCCGGAGTTGTTTCGGAGGCCCGGAGGCGTTCCGCGGCTTTTCCGTATGTGTTTTCCGATTTCCGGTCTGTGTTTCGGCTTTTACTTCGGAAGCTCGTTGCGGGTGAACTGGGCCGTTCACCTGGGCACGAGTGGTACCGTTGCGATCGGTGCGTTCCGAGGATCGCGGGGGTGTAATTTTCTATTTTTCAGAATTTCTGGATTTTCTATAAAACCCCCCTATTTTCTCTCTCTCCCCCACCCTCTTCTTCTTCTTCTTCTTCTTCCTCCTTCCTCCTCCACCGTAACCCTCTCCCTCTCCCTCTCTTCCTCCCGGTTGACCACGGCGGACCCCTCTCCGGCTGCAGACGGCGGCGGGGCGACGGCGCGGTGACGTGGGCAGCGGCGAGGCGATTGTGGGGGCGTGCGGTGCTCGCTGGAAGCTTGAAGGACGAGGGTTTTCTAAGGCGTTCTTCGCGATTCACGAACGATCCGACGGAGCATTCGTTCCATTGAGGTAGGGTGACGTTCCTTAGCCTCTTGCCGTTCATTTCCGTGGTTTGTAGGCCGCGGGGAGGCCGAGAGGGGCTTGATTGAGCGGGTTTGAGGTTTTCCATGATTTGGGGAGAGCTCGCCCGATCTATGGTTTTAGCCCGCGATTTCACATTTTGGATGGCTTAGATGCATGCTAGGGGTCCCCAGGGGTCTTCCCCTTTGTTTTCCCCCTCTCCGGTGGAGGCACGGGGGCGTGGTCGAAGTTTTTGGGGTTTTCCCGCTGTAGCGTGCTCGGGAGTGTGTAACGGTCACTCCAGTGACCGTCACATGCTTGTGACGCCCCTAGAGGGGTGCGTTACATTCCTGAGTAGTGTTTTGGGGGTCGGGGGCTGTAACGGCCCCACGATAGACCGCCATTTGCCTATGACGCGCTTGGGTAGGGCCGTCAGGGGCTTTCGACCGTTCGTTTGTGACCGTTGGGGGTCAGGCCATGTAACGCACCGGGCTAGGCGCGTTACATGTGTGTAACGCGCTGGGGCAGGCACGTTACTTCATGTTTTCACCCCAAGTGTGAGGGCCATGTAACGCGCTGGGCCAAGCGCGTTACCTGCGTGTGACGCACCGGGGCTGGGCCGTTACATCCCTTTTGGCTTTGGGTGCGTGGGGGTGTGTAACGCATGGGGCCAAGCGCGTTACATTCTTGTAACGTGCCTGGACCAGGCCGTTACATCCCTTTCCCCTCTGACCGTGTGACGGTCTGTTTTGAACCGTTAGGCGCATGTAACGGTCTCGCCTAGACCGTTACTTGCTTGTGACGGCCCTAGGGTGGACCGTCACATGCCTGGTTGCCCCATGAGGGTGGCAACCCCATTTTTACTCCGACTGTGGCCACCGTGCGACGGGGCTGGTGCGTGGGGTGATTCCCACACGTTTTCGGATTCGGACGTTGTTTTCCGTTGACTCGAGAGTCTACTCATTTGTGACCCTCCACTAGTCGTAGCCTATCAGTACGCGTGTGCTGATCGCACCTGGGAGTGGTGTACGGGCTTACCCTGAGGACGGTTTTAGACCGGTTACCGTCGGGCCCCTCGTCACATCAGAGTCCAGTGCCAGGGGAAAACCAGTCAGAGGGCCAGACCTAGGACGCGTGGTCTGTGTGTGCACACGTGGTTGGGGACAGTGGACGCACGTCGACGGGCGTGACCCCAGCTAGTCACTTGTTTGTGGTTACTTGTACGGTGTTCGCGCCTCTGGTAGGAGCTACCACGCCAGGCGGTTCACCTGCGGCGCGGCGTAAGACGTCAGGGGACGCTACCGGCTGTGCTTCTAGTGGGTGGTACTCCTGTCGAGTACGGAGTGGCAGTCTGTCAGTCGTGTGTTTCTGACCTTCGAGTTTTATCGGGTTGGCCGTTGAGCTTCGGTCTTCTTACCGTGGCACGTGTGTCGGTTTGCGTGCCATGGGACCTTTGTTCTGTAGAGTACATGGCTTTCTTTCCGAGGTACTCTCCTACAACTAGTGTAGTGGTTTCTCGTTTTACGAGGTAGGGTTCGAGTGATCCCTACTGAGTCTTGTTCCGAGACTCATTCCCTGCATATTTTCACCGTGTTTCAGGTGAGGCGCAGCTCCGGGGGAGCGCGTCTGGGGTGCAGCGTGGTGCGGGTGCCCAGAGGTAGTGCCAGAGGTCAGAGCCGGGGTATGTCCCGTGTAGCTGTACTTTTCTTCCTTGTCACTGTACTAGTCGTGGACTATTGTTATTGTTGTTAATTTCTATTGTGGACCATGTAAAATGTTAATTTATTTCATGCTTAATGTTATAACTATTTAATTTCTGTAATTATTTGTGATACTTGTGTAGTCACCACACCATCCTTTTAACCCTTCCGAGTCTTCGGGCTCGTGGGTGGCGGTGCGAGTCTCGGGTTATCGGGCCTTCCCGGTAATCGGATTCTCGGGTCGTTACAGCTGGTATCAGAGCGTGGTTGTAGAATTACATGAGAATCATAGGTAATTGTAGTGGTCCACTTGTCCACAACAATGATGTACAGTTGACACTAGCATCGGGCATCGTGTGTTTTTCTTGACATTGCCGTTTTCGTGTTTTCTGTCTTGTGCTTTAGGAGCGAGTATGGCGCCGAGGCGGAGCTCTCGCTCTCAGCAGGGGCAGTCGGCTGGAGGCCAGGAGATCCAGCAGGGGGTCCAGAGGGACCAGGAGGAGCATAGTAGAGCGCCACCGGGGGCTACCGAGGCCGCGGATACTGCGAGAGTTCCGGGGGCCGAGGATTTCTTCCGTGGCATGTACCAGCTTATGTCTCAGCAGTTCGGCAGAGAGGCTGGTGAGGGCTCGTCAGTCAGGGGTGGGCCAGGCCGAGCAGTGAGGGACTTCATGCAGTTCCATCCACCTTACTTTAGCGGCCAGGCAGACCCTGATGCGGCTCGTGATTGGCTCGATGAGATGGAGCGGGTGTTCAGTTCTACGAAGAGTGCTGCCGAGGACAGAGTGGTGTTGGCCTACAACCAGTTGCAGGGTACGGCTCGGAAGTGGTGGTCTTCCGAGTGGAAGACGTCTTTTCAGCTTCGTCCACTTGAGCAGATCGAGTGGGATGATTTCGTTAGTGCTTTCGAGCGTACGTACTGTCCAGATTTTGTTGCTACGCAGCGGATGCGGGAGTTTCTGGGGCTGATACAGGGTGACATGTCCGTGTTGCAGTACAGGGCCCGATTTGTCGAGCTGGGTCGGTATGCACCTCACATCATGGATCATGAGAGGGTGAAGACCACGCAATTTGTGCAGGGCTTGAGGCTAGAGCTGAGGCACCATCTGATTGCGAACGGGGCCACTGATCTAGAGACAGCGTCTCATGTTGCAGCTTCGTTAGAGATGGATATGCAGAGGATCCGAGGACCGATCATCCAGGGGCAGTCCTTGTCAGGTCGCAGCCAGCAGTCGGCTACCCAGCAGCAAGATTCTTTCCAGCATGCGTCGGGTGGTTCAGGAGTACCGGCATCGGCAGCTTCGGTGACGGGACCTGCGTCCTTTGGCACGAAGGTCAAGAAGTTCTTCGCGAAGAATTTCCGAAAGAAGAATTCCAAGGATCAGGGGCAGGCTTCATCGGGCAGTGTACAACAGCCGATTCCTTTGCAGCGTCAGGGATCAGTGGGTGGATCGCGAGGACCTTGTCCACAGTGTGGTGGGACCCACCCAGGCAGGCAGTGCACGACGCCGATCATCTGTTTTCGGTGTGACCAACCAGGGCATATGGCGCGCGATTGTCCTCAGAGGCCGCCGCAGTAGCAGTTTCCTCAGTAGCAGCAGGTTCTCCAGCAGCAGAGGCAGCAGCAGCAGTAGCAGGGACAGTATCCGCCGCTACCCAGGTCAGCTAGTGTGGGAGGCAGGCAGAGGACTCAGGGCCAGATCACGCACATGACCAGGGCAGAGGCAGTGGCGTCGCATCTCGTGGAAGGTACCGTTCAGATTTTGGGTTGTGCGGCTCAGGTTTTAATTGATTCTGGCACGTCTCATTCGTTTATTTCGGAAGATTTCACGTCGAGCGTCGAGGAGCCGGTGACCCAGTTGCCCTGTGATTTGGCAGTGGAGTTGCCTTCGAGTGATTTTATGATCACTCCGTATTGCTTCGATCAGGTTCCGGTTTGGATCGATGGGCGGAGTATGCCAGGCAGGTTGTATGCGTTGCAGCTTCGGGATTATGATGTGATTCTAGGCATGGATTGGCTCGAGACCCATGGAGCGGTGGTGGATTGTGGAATGAAGAGGGTCTACTTCCAGCATCCGAGTAAGAGGACCTTCTATTTCCAAGGTATCCGTTCCGCCTCTTCTCGATTCCTTATCTCTGCTATTCGAGCCCGTCGATTGCTTGATTTAGGTTGTCAGGGTTTTCTCGCATCCGTGGTTGTGTCTGACCGGATGGAGCCGGATGTCGAGGACATTGCGGTGGTGTGCGAGTTTCCCGACGTTTTTCCCGAGGAGTTGCCTGGATTACCTCCCCAGCGGGAGATCGATTTCGTGATCGAGGTTGTGCCTGGTACGGGACCTTTGGCGAAGGCTCCCTACCGTATGGCCCCCGCTGAGTTGAGGGAGTTGAGGGCGCAGTTGCAGGAACTGTTAGCCAAGGGGTATATTCGTCCTAGTTTTTCTCCTTGGGGTGCGCCCGTGTTGTTTGTAAAGAAGAAGGACGGTAGTCTGCGCTTGTGCATTGACTATCGGCAGCTGAATGAAGTGACCATTAAGAACAAGTATCTGTTGCTGTGGATTGATGATTTGTTCGACCAGCTACAGTCTGCGCGAGTGTTCTCGCGGATATATTTGCGGCCCGGTTACTATCAGCTGAGAATTCACGAGTCCGATGTGGAGAAGACTGCATTCAGTACGAGGTACGGACATTATGAGTTTTTGGTGATGCCGTTCGGGCTCACCAATGCCCCTGCAGCCTTCATGGACTTGATGCAGAGGGTGTTTCATCCGTATTTGGACCAGTTCATGGTCATCTTTGTGGATGACATCCTTGTTTATTCGCGGTCTGCCGAGGAGCACGCGTACCATTTGGGTGTGGTGCTGCAGACGTTGCGAGATCACCAGTTGTATGCGAAGCTCAGCAAGTGCGAGTTTTAGCTCAGCGAGGTGCACTTTCTGGGGTACGTGATTTCTGGTGATGGCATTTCCATGGACCCCGCCAAGGTCGAGGCAGTGATGCAGTGGCCGAGACCGAGGTCGGTAACGGAGATCCGGAGTTTCTTAGGACTTGCGGGTTATTATCGTCGATTTATCCAGGATTTTTCTCGCATTGCGGCCCCGATGACTAGGCTCACGCGGAAGGATGTGCCTTTCGTTTGGTCCGAGGAGTGTGAGCAGAGCTTCAGGGAACTGAAGAGATTACTCACCTCGGCTCCGGTGTTAGTTTTACCTTCTAGATCGGGAGGTTTCGTGGTGTGTACAGATGCTTCCGACGTTGGGTTGGGTACTGTGTTGATGCAGCATGGTAGAGTGGTGGCTTATGCATCTCGGCAGCTAAAGTCCCACGAGGAGAACTACCCTACCCATGACCTTGAGTTGGCGGCGATGATCTTCGCGCTGAAGATCTGGAGGCATTATCTGTACGGAGAGAAGTTCGAGGTGTTTACTGACCATCAGAGTTTGAGGTATGTATTCTCACAGAGAGATCTGAACCTCAGGCAAAGGCGTTGGATGGAGTTCATGAAGGATGATGACTTCACCCTGTCTTATCAGCCGGGCAGGATGAATGTCGTTGCTGATGCCTTGAGTCGGAAGGTTGCGGTCAGTGCCTTGATGTTGAGAAGGTGGAGGCTCTGGGAACAAGTGCCCGAAGTATCTTTTAGGCTCAAGATTCCCCAGGAGCCAGGGTTGGCGGTGCTTGCGAGTCTGACTGTCAATCCTGCTATCCGTCGTCAGGTGACAGAGGCTCAGCATGCGGACCCTGAGTTGCCCCGGATTCTTGCGATGGCTGATGTGGAGCTCGGCGAGGACGGTGCTGCGAGGTTTCATGGCAGGCTGTATGTCCCAGCGGAGGAGCAGGTTCATCGTGCGGTGTTGCGCGAGGCTCATGGGAGCAGGTACACCGTACACACGGGTGCGACGAAGATGTATCGGAACTTGCGGAGGCAGTTTTGGTGGTCTGGCATGAAGAGAGATATTGTCGAATTTGTGGCCAGGTGCCTGATCTGTCAGCAGGTGAAGGCGGAGCATCAGCGACCAGGAGGTACTCTCCAGCCCTTGGATGTTCCTGCTTGGAAGTGGGACCATGTGACCACGGATTTTATGGTGGGGTTGTCGAGGACCCTGAGTGGGCAGGACAGTATTTGGTTGCTGGTGGATCGGTTGACGAAGGTGACGCGGTTGTTACCGGTCAAGGTCAGCTGGAGCGTGTCTAAGTTGGCTCGTCTTTATGTGGAGCGGATCGTGCCGTTGCATGGGGTTCCCATTTCGATCGTGTCGGATTGGGATCCGCGCTTCACTTCTGGATTCTGGAGGAGTTCCAGCGAGCTCTTGGCACGGAGTTGGCATTTAGCTCGGCATATCATCCTCAGTCAGATGGTCAGTCTGAGAGGACCATCCAAACTTTGGAGGACATGCTGAGATCCTGCTGCCTGGAGTGGCAGGGGAGTTGGATTCATCACCTACCGTTGGTGGAGTTTGCCTATAACAACAGCTATCATTCGAGCATCGGCATGGCTCCTTATGAGGCATTGTATGGGCGTCCTTGTCGGACTCCACTTGATTGGTTTGAGGTGGGTGAGCGTGTTTTGACGGGACCGGAATTGGTGCATCAATGTGTGGATGTTGTGCACCTGGTTCGTTAGAACATGTTGGCGGCCCAGAGTCGGCAGAAGAGCTATGCTGACCGTAGGAGGCAGCCTCTCGAGTTCACCGTGGGCGATCATGTGTTCTTGAGAGTTTCTCCGATGAAGGGGGTGATGCGTTTTGGACGGCGTGGGAAGCTGAGTCCCCGCTATATTGGTCCTTTCGCGATTGTGGAGCGCATCGGTGAGGTTACTTACCGGTTGCAGTTACCTCCTGAGTTGGCGTTGATGCATGACGTGTTCCACGTCTCGATGTTGCGAAAGTATTTGCCCGATAACTCTCATGTGCTCGAGTTTTCTATTTGGCCTGAGGTGACTCCAGATCTTTCTCTCCCAGAGTTTCCGATCCGCGTGGAGGATAGGCGAGAGCAGCGCCTGCGGAACAAGGTTATTCCCTTAGTAAAGGTCGTGTGGCAACGACACTCTGGTGGTGAGGCTTCGTGGGAACATGAGGACGAGATGCATCAGTAGTTCCCGTATCTGTTTGAGTGAGTCTTCCTCTTCTTTCCCCTTTGGTTGTTCTCAATTTCGAGGATGAAATTCCTTAAGGGGGGAGGGCTGTAATATCCCGGACCTTTCAGATCCTTTCTTCGTGGGTCCCGGATTTAGTTTTCAGAGTGTCCGACTCTGTTGTGTCCGAAATTTCATTTCGGACATCTTTCGTGTTCGGATCGGCGCGATCCGGAATTGTTTCGGAGGCCCGGAGGCGTTCCGCGGCTTTTCCGTGTGTGTTTTCCGATTTCCGGTCTGTGTTTTAGCTTTTACTTCGGAAGCTCGCTGCGGGTGAACCGGGCCGTTCACCTGGGCACGAGTGGTACCGTTGCGATCGGTGCGTTCCGATGATCGCGGGGGGTGTAATTTTCTATTTTTCGGAATTTCTAGATTTTCTATAAAACCCCCATATTTTCTCTCTCTCCCCCACCCTCTTCTTCTTCTTCTTCCTCCTTCCTCCTCCACCGTAACCCTCTCCCTCTCCCTCTCTTCCTCCCGGTTGACCGCGGCGGACCCCTCTCCGGCTGCAGACGGCGGCGGGGCGACGACGCGGTGACGTGGGCGGCGGCGAGGCGATTGTGGGGGCGTGCGGTGCTCGCGGGAAGCTTGAAGGACGAGGGTTTTCTAAGGTGTTCTTCGCGATTCACGAACGATCCGGCGGAGCATTCGTTCCATTGAGGTAGGGTGACGTTCCTTAGCCTCTTGCCATTCATTTACGTGGTTTGTAGGCCGCGGGGAGGCCGAGAGGGGCTTGATTGAGCGGGTTTGGGGTTTTCCATGATTTGGGGAGAGCTCGCCCGATCTATGGTTTTAGCCCGCGATTTTACGTTTTGGATGGCTTAGATGCATGCTAGGGGTCCCCAGGGGTCTTCCCCTTTGTTTTTCCCCTCTCCGGTGGAGGCACGGGGGCGTGGTCAAAGTTTTTGGGGTTTTCCCGCCGTAGCGTGCTCGGGAGTGTGTAACGGTCACTCCAGTGACCGTCACATGCTTGTGACGCCCCTAGAGGGGTGCGTTACATTCCTGAGTAGTGTTTTGGGTGTCGGGGGCTGTAACGCCCCCACGATAGACTGCCATTTGCCTATGACGCGCTTGGGTAGGGCCGTCAGGGGCTTTCGACCGTTGGTTTATGGCCGTTGGGGGTCAGGCCATGTAACGCACCGGGCTAGGCGCGTTACATGCGTGTAACGCGCTGGGGCAGGCGCGTTACTTCCTGTTTTCATCCCAAGTGTGAGGGCCATGTAACGCGCTGGGCCAAGCGCGTTACCTATGTGTGACGCGCCGGGGCTGGGCCGTTACATCCCTTTTGGCTTTGGGTACGTGGGGGTGTGTAACGCATGGGGCCAAGCGCGTTACATTCTTGTAACGCGCCTGGACCAGGCCGTTACATCCCTTTCCCCTCTGACCGTGTGACGGTCTGTTTTGAACCGTTAGGCGCATGTAACGGTCTCGCCTAGACCGTTACTTGCTTGTGACGGCCCTAGGGTGGACCGTCACATGCCTGGTTGCCCCATGATGGTGGCAACCCCGTTTTTACTCCGACTGTGGCCACCGTGCGACGGGGCTGGTGCGTGGGGTGATTCCCACACGTTGTCGGATTCGGACGTTGTTTTCCGTTGACTCGAGAGTCTACTCCTTTGTGACCCTCCACTAGTCGTAGCCTATTAGTACGCGTGTGCTGATCGCACCAGGGAGTGGTGTACGGGCTTACCCTGAGGATGGTTTTAGACCGGTTACCGTCGGGCCCCTCGTCACATCAGAGTCCAGTGCCAGGGGAAAACCAGTCAGAGGGCCAGACCTAGGACGCGTGGTCTGTGTGTGCACACGTGGTTGGGGACAGTGGACGCACGTCGACGGGCGTGACCCCAGCTAGTCACTTATTTGTGGTTACTTGTACGGTGTTCGCGCCTCTGGTAGGAGCTACCACGCCAGGCGGTTCACCTGCGGCATGGCGTAAGACGTCAGGGGACGCTACCGGCTGTGCTTCTAGTGGGTGGTACTCCTGTCGAGTACGGAGTGGCAGTCTGTCAGTCGTGTGTTTTCGACCTTCGGGTTTTATCGGGTTGGCCGTTGAGCTTCGGTCTTCTTACCGTGACACGTGTGTCGGTTTGCGTGCCATGGGACCTTTGTTCTGTAGAGTACATGGCTTTCTTTCCGAGGTACTCTCCTACCGCTAGTGTAGTGGTTTCTTGTTTTACGAGGTAGGGTTCGAGTGATCCCTACTGAGTCTTGTTCTGAGACTCATTCCCTGCGTGTTTTCACCGTGTTTCAGGTGAGGCGCCGCCCCGGGGGAGCGCTTCTAGGGTGCAGCGTGGTGCGGGTGCCCAGAGGTAGTGCCAGAGGTCAGAGCCGGGGTATGCCCCGTGTAGCTGTACTTTTCTTCCTTGTCACTGTACTAGTCGTGGACTATTGTTATTGTTGTTAATTTCTATTGTGGACCATGTAAAATGTTAATTTATTTCTTGCTTAATGTTATAACTGTTTAATTTCTGTAATTATTTGTGATACTTGTGTAGTCTCCACACCATCCTTTTAACCCTTCCGAGTCTTCGGGCTCGTGGGTGGCGGTGCGAGTCTCGGGTTATCGGGCCTTCCCGGTAATCGGATTCTCGGGTCGTTACAATGTCCATGGACCATTCAAGGGCTATAAAACATCTCATTTGGAGCCATAACCCTAACCATCCAAGAGGGATTCAAGGGAGATCAAGAGGGTGGTGTCCAAGGAGGAAGAAGAGAGTACTGTAGCTCCGTGAACAGTACTTCGTGCAGCAATTTCTTCATCTATCTCCAACCCATTCAAGGTACTTCTCAAGCCAACAAGCATCTATGAAGTGAAGAATCAAGCAACCAACAAAGAGAGATCAAAGAAGAGGCTATCAAAGGGGGAAAGTGAGCTGTTGCAAAGAGCAAGAGGAGCTGCGTGGACAGTACTCCATCTAGCAATCCCTTCATCCATCTGAAGCCATTCAAGCTCAATCTGAAGCCAACAAAGCTCCAATAAAGAGTAGAAGCAAGCAAGCAACCAAGGATTCAAGGGAAGGCTGCCCAAGGGAGAAGAAAGAACTACTGTAGCTCCGTGAACAGTAAATTCGTGGAAGGTTTATTCATCCATCTCCAAGTTCTTCAAGCTTTATCTAAAGCCATTCAAGCTCCATTCAAGAAGGAAGCATAATTCAAAATCTACATCATACACTCAGTGGAAGCCAAATCAGGAGTCTTCTAAACCGTGCTTCATTGTTTTTGTGTTTTGGGCTTTATGTTTGTGTTCTTTATAATCTGGAAACATTTGTGTGTGTGTGGATCGTTGTGGATCCGTGGTAGTGTGTGGTTATTGTGTTCTATTTGTGTGTGTGTATGTAGAGCTTCCTAGATCTACGTGTGTGTGGATCTATTTAGATCCGATCTTTTTAGTGTGTGGAGTGCTGCATCTATTGCAGTCTGTGTGTGTGTTGTTGATCCTTTTGTCAGATCGTGTTGGAGATCTCGTCTCCGTGTGTGTGTGTGTGTTGGGGTGCGTCCCCGTGTGCGTGGGCAGGCGTCGTCCTGCGCGTGTGGTTAGAGCGTCGTCTCCGTTTGGGGATTTATCCCCGAGTGAAGCCTCACCGAGTTTGGTGAGGGTGTGGACGTAGGACTGCCGTCGTTGCATCCGAACCACCTTAAAAATCATTGTACAGTGTGGTTCGCATTGTATGGTTTGGTCCATTTCTTCTACCTCCATTATCCATGAGTATTAGTGTAAATTGTTTGTTCCGATTTATCCTCGTGTATGTTGCATAATCTATATCATTATCATACATAGTTTGATAAATCCGATTTGTAATCATATAGTTTTGAATCTCTTAACTAGCATTATATCACATGTTTCAAAAATGTCAAAAGTTTTCGTAAAATTGGTAAACACCCAATTCACCCCCCTCTTGGGTGCCATTAATCTCGGGACTACAATTGGTATCAGAGCTAAGACTCTGTTTTTCATAGATCTAACGATCTAAGAGTGATCCAGATCAATGACTACCATGATGTACACCTTGAACTCTCCACCCGTGTTTGATGGTTGCTATTTTGATTTGTGGTTAGGAAGGATGTATAGTCTAGTCAATTCATACGACCCTAAGCTATGGAAGCTTGTCTCACATGGTCCTTATGAATTACCTAAAGACAAAAATGTCTGAACTGCAAATCAAAAGCTTAAACATGATCAAAATTGTTTGACTCTAAAATTACTTATTGCTGCAGTTGATCATAATTATTTCCCGTTTGTCTCACATTGCAGATCCGCGAATTCTTGGATGGATTAAGCAAAATCCAGGAAGAGCATGGAGACCAATGTCTTGTGGCAGGCACGAGCGAACAAAGGAGTGATCAGCCAAGTGGATCAAGCTCATCAAGTGGATCAAGCTCAAAGGTAAATTTTGATTCTAAAAATGAAGATGAATTTAGCTATGAAGAGTTGTTGAATGCCTATGAAGAGTTGGTTGATAAGTACAAGAAGGTTAAGTCTGAAAACATAAAATTGAAAAGAAATCTGAACATGCTTTTCATGAGAGTGGCTCTTGTAACAAATGTTCTAAACTTGAAAGTGTTAAAAAGGAAAACGATGCATTGTTAATTCAAAATTCTTTGATTGAAGGCAGATTGAAGCAGCTTGAAAATTCCATTCATGAAACCTCTTCATGTGATGAATGCTTAAGATTCAAAACTGAAAATGAATGTCTTCTGATGATATTAAAAATCATGAAGAAACATGTTCATGTATGAGAAAAGAAAATGAGAAATGAAGGAATTTAACATGGCCACTTTTAAAAAATTGTGTGCTTTTGAAAAAAGAAATCTGTGAATCTCCATGAATCTGAAAGAGTGGTTGAATTGTTGCAAGAAATTCAAAGTCATAAAACCATCAATGCTACTTTACATGATCAAGTTAATTCTTGTGAAAATAAGATGGCTTCCTATGAATGCACATTTCATCACTTGAAAAAGAAATCTCTGACTTGAATGTTTCATTATCTAGATTTGTGGACGGTCAAAATAATCTCGACAAATACTAGGAATGAAAGTAAACTTTCAAAGAGAGGGGCTGGGGTTTAATCCCGTGAACAAAAAGAATTTGAAAGTAAAATATATACTTCATTTATTCATGACAATTATGCACCCAGCACCTCCACATCTCACTCCCAGTAACCCACTGTATCAAGAACCCAATCAAATCAGAAAAATAGTGTGAATGTCCAAATGATTTAAAAAGAAAATAAAAACCAGAAAATCAACATGCATCAAAAATCCAAAAATATTGCTAGCATCACTATGCATGTTAAGCATACCTTGCCCTCATAAACACATCCACTAATGAAGAAACTCTCATACTTTTACTGTGGAAGACATGGACATGCCATGCATGATTGTTTCATTATGAAAATGATGACTTGAGAGCATGTAGAAATCAAGTTGGTTTGAAAAATGTAAAGAAATCATTCACCACAAAACCCTCCATGCATTACAATCATTGTGGTAAAAGGGGACACACAACTTCACATTGTTGGTTATTGTCGAAGAGAAAGAACTCTCACTCAACACATCATGATCACTCATATGAACTGGCAGAACCAATGAAAAGAAGGAATATGATGTCATGTGCCCTCTACCATCATTTTGGCAAATCTAAGAATGTTAAGCATGATTATCTTTTTATGAGAAATAATGACTGAATATTGTTAAAAATTAGAACTTGCATGTCAATATTGCTCCTAACCCACAAGGACCCAAAAAGATTTGGGTACCTAAGATTGTCAATTGAGAATTCTGTTTTGCAGGTGTGCCTTGGAAATGTAAAGCATGAAATCTGTTTTCATCAGAAGGTAAGGCACACGGGCCAACTGGCATGAGTCGGGTTGAAAGAAAAATCAAAAAATTGAACTTGAAAAAACAGGTGATATCCTTTCTATTCCCTCTAGTGACTGTGTAAGGTTTTGATTCATTTTGAGTCTTATAGTCATTTAATCTTGTATATGTCCTTACTTGCATTCCATTCATGGTTGCTTACATATTTGTGTGCATCTCAAGTGTCATACAGCATCTTGTTATAGAGGAGCTTGAAAATTCTTCAAATCATGATTCCATTACATGCATTGAGTTTACATACATCTTCATGTTTACATATACCTTCACATGATCTCATGCACAAGAGTTGAAGAATCTACTTCTCATTTTGAAGGAACTCATATCATAATCTATGCAACTCTCTTGTCTTCAACACATCCATGACTGCATATAGCATTAGAATCTCATTGAACAATTGCATTCATGCACACACTAAGGGGGAGCAACCGCATTCCTCACATGAGATTAATACTTACATTCATGCCTGAGTCATGCATCAACTCTGGAGATTATTAAAGGGATGTTTAGTTGTTAAATGAATTTGTCATACTAGTTGCAAATTTGAATCAAAATTGACAACTAAAGTCTATTTGTTCTTGGATGCAGATTATACTCCTAAAATTCAAATGATGATGGGCCAGTCATGGCCAAGCCTGAGTAAATGAAAGAAATACCTTGCAAGGATGAAAATGATGAGAACCCTCTCAAGTTACTACAAGAAGATGGGCTACTTTGTGTAGAACAATTTCTAGGATCGACTCAAGTACAAGGTGGTGAAAGTCTTGTACGTGTTGAAGTAAGTACCCAAGACATGGTATGAAAAGCGCGCATCTTTTTTAACCAAGAATGGGTTCAATAGGTAACCTTGATCAACCACCTCTCACAAGGTAAATCAGTAAAAGACTTCTTAGTGGTTCAAGTACATGTGGATGATATCATTTTTGAGCTACTAATAATACCTTTTGTGAAGATTTTGCAGGGGACTATGCAAGGAGATTTTAAAATACTCTCATGAGTAAACTGAGTTTCACTCTTCTTTGGATTGCAGGTGAAAGGCTTGGAAGAAATAGATTCTCAAGGCAAAGGTAAGAAAGCAAAAGCTGAAATATCAATCTTCGTGAGGTTGGTGAGTTTTAGTGATTGAAGGCTTCCAATCTTGTCTCCTGAACTAAGGTAATTCAACCCCTCCTTCTATGGAAATACACAATCATGCAATGGCCTTTTGTCACTTGGTGACACCTTTAGATGAAAGGTATTGTTCTACATACCTGAAATAATTGCTCCTCCACTCTGCTGTGATTAACTTACTTATTGGTTGAATGAAACTGAAAATCTTGAACTTTATGTTGACCTTTGAACATCCTTCAATCTGATTGCTTGAGCACATTTAAGCTTAATTGAGTATCTGGTATATCAAATACTGAGTAGTGAAAAAGTTGATTATCTTCACCTGGAAACTCTCACTATGCGTGAGTTGGTCTTTGGACCAAAGTTCTCTGCCTTGTACCAGAACTGGAAGAAATTGATTGTTTGGCCTTGAAAGAATTTTCTGATGCTATTATTTACTCCTTGTTAGCTAGCCTCATGTCATAAGACAAACATTGCACTTTCACTGAATTTTTCTGTGATTCATGTTTTTGTCAAGGGGGTCTTGTTAGCTAAACAAGTTGAAATGAATTCTATTTCATTCTCTATTGACTGAGTGATCTCCAATTGAAACATGCAACATGCTCATGATGAATTGCTTCAAAATTTCTAAAATCGATCCTTGTTGAAGTGAAGAGTTCTGCAATAGGAATGTCAACTTCTGAATGACTTGTGATTGATTTTAAAACCTTTGAAAATCTGTTCTTAACAATCTATGACAATAAATGGTTTCCACTGCATGCCGAATGATTTCTGCACCTTTGTATATAAACCACTTGTGATGAATAATGTTCCATGCTCATCATTCAAATCTGAATTGCTCTTTTGAATATAATGTCATTTTTCATCTTGCATTCCATTCTCACATGGTTATAGGTTGCATGCATCAGAACCCAATGCATTAGGTGCATTTAATTCACTCAAATGAAAAACCAAAAACTCACATTTTGCACCCATGTTAAATGTTGCATTGCAATAGAACTCATGCCTTAGCTACATTCAATTCATTCAATTGGTATCCATTTGATTGGTATCAGTTGCATGCTTATATTACATGTTGCATACATTCCCTCTGTGTGCTTGCTTGCTATTATATGTTATTCACCACCATCCTTGAAATTTCTATGGCCTTATGTCCTCTTGATAAATAATGCTGTATTTGAGTCATTATTGGAGTGTTCATGTCGTACACTCTGGGAGAGTTTATATTTCATAAGTGCATCTATTTAGGGGGAGTTGTACTGTTATGTATTCATGATATTTTCAGTATACATGTTGAATCAAATTTACACACTTCATGCACAAAATGTTAAAATGAGTGTTAAAGATAAGGATATATGATTTTCTTTTCAACACTCTCGAGATGTTAAACTTGCTGCATATATGTTGAAGAGACAGTTGAGGAAAAAGCTGCCTACCCATCCTTGTTAAAAAATCTGAAATGATAATGAAAATAGAGTAATGCTCGGTCTCACTGAGTAAACTGGGCACATGTCACCTGAGACGTGATGTGGTTCATATCTGAAAAGTGTTGACTAGTATCTCTATTCAAAATGAGGTGAAATGGTTATGTATTCGGAGTAACCGGGGATTCTGGCATGAGCTCCATGCGTCTACTCGCGTAAAAAGGAATTATTTAAACCTGATCACTCTTGAAAATTTCTGACTATCATGTGATATTGGTTGAGTTAAAAAATGTTGATGAAAACTCATTATGGTAGAGCGTAGCCTCCAATACGCTGTTCTCAAAATTGAAGTGCAGTCTATAAAATGTCTCCTTGTGTTGATCTGAAAATCTGAATATCCATATTGCAACTATCGTTTTTCATGTTACTCACTTACACATCTGAAAATTTGATTTAATATGTATTCAGAAGTTGATTGACTGCATTAGCAATTGCATGAATCTCCTATATGATTGCACAACCTCCCATGTGCTACACATGTGCATTTCGGTTGCCATGACTCTCTTGCACCATTCTTATACCTATCCTCTCTTAAACAAGTCTGGGGGAGCTGTGTTGCATGTATATATATATATATATATATATATATATATCTCTCTCTCTCTCTCTCTCTCTCATACGGCATCATTTGCATGTATATATATATATATATATATATATATATATATATATATATATATATATATATATATATATATCTCTCTCTCTCTCTCTCTCTCTCTCTCATACGGCATCATTTGCATGTATATAGCTTCATGCATTATAACAAAAAATGTCAAAATCTGAAAATCCATCACATTCCAAAAATGGTTTCTGAGTTCAAAACTTGGCCTAGTTGTTTTTCATTCCATTGTATGCTTGCATTGAGCTTCATATGATTGCATTCATATTATCATCATGACTATTCAGTTGCATTGCATGCATTCATCGTGTCACATGTTTGCATTGAGTTTTTATACATTTACATAAAATATAAAAATCAAAAAACTTTAAAATCAAAATAAACTCTCTTGTTATGTCCTCCTGCTCTTGCATGTTGTAAAAGTCTGACATAGGATCTATCTTTTGAATGCTATCCTACTGAACATCTCATCTTGTGAACGTCTCCACTAGCTCATATCCTTGAGGCCAACCATTACCTTCATTTGGTATCAATACTTGCTTGACTGCATTTGCTTTGGATGGTATCAAATTGATTTGTGAGCATAATCACCAATTGGTTTCCTCTGATTGGAATCACATTGCTTTGTTCGTCCATGATTTGCCCTTGCTTCGTCTGATTTGATAAGATGGGCTATTATTGTTTCCAAGGGAGATAAGCTTGTTGATATTGTTGATCATGTCCCAGGGGGAGAAAGATTTGCATTATCTCGCTTTTTGATTATGTCAAAGGGGGAGAAAAATTGATGTTTGTGTTAGGGGAAGAAGAACATGTTATATCCTCATTTAGTTTGTCATCATCACTTCGTTTGTCATCATCAAAAAGGGGGAGATTGTTTGAACTATGATTTTGATGATAACTAAACTTCTTGTGTGATGCCTTGGTTTTGATGGTTGTTGAAGTCATAGTTTTGATGTTCATGTGCGATTAAGTGAATGGTGATAACTAAACTAAATGGTTGATTGTTCCTGTCGATTGGTTGAATATGATTGACTTGAACATGTGCTTTGAATGCTTCCCATGCATACTCTTCATGGAGCTTGGCTACATACATGCATTTGGGAAAGCAACAATTGTTCCAATCTTATATGTGAAATTGGGCCTCAATGTAAATCACTTTTTTGAACTCTAATACAGATTTCACATATCATTTTGAGCTTGCATTATGTTGAAACAACTCATGAGAAACTTGCTTAGAAATTGGAATCATGGTGCTTATATCTTGCTCAAACGGTTTACAATAAGCTCTTGTTGATTGATTGAAATTGCCAAATGGCCAAAGGGGTTTCATATATGCACTTCATGCAATTACCACATGAATTATTGATCAAAGTCATAATCCTTTTTTCTATGTTTTGTAGGTCAAAAACACTCAACATATATTCCCCAAGATCAAAGGAGTTTGAAGCCTCAGACTTAAATGGGTTGCAATGGAGTTCGGGGGGTGAAACTTAAAAAGTCTCATCCTGCAGAACTATAGGTCGACCGCCCCAGGTCGACCGCCAGCCCAGGTCGACCGAAAATGCCATGGATCAAATTTCTACAGGTTTCTCAGTAGCGGTCGACCAACAAGCTTCCACAGGTCGACCGCCAGCCCCGAGCCAACATATGTTGACTTTATTTCCACTTTGAGAAGAGCTTTTCTCCTTGTAATTCTTTAATCCTAATGACACCAAATCACCCACAAAATGTGGATCTGGTCTAGGAGATGTCCATGGACCATTCAAGGGCTATAAACATCTCATTTGGAGCCATAACCCTAACCATCCAAGAGGGCTTCAAGGGAGATCAAGAGGGTGCCTGTCCAAGGAGGAAGAAGAGAGTACTGTAACTCTATGAACAGTACTTCGTGCAGCAAGTTCTTCAACTATCTCTACCCATTCAAGGTACTTCTCAAGCCAACAAGCATCTATGAAGTGAAGAATCAAGCAACCAACAAAGAGAGATCAAAGAAGAGGCTATCAAATGGGGAAAGTGAGCTGTTGCAAGAGCAAGAGGAGCTGTGTGAACAGTACTCCGTCTAGCAATCCCTTCATCCATCAGAAGCCATTCAAGCTCAATCTGAAGCCAACAAAGCTCCAATAAAGAGTAGAAGCAAGCAAGCAATCAAGGATTCAAGGGAAGGCTGCCCAAGGGAGAAGAAAAGAACTACTGTAGCTCCGTGAATACTAAATTCGTGGAAGGTTTTATTCATCCATCTCCAAGTTCTTCAAGCTTTATCTAAAGCCATTCAAGCTCCATCAAGAAGGAAGCATCATTCAAAATCTACATCATACACTCAGTGGAAGCCAAATCAGGAGTCTTCTAAAACCGTGCTTCATTGTTTTTGTGTTTTGGGCTTTATGTTTGTGTTCTTTATAATTGGAAACATTTGTGTGTGTGTGGATCATTGTGGATTCGTGGTCGTGTGTGGTCATTGTGTTCTATTTGTGTGTGTGTACGCAGAGCTTCCTAGATCTACGTGTGTGTGGATCTATTTAGATCCGATCTTTTAGTGTGTGGAGTGCTGCATCTATTGCAGTCTGTGTGTGTGTTATTGATCCTTTTATTGATCGTGTTGGAGATCTCGTCTCCGTGTGTGTGTGTGTGTTGGGGTGCATCCCCGTATGCGTGGGCAGGCGTCGTCCTGCGTGTGTAGTTGGAGGCGTCGTCTCCGTTTGGGGATTTATCCCCGAGTGAAGCCTCACCGGATTTGGTGAGGGGTGGACATAGGACTGCCGTCGTTGCATCCGAACCACCTTAAAACGTTGTGCAGTGTGGTTCGCATTGTGTGGTTTGGTCCATTTCTTCTACCTCCATTCTCCATGAGTATTTGTGTAAATTGTTTGTTCGATTTATCCTCGTGTATGTTGCATAATCTATATCATTATCATACATAGTTTGATAAATCTGATTTGTGATCATATAGTTTAGAATCTCTTAACTAGCATTATATCACATGTTTCAAAAAGGTCAACAGTTTTCGTAAAATTGGTAAACACCCAATTCACCCCCCTCTCGGTGTCATTGATCGCGGGACTACACCATGGATCTCTCTTCGGTGGGTAATCCTTTCTTAAGAGACTTTATTCTAATACGATATGTGAAAATCCCAAGCTACGCCAACCTAAAGGGGGGAGTTGGGTTTGCAATCAAATCACACTAAACTAAAACCAATTGCATAATCAAGTTATTAAAATATACAAATGCAGATAAGAATGGAGAAAAGAGATAAGGAGACAATCTCACAAGGAGGCATGGTAATTTTTAAAGTTGTTCAGTGTAGTCCCTTACTAATCTACATAAACTCCCCAAGAATTCCTTGAGCAGTTCGCTATAACTCCTTAGGGCATTGTAGATCTATCTTTATGGGGGTGATCGTTTGTTTCCTTGGCTTTGTTTCGAACTAGGGTGTCTCCGGCAACTGTAGAGGCTGTAGAAACCTTCAGTATATAGTTAGCAACTTTCCACATTCGTCTTGATTCGACTTGGAAAGAAAATTTGCAAGAACTAGTACATTTGCACAGGGCAGATCGTGCTGGTGTCGTTCTAGTGTCGACACCAAATTGTAGCACCGATTTTTTTTTGGATGAATGGTTCTTCTCTGGATACTTACACCAACTTGGGCTGTACTCTATCTACGATCTTTAAACCCTCATAGCTTTCTATAGGAACGTCCAACTAACCTAATTGTGAGCTCGTATGAAAGAGCTCAGTGAGCACTATCATTTTGCTTAAGAAAAGAACCATACGATTAACCATTCAAATTTAGCAATCTTTTCACATACTGTTCATTTCTTTAACTCAAAGCCTAAACACACTTAGGCAACTCATTAGAGATCACTGATTAAGAGTTTTGTTAGCATCAAAATCAAGTACAGAGATCTTAACACAGGGCATAGGTCCCATGCTGTCCTTTGTGCATTTTTAACACGTGAAGCCTGTTAGGAATGACGGAGTACCCAGACGAAGAGGACAAATAGCGGAGGAGGAAGAACAAAGGGAAAAGAGAAATCAAACCACAAGAACACATGGATTTTTTACGTGGTTTGGAGGCAAGATGCCTTTCTATGTCCACGGCTGTAGCAGTAATCCAGTAAGATAATCACAGACCAATTACAATACAAAGAGAGAGTTCACCCTTTTATACTGGGAGATTAAGGCGTCATTAGTCAGGGTATTAAGGATAATAATGCCCCTGTTAAACAAATCCTCTTCCAGGGTACATTAAACGTGCATGCTCGTCTGTCACCTGGGATGCTCTCCTGAGACCGAATATGCCCTCCAGCGACTGTTAATGCTCCCCCACTATCAGTCAGGTTAATTCATTGCCAAGACCAGGTCAGTGCATTGCCAAGACAAGGTCGGTGCATTGCTAATACTAAGGTCGGTGCATCATGCAGGTCGACCTTCTCCAAGTGACATCGACTTGCCTTGAACCCGCAATGCATGCTCCCCTGACGCCAGTGATGCTGTACAGAGGCCATATATGCTCCCCTGAGACTGTATATGCTCCCGTGCGAGAACGCACAAAGACGTGACTACATGCTCCCCTGACATCGAGGATGCTCTCCTGAAGCAGCAATTTCTCCCCAGAGACAGCATGTGCTCCCCTGATGCTGAGGATGCTCCCCTGGAGCAGTGGATGCACTCCTGAGGCAGAGTGTGATCCCGTGCAAGGGCGCACAATGAAGAGTTCTGACTCCACACTCTAACAATCTCCCACTTGGAGTCTGAACTCCAAAGAAAGCGAACATCTCAATGTATTAATCTTGCTTAATGTAACAATGGAAATACTGCTACGGCATCCCTCCATCAATCATCCATAGAGGCCAACTGAGGCCTTGCACAGCCTTAGTTTCTCTGTGGTTACAACCTCGGTTAACATATCTGCTGGATTTTCTACCCCAAGTATCTTCTCCAGCAATAAAACACCATCTTCAAGCAAACCACGAATGAAGTGAAACTTCATTTGTATGTGCTTTGTCCTTACATGAAAGACTGGATTCTTGGCAAGGTGAATTGCACTTTCACTGTCATAAAATATCACACTATTGCTTTGTTCCTTGCCCCAACTCCTTCAGAATTTTTTTCAAGCCATACCATATCTTTGCTAGCTTCAGAGATAGCAACATACTCTGGTTCTATTGTTGAGAGAGCAACAACCTTCTGAAGTTTTGAAATCCAACTCACTGGAGTGCCACCCAAGGTGTAAACATAGCCAGTGGTACTTCTTCTAGTGTCCAGATCACCACCAAGATCTGAATCAAGAAAACCTTATAGGATAACATCACTTTTCCTGAAACAAAGTGACTTGCCTGAGGTGCCTTTTAGGTATCTCAGAATCCATTTCACTGCCTCCCAATGTTGCTTGCCCGGATCTGCCATATGTCTGCACACAACTCCCACTGCATGTGCTATATCCGGTCTGGTACAAATCATGGCATACATCAGACTTCCTATAGCTGATGCATAAGAAATTTTCTTCATGGATTCACGCTCTTTAGCAGACTTTGGTGACTGCTCTTTAGACAGCTTGAAGTGACTTGCCAAAGGAGTGCTAACTGGTTTTGCATCTTGCATGTTGAATCTACTCAACACCTTTTGGATGTAACTTTCTTGAGATAGATTCACAGTGCCAGCTATTCTATCTCTCACAATTCTCATCCAGAACTTGCTTTGCTGCTTCTAAGTCCTTCATAGCAAATTCCTTTGATAATTGTATTTTCAGATTGTTAATCTCTGTCATACTTGATCCTGCAATAAGCATATCATCCACGTACAACAACAATATGATATAACAATTATCAAACTTCTTAAGATAACAACAATGGTCCATGTTGCACCTAATGAAACTATTGTTACATATGAATCCACCAAACTTCTTGTACCACTATCTCGGGGCTTGTTTCAGACCATACAAACTTTTCTTAAGCTTGCACACAATGTTTTCTTTTCTTTGGACTGAAAAACCTTCTGGTTGCAACATGTAGATGTCTTACTCCAAGTCACCATGGAGAAAAGCTGTCTTCACATCTAGTTGCTCTAAATGTAAGTTCTCAGCAGCAATAATGCTCAACACCAATCTAATAGTGGTTACTTTCACAACTGGAGAAAAGATCTCATGTAGTCTATACCTTCCTTCTGTTAGAAGCCCTTCACTACCAACCTTGCTTTGTACCTCTTACTGTCATCAGGTTCATCTTTGACTCTGTAAACCCACTTGTTGTGCAATGCCGTCTTATTCTTAGGGAGTTTAGTTAGCTACCAAGTCTGGTTCTTTTACAATGAGTTCATCTCATCTTTCATGGCTAACTCCCACTTAACAGAATCTGTAACCTGCATTGCTTCATCATAAACTCGGGTTCACCTTCGTTAGTCAACAGTAGGTAATGCAAAGATGGAGAATACCTTTGTGTGGGCCTAGGTATTCTTGCAGATCTTCTCAGTTGTACCGGTGTACAAGGTTGTGCTTATATTTCAGATACATCCTATATCTTGTCATTCACATCATCTTGTGAAATTTCTTCTAGCTCAACCTGTCCCACCATTCTCATTTTGTTTTCCTGTACTGTCAGATTTTACAACAGCCCTGTCTTTGTACAAGACATTTTCATTGAATATAACATTTTTCCTTCTGAGAAATTTTCAATTTTTCATCATCCCAAAATCGATATCCAAACTCATCAGAACCATATCCAATGAAAAAGTACTTTATAGACTTAGCATCTAGCTTATCCCTATCATTAGAATCTACATGCACATATGAAACATAGCCAAAGACTCTCAGGTGTGAAAGATTTACCCTCTTTCTCTGTCCAGGCCTCCTCTGGAATTTCACCATCCAAAGGGACAGATGGTCCTCGGTTTATCAAGAAAGCTATTGTGTTAATTGCATCTTGCCAAAATATTTTTGACAGTCCAGCATGTATCCTCATGCTCCTAGCCCGTTCATTCAAGGTTCTATTCATGCGCTCGGTAACTCCATTCTGCTGTGGTGTTCTTGGAATAATTCTTTCCATTCTGATACCACTAGCTGCATAAAAGTCCTTGAAATCTTTGTTGTCATACTCTCCACCATTGTTTGATCTCAGACACTTCACCTTTAAACCTATCTCATTCTCTATAAGGGTCTTCCAGTTTTTGAAAGTAACAAATACATCCAATTTTCTTTTCAAAAATAAACCCATACCTTGCGAGTAGACTCATCAATGAAGGTGACATAATAGAGTGAGCATCCAAGAGATGGTACTGGCGAAGGATCCCATACATTTGTATGTACAAGTTCTAGCTTATGTGTCTTCAAAGTTCTTACTGTCTTTGAGAATGTAACATTCTTTTGCTTCCCAAAAATGCAGTCTTCATAAAGACCAACTTTCCACAGATTTCTAGCCAGATAACTTGCCTTTTGACAACAGTATTGTAATATCCCAGACCTTTTGGATCCTTCTTTGTGGGTCCCAGATCTGGTTTTTTAGGAGTGTCCGACTCCGTTGTGTCCAAAATTTTGTTTCGGACATCTTTTGTGTTCGGATCGGCGCGATCCGGAGTTGTTTCGGAGGCCCGGGAAGCGTTCCGCGGCTTTTCCGCGCGTCGATTACCGGTGTGTGTTTCGGGTAATTCCTCGGAACCTCGTTTGCGAGTGAACCGGGTCGTTCACCTAGGCGAGAGTGGTACCATACGAACGGTGCGTTCCGAGGATCGCGGAAATGTAATTTTTAATTTTTCTATATTTTCTGGAATTTTCAGATTTTCTATAAATACCTCCCTTCTTCTCTCTCTCCCCCACCCTCCTCCTCCTCCTTCTTCTTCTTCTTCCTCCCACCGTGAGAACCGCCCCCTCTCTCTCCCATTCGATCGCGGTGGGCCTCTCTCCGGCTGCAGACGGTGGCGGGGCGACGGCACGATTGCGTGGGCGACTGCGAGGCGAGTTCGTGGGCGTGCGGTGTTCATGGGAAGCGTGAAGGAGCGGGGTTTCCAAAAATGTTCTTCGTGATTTGAGCTCGATTCGGCGGAGCTTTTGCTCCATTGAGGTAGGGGATGAATCCCTATGCTCATCCCGTCATCCCCCACATTTTGTAGGCCGATTGGGAGCTGAGAGGGGTGTCTTTGAGCGAGTTTGGGCAAAAGCATGATTTTGGGAGAGTTCGCCCGATCTATATTTTTAGGCCGCGATTCGGCGTTGATGGCTTAGAAGCATGCTAGGGGTCTCCAGGGGTCTTCCCCTTTGATTTCCCCCTCTCCTATGGAGGCATGGGGGCGTGGTTGGAATTTTTGGTTTCGCCCTCGAACGGGTGTGACGGTCCTTCCAGTGACCGTCACACCATGCGACGCGCTTGGATGGGTGCGTCACAGTCCTGTTTCATCCAACTGGAGTCTGTGAGCTGTGACGGTCCCCACGATAGACCACCACAGGTGCTGTGACGCACCTTGGTTGGACTGTCAGGGACGTTCGACCCTTGGCTTTTGACTTTGGGGGTCAAGGCATGTGACGCACCAGGCTTGGCGCGTCACAGCCTATGTGACGTCCCTGTGTGGGTGCGTTAGAGTGGACGCATTCCCACCCTGTAACGCACCAGACTTGGTCCGTTACAATCTGTGACGCACTGAGTGGCACGCGTCACAGTTTGTTCCTTCGTGTCTTGTAACGCACCAGGCTGGGTGCGTCAGAGCCTGTGACGCACCAGGCTGGGTGCGTCAGGGTCTATGACGCACCAGGGTAGGCGCGTCACAGTCATTTTTGCACCAAGGGTCTGACGCCCCTGTGTTGGGCTGTCAGATGGCTGTGACGGTCCAGCCTTAGACCGTCATAGCCTGTGACGCGTCTAGGGTAGACCGTCAGGCTCTGGGTTGCCCCGGGTGGTTTGCAACTCCGTTTTCTTTTCCAACTATTGTCACCGTACGAGGATGCTGGTACGTGGGACGGTCCCCGTACGTCATCGGATGCGGACGTTATTTTCTGTTGACTTAAGAGTCTACTCCGTAGTGACCCTAGACTAGTCGTAGCATGCTTACACGCGTGTGGTCCCACCAGGGAGTGGTGAAGAGACTACCCTTAGAGACGGTTTGTGGACCGATTTCCGTCGGGCCCCACATCTTGCAGCCAGAGTCCTGCTGAGGGGAAAATCGGTCAGAGGGCCAGACCAGGGACGCGCGGTCTGTGTGTGCACACGTGGTTGGGGGCGGTTGTACTCACGCTGACGAGCGTGACCCCAGCTAGTCACTTGTTTGTGGTTACTTGTGCGATGTCCGTGCCTTTGGTAGGCGCTACCACATCAGGCAGTTCACCTGCGGTGGGGTGTAAGACGTCAGGGGATGCTACCGACTGTGCTTCTAGTGGGAGGTACTCCTGTCGAGTCGGGAAGTGACAGACTGTCAGTCTTGCGACTTTGACCTTCGAGTTTTGTCGTGTTGACCGTGGTGTTCCGGTCGTTCCACCGTGGCACGTGTGTCAGTTTTCATGCCGTGGGATCGGTTTTTTTGTAGATTGCAGGGCTTCCCTTTCCGAGGTACTCGCTTACTGCTAGCGTAGCGGTTTCTCCGTTTGCGAGGTAGGGTTCGAGTGATCCCTACCGAGTCTTGTTCTGAGACTCATTCCCTGCGTGTTTTCACCGTGTTTCAGGTGAGTCGCGGCCTCAGGGGAGCGCGTCTGAGGCTCAACGTGGTTCGGGTGCCCAGCGTTAGTGCCAGAGGTCAGAGCCGGGGTATGTCCCGTGTAGCTGTACTTTTCTTTCTTGTCTCTATACTAGTTGTGGACTACTGTTGTTATTATTTTATTATTATCTTGTGGACCATGTATCATGTAAAATGTTAATTTATTTCATGCTTAATCATATCACTGTTTAATTCTTGTAATTATTTGTGATACTTGTGTAGTCTTCACACCATCCTTTTAACCCTTTCGAGTCTTCAGACTCGTGGGTGGCGGTGCGAGTCTCGGGTTATCGGGCCTTCCTGGTAATCGGATTCTCGGGTCGTTACAGCTGGTATCAGAGCACGGTTGTGGGATTATACGAGAATCATAAGTAATTGTAGTGGTCCACTTGTCCACAGCGATGATGTACAGGTGACGCTGGCATCGAGCATCGTGTGTTTTGCTTAACCTTGCTGTTTCCGTGTTTCCTATCTTTTTACTTCAGGAGCGAGCATGGCGCCGAGGCGGAGCACTCGGTCTCAGCAGGGGCAGTTGGCTGGAGGTCAGGAGATCCAGCAGGAGATTCAGCAGGGGCAGGAGGAGCATAGTAGAGTGCCACCAGCGGCCACCGAGGCAGCGGATGCTGCGAGGTTTCCGGGGGCCAAGGATTTCTTCCGTGGCATGTACCAGCTTATGTCGCAGCACTTCGGCGGAGAGGCTGGTGAGGGCTCATTGACTAGGGGTGGACCAGGCCGGGTAGTGAGGGATTTCATGCAGTTTCATCCACCTTACTACGGCGGTCAGCCAGACCCTGATATGGCTCGGAGTTGGCTTGACGATATGGAGTGGGTGTTCAGTTCCGCGTGGTGTGCTGTGGAGAACAGAGTGATGTTGGCCTACAACCAGTTGCAGGGTACGGCTCGGGAGTGGTGGTCTTCTGAGTGGAAGACGTCCTTCCAGCTTCGTCCACTCGAGCAGATTACGTGGGGTGACTTTGTCAGTGCTTTCGAGCGTACCTACTGCCCAGAGTATATTGCTACGCAGCGGATGCGTGAGTTTCTGGAGCTGGTTCAGGGCGACATGTCCGTGTTGCAGTACAGGGTCCGATTTGTTGAGTTGGGTCAGTATGCACCTCA